>JAWWLR010000034.1:56687001-56703960 GCA_035041075.1 Acraspis erinacei
AAGAACGTCTTACCACCGTGCTGCAAAGGGTTAAAGGTTAATGACCAACCATTAGCACATACAATTTTTCCTAATAAGGAAGGCATAAATTGTTCACCCGCGTGGAAACTGCCCAGTTTGGTTGCTTTTGATTAGTGGCCCTCTAGAGGCCCCACAAGGGCGGCTCACAATTAAAAAGTTAATAATGTAATGTATGAGCAATTTACATTCTAAAATTTCACCAGTTCCTTTTTATAGTTTTATTTAATCTGACCATACTAATTTTAGTGTGAAAATAATTCAATTACTTATAATTCAGTTCTATATATCTGGAATTGGAGGAAATATACATTTCAATTGTAATTTCGCGCAAAAAGGGCAATTAAGGGGAAAAGTACTATAGGACCCTCGTAGTTCGCCAATGTAAGGCCAATGTAGTAAAGGGGCAAATTAGGATAGCCCTCGCGGGAGCCAGCTCAAAATATCCACACGGGCAATTTTATATATTTGGCCTCATTAAGAAAAAATACAAAATGATTATATAAAAGCCAATTTATTCATTCTTCCTCGTACTTAAAGAATAATATTGGTAATTATAAACTTCAAAGAATAAATATTTGCTTCCAACAATCTGTTGATTAATAAGCAATTAATGTTAATTAACTTAATAATTGTTCCCATTTAATAACACGGTGCAACTTATTGATGATCAATGAAGAAATGTAATTGTTACAAAATTCTGAATCTAAATAATGAAAAGCCCATTACTAATTGCATTTCTCTCGCTTTCTATAGAAAGCGAGTTTATCACGAAACATTGATTTATTTGGGAAATTTTTTAAATTTTTGAATCATTTTCCACTTTATTCCATGCGTGAAAATTAGCTTCTCATGTGAACGAGAAAATGAGGTTATAGTATTTCAAGTGGTTTATGTTTAATGAGGAACGAACATCAGCAAGAGGATACGATCTCGTGAAGTAAAAGTAACAGGCCGATTTATAATGATAATAATACATGCGTCAGAAACAATCTGAAAGACACAACTCGTTATCCTTGAAGTAATAAATAAACCAAAGAAATATTTTTCTTTGTAAAATAATGAGACAAAAAGTAGAAAAAAATGATTAATTTATAGAAACAAAGATTAATGACCATTCTTTAAACTTTAAATGCCATTTTATTTTATAAGTTTATATAGTATCTAAAAAATGTTAAAGTAGATGTGCAAAAAAGAGGAGAATGAAATCGAATAAAATTGCGGCAAAGAGGAAAATGACGTAGGAACGTAAAAGGAAAGATGAGAGCGAAATAGTGTAGAACGGATTTACGGCTAAACGAAATGAAGTAAAGTATGATGGGTTCCAAATAGAATTAAGCAGAAAAAGGTAGCGGAAAAATAGAGCTATAGTTGATTACAAAATATTTTAGTGAGCAGAGAATAGAATGAGGCAAAGAAAAATGGATAAACTCTATGAAACTAAATGGAACTGAGTCGTAATGGGAAAAATATACTGTAAGGATTTAACGATATCAAATGTATAAACGAGTGATGAGAACAAAATAACATTATACAATTAAAAATTTTGTTGAGGTGTATATCATTTTCTGATGGAATTTTTTTTTAAATCGCGAACATGTTTCGACTTGGCATGAAGTCTTTATTAAGGCATTATAGCCTAATATGGAAAAAGAAAATCTTTGCAGATTACATGAACTTCGTATAATCTTCAGTGTTTTTGTTTATTCATATTAAGCTACCAGGCATTCTTAAATGCTTGATATCTATTAGTGGAAACATGTCAGCACTTTTTTTTAATTAACATCAGAAAACAACAATATTTATTAAAACAATATTTATTAACTTATTTACCGAAAAAACATGTTTATCAGTCAATCATCCGTAATTGCTTAAAATATATAGAAATAATAAACCTTGATAAAGTATAAAAGTTTGGTCGTTAAAATGGGGTCAAGCGGAGATTGAACGTATAGATTGACAGCGAAAGTGAAATGAGGAAAAAGTGAAATATTGAATCAAAATGAACAACGAGAAATATTTAATAAATAAAAATGTAGGATTTAACCTTTATTATTTGAATGGTTTGCGGATTGAAAGAAATTAAAGTTTTAAATTCTTTTAAATGTAAAAACTATTTTTTAAACTAATAAATACATTTATGTTAATTTTTAAAGAAAAATTTTGCCGAAAAATAAAACAGTGTAAATTTCCCATTGATCCCGGGAGTTTTTTGGTACCCTAAAATAACTGTTTTGAACATTGCTAACAAATTTCTATTTTATAAGATTAGAAAATTTAATATAACTAAAATGAATTTGTATTTTCTAATTCGATAATAGTATATTTAAATTAAAAGTATTTGGCAAATATAATTTTCTTTACAAAAAATGTCATTGATTGCTAATTTACTGATTAAAATCTTTAATTAATAAGTTCTATAAATTAAGTGACTTCGGAAAACAAAAAAAAGTGTAAAAGTTGTTTATTTTGACATCTTCATTGCTTAAAAAGCCTGAACTTTTTAAACAATTTATTTAGGCAATTGCCTTACATATAGTGTCAATTCCAGATTTTAACATTTTTTTCTGAGAGGTATTCCATTTTCATTCCGAAAAATATAGAAATCTTAAAAGTATCAAGTCTTGAAGTAAAATTCTTGATATTGCAAATTCTAGATGCAAAACGAGCTTAAATCTTTAATAGAATAATAAAAAATTAAATGTTTTCCCAGGCGGAAAAATTATATATATATATATATATATATATATCTTGTGAAGTATTGTACATAATAATAACAATTTGTTTGATGATTTTTTTAGAAATCTAATAACACAAAAAAAATTAGCTCACGAAAAACAGTTTAATCAATATTCATTTTATAGAAAACTCGAATCTAATACAAATCATCAAATTTAATTATTCTACCTTTTCGCATAGTTCGACCAGAAATAAATTGAAAACTTATTTTTATGATTTTCAAGTATTTAAAAATGATTGAAAGTGCAGTGTCAGATAATACCACACGTGGCAAGTCACTTTTCTTTAATGTGAAAAGTAGTCGGCTCATTTACAAATATTGTATGCAAATTCAAAAATGTGTCATTCACATTGAATTTACTGGAATTTTCTTGCTATAATTATAGAAAATTTTGTAAATCATATACAACTTTCTCAAATGATATAAGATTAGCTCGAATCCAAGCGGAGTTGAAAGGCGTTCCTTTTTTGACAGGAAATTTCATTTCGAGTCCGCAGGTTTTTTCAACAGACGAGTTTGTGAATGATTTAAGTAATCTACAGCTGACCATAGCATACTAATTTTTTCCTATTAGTTTTCTTATTACAATAAATAAATCCCTTGAACAAT
This sequence comes from Acraspis erinacei, assembly GCA_035041075.1. Taxonomy (NCBI): domain Eukaryota; kingdom Metazoa; phylum Arthropoda; class Insecta; order Hymenoptera; family Cynipidae; genus Acraspis; species Acraspis erinacei. Next base: position 56,690,369 of record JAWWLR010000034.1, read on the forward strand.
TCAAATAACTTTAAAAAATTGATTAGAGCCCCATTAAATTATAAATATCCACATTTTAGTCTACTTTTGTCGTGTGAAGATGCAGGTTAATTAAAACAGCTGATCAGCACGGAATCCTGGATATAAACTATTCGTAGATCGTGCTTTTCTTTCCTAACGACCGTTCTCCTTCACGCTCTTACTGCCTTTTTGCTCGGTTGGGGAAGAAGTCATCACCCGATATCCCGAGTATCGCGGCCAGTATCAATGGTCCATGCGATCCAGTCCATTGGAAAATTTTCAGTGAGTTTGCTTTTTTGCAAAGTGTTTGAACACTCGCAAATGGAAACGATAATACGCCTCTGTCATGACCGTTTAATTGATCGTTCACCATCACGAGAAAAAAATCAGCGCTCTGAGCGAAAGTTATTTTCATGTGAGATAAAGACCGACAATACTGACACTGAACTATACTGAAATCGGTACACAACCGAGCCGATATTGAATAAATTTTCGATTTTTCCATTCGGTCACTTTCACGCTCCCTTGAAAGTGATAAAGAGGCTTCAACCAGTTTTTTTCGCCAAGTGAAATTAGCTCCCGGGTTTATATAATTTATAGCCGGTGTTTCATCTGTAGTCTGCTCCTCACATTCACTTTTCATTTATGAAGATATTTGAATACATCTCATTAATTTGAGGGTATAAGGATCTTTTTATTACAATTTTTATTTTACTTGAAGGTCAAGCGAAGAATTTTCATTTAGAAAAGACGATTTGCATTTTTATTATTGTACTTTGATTAAAAACTTAAACTACAATAATAAAAAGAAGCATATTTGGAGAAGCACATAAGAAAATATCGCCATTTGACATTGGAAAAACTTTCTTCATTTATATCTCGTTTCATCACATTAAAGCATACAAATTAAGAACTGACAAAAGAAAAGAAGCAGTTTTTTTTTTATTTCGAATGAAGGTACTTTCATTTGTACTTGACCTTTTATTATTATTTAATTCTCTAGTTTCATTCTTTTAATAATTTCTAGTAATTTTGTTATTATTCTTAGACTTGTTCAATTAGGATTAACTAGAAATATTATAAGTAGTTGCTCTCAATATAAATATGAATTTAATGAAAGGAAATATTTATAATCTCTTTTATCTATCTCTATATCTATTTTATCTCAATATGACAGTTTATTATTAAAAGTCAGTTTGACATTTTATAAAATTATCTTCAACATAAGTTCTTCTTCTTACATGAAAATAGTTTACCATTCATTTTTAAATTATTTATTAATTTTGCGCACCATATTAAAATCCGTAATTTTTAAAGAGCGTGATGCAAAATTTTAAAATTATTAATTTTTAAAAACTTAATTTAAAAATCTTAATTCAAGGATACTTCGATCTTAAAAGAATTTTCGAATTGTTTAATTTGTTATGCTTCAACTTTTATTCAATTCATTATCAAATCGTTCCATTTGCAATGAAATAATATTAATCGTATTTAGAATTATTTACCTTTAAAGCTTCACAATTTTAAATTCTTAAATTTTAAAGGTAAACAATAAATTTGAATTTTTTCGAATTAAGGGTTCTCTTTTCATTGAAAAAAATTTAAGGGTTTTTCGTATCGTATAGGCTATACATTTTTTATTAATATTAAGAAAATCCTAAATTTTTGCAAAATATGGTATCCGCAACAAGCCTAACAAATGATAATTTTTACGAATAAATAATACGAATATTACTATTTTTCGACCTAAGAGCATTTAAAAGAAAAAACTGATTTATTTTGAATCTATATATTTGCAATTCAAACTTGTTTAATCTCTAATACTTTTTCCGAAATTGTTCAAAGATAGCCTTTAATTTAAAACTGGTCAATTTTTCAGGTTTCCAACTTTGAATTAAACAATATTTAAAAAATGCATTTAAATCCAAAACGTTTCTGATTAAAAATTAAAAAATTTAACACCTAACATTTTCAAATTCAACCTTTAAAAACTGTATCGTTTTAAATTGGGCTTGTTAATCAGACAGTTTTAAAATCAGGTATTCAAAACTGCATAATTTTAAAAACGAAAATGATATAAAGTGAATATCACAAATTCAAAATTTGAAAGCAAAATTAAACTTAAAAATAAACCTTTTTCATCCTATTCAACTCATTAAATTTCACATTCTACTGAATAAAAATGTTAAACATAATAAATTACCCTATTTGAATTCAGAAAAAAATTCAAAAACAAAAATGTGTTCTTTAAAATTGAGGAGGAAATTAAATACCGAAATTTCCTTCTAATTGAATATAAATTTTCAAAAAAATTTCCTATTCCGATTCATAAAAAGATTGAAAAAATTCTTCCCTTGCATCAAAAGAAAAATGTTAAAAATAAAGAATCTGATCCGCTTCAACTAAATTTCAATATTATTCAAAATGTTTAAAATAAAGAACTCCATTCTCTAATTCATAAAAAAAACGAAAATTCCATCACTTCTAGCTCAATAAAAATGTTAAACATAAAAAAGGTCGCTTTTAATTTCAGATAAGAGTTGAAAATTAAAAATATGCACTTTTCTCTCGACTTTTCTAGTGACAGTTAAAATCATTGGAAAACTATATTAAAAAGTTTTGAATTTTATAGTATTGATAGACTTATAAATCATAAAAACAGGTGTTAGTTTAAAAATACAACAACCATACATTAAAAGGACTTTTAATTTTACATCATTAAAAGTTTCATGAATTTATAAGTCCAAATTTCTTTAATTTTAGTTTTAAAACATTTAAATTTAGAATGTCGCCTTTATTAATTATTAAAGGTTTCTAAGTTTCACGAAACCTCTGTCAAATATCTTTTCGTCGATTGTTAAAAATAATTTATTTTGCCCTAACTTGAAAATAGCGTGTAAACCAAAAAGGAGTTTTCTTATTTCCTAGAATTAATCCGACAACCGATAAACTATCATGTTTTGCATATTACATCAGTTATGATCGTTTTAAAAATGTTAAAAATACTAAATATTAAATCATTTGTTATCATGGTTCTTAAAATTGTTTGTATTTATAATATTATAAAATAAAAATCCAGAGTATCCTCTTAGAAGAACTTGAAAACCATCCAAACAATTTATTCCGGCTTGTTATGTCAGCGTAAATGTAGATAAAACTGCACATTACCAGCAGCATTAGGATATTATCGAGCGAATCGTAAAGGTTGAAAACGATTTAATGCTCGGTTCAGATGGTTGAGGATTATGCGAGGTGAATGAATGCATTTTCTGAACGCTCAACACTGTGGCTCATCGTAACTTTTATTTTTAACTGCAATAAACCCACTTTCAGAATCTTCGATTATTTTTATTTCTCCTGCAAAATAGCTTTGTTGTTCCGTAGAATGTTGGAAGCCGGATTTAGTACCGGATTTTGCAGTACGCAAAAGATTAGTATTACAGATATTATTTTTAACCAAAGATGGTGAGAAAACTGGTTTTATAGAGCAAGATGATTTAGAGTGCTGGAGAAATGATTCGTAAGAGAACATGATTTACTACAGCTCTGAGGTCACTGGGATCTTGGCAAGGTGGAATTTTTTCATTATTCTGATTTAGTGTCTTTGGAAAGTTATTCCTTGCTTTGTTGATTATGTTAAGTAAGATTAATTTCATGAAAATTTATCACTCGTGTTTGGATAGTACCTAAATTTAAAAAATATATATATTGCACCGAGATAATTAAGTTGATAAGAAATCATGCCGAACTAAGTAGTTATTGTAATATGGTGAATCCAGTGATATTTTTTCCTTGGGAAGAATCAAGTTATTTTTAAAGAGACAATGATAATTACTGATTATCATCTAACACGTGGATTATCATTTAAGGTTTGGATCTGTAGTCCCAAATCAGTAAATAATTTGTTGTTAGCAAACCTTTTCTTCTGCTCGATAAATGCAAAAGCAAGATTAAAAACGTCTTCTGGGATATTAATTTCTGAGGAGAAAAGCATGTTTAATTAATTTCTTTTGGCCTGAAGATCACGAAACATTTTTTTAAAGTAAAATAACTAATGACTACTTCTTTAAATTGAGATATCAAATATTTATTTTTGACCTGGATAGAGTTGGCTTTACCTTTAAAAAAGACACAGAAAAATCGAAAAAATATAAAAATTAAATAAATAGTAGTGGTTCTTTAAATAGATAAAATGTAACTTTATCGAGTGTCTTTGGAAAGTCACGCTTTGGTTTGTTGATTATGCTGGGTCAGATTAATTTTATGAAGATTTATCACTCGTGTTTGCATAGTTGCTCTTTAGAGAAAAAAATTGTTTATTGCACCGAGGCATAACTAAGTGGTCGTTATAACACGGTAAAAGTAGTGATATTCAGAATTTATTTTAATTTCTATAATTGATGTAAATAAGAGATTCTAATTTTTTACAAGAAGATTTTTTCCTTGGAACGAATCAAGGTTTTTTAAAGAAACTGCTAATTATTGATTTTAATCAAATACATTGATTATCTTTTAAATTTTGTTTTTGTATCCCAAAATCTGCCCATAATTATTTTTACACATCTCTTCCTATTTTATAATAAAGGAAACAAATTAAAAACATTTTATAAGATAGTAAATTTTCTAGCGAAAACCATGTTTAAAGATTGTTTTGTTTTCATAAACAAAATGATAGATTTTTTAAATGAAAATGTCTAATAATATTCTAAGGTTCCTTATAATGGCCATCAAGTCAAAATAATGTTTTTTGTGTCGTTTTTAATTTTTTTCATAACAAAATTGGAAACATTTACTCAAATGCTTAAATTCTTTAAATTGAGATGTCAAACATTTACGTTTGACTTGGATACAATTAGCTTTACCTGTACAAATATAAACAGAAAAATTTAAAAGTATTAAAAATTATGAAACAATGTTGAAATATAAAAAATCTTAAAAAGCCGACTTCTTTATTTTTTTTATTTATATCAACTTTCGCGACTACTTGCCTATTAAATATGTGACGTATGTTATAAGGCGTTATTTTTCAATATATTCCAACAATAATATATAGTTCAGGTTGACATTACAATAATTTGTATTGACTTCTATTTACAAGAAAGTATCTAAAAGTGACATATTTTTATATTTCACGACCAAATTCATTTTGAGTACGTAGATAAAGTGAAAATATTTTCCAGGATACCCCCTAAGGCTTCTGTAAATCTAATAAGAAATTTATTTTAGAAAAATTTTTGTTTGTTTCTCACTAAATAGATACACATATTTACGGATAAAATAAAAAGCAGTATTTCAGTGCTAAATTTCTTGTAACGTAAAACCGATAAAAATGATTTGAATAACAAAACTTTTATATATATTAAATTTTATTTATTTAATTTAATTATTTACTCAATTTAGAAATCGAAATCTGTTGTATTTTAAAATAAAAATAAAAATATTTCACTTTTAGATATTTTATTGTACTTCTAAATAATTAAAGTTATTTTAATTCCATTTTTTTCGTATATTACTGTTGAAATATATTTAAAATGAATTTCTGATAACAGTGGTAACATAAATAATATATTTCATGGTAAAATAGCCGAGGAAATTAAAATCACTTTAAGAAAACAGCGAAAAAGTAGATTTTTATTTAATTTTGAATTTCAAGGTCGCTAAGGCAGTTTAAAACATATTTATTTTTATTTTATTTTATTTCTGGTGACTCAGACTTCTTAAGAAGGTCAACTTTTTTTCTAAATTAAAAAATTTGCTTAGCATCTTTAAATCCGTGTGATGCACGGATACCTAAACTTGGAAATTCCCAAAAGTTCCCGCTTCCTTTCTTCATTAATATTCAATCAGCAAGGAATAATGATCATCTGATCAACTGATTACCATTTGTGAATCGGAAATATTCTAGTCTTTTCTACACCGTTCTAAAATTTCTTTAAAAAAAATGATATCCTTTTAGATTTTTAAAACATAAATTCATCCTGTTGTTATCCTGTTCAACTTAGACGCTGATGATGTGTTCTTTATTCAAAAGAACTTTATCGTTTAGACGTTGATATTTCACCTCAACTGAATACCTTCACTGATAATTATAATCCTTGAAAACACCGGTAGAGATTTTCACAAAATTTAATCGCGTTTTTCTGATTGTAAAAGATTTGTATTTTTTTAAACTAAAAAATATCAACACTCACGTGCTGCGAAGACAAGGAAGAGTGTAGATATTAGACCAAGAGAGTAGCACCGAAAAGGTGGAGATGGTCGCGTCATGGTGTCTTCGTGGTTACTGTCACTGCAAGTTGTTACCTGGTATCCAGGTAGCTTTACCAGTCCCACTTGGTCCCACCACGAACACTGTCTTACTTTGCTTTACCTTATCCCCTGTTGATTCTCTGCCCATTCTCCTGCCCTCTTTCTCCACTCACCTCTCACTCTCTATACCTCTCTTTTTTGGGCCTTGTCCCCACCTTCAATTTAAATTACGAATTCCAAATGAGAAATGAAAAGAGAAATTACTGAAATTATAAGAAACTGGGCGATGCTTAATTTTGTTACCATGAGATTGGGCCTCTGTTGAACTCGTGTGAATGCTCGTGGGTGGCAGTTATGTTCGCTGACAATGTTTTGAGAATGTTGTGCATAAATTAGCAACGAAAGTAAAATTATGATTCAATCGCTTTGGCGAGGAGTGGGTTTATACGGAAAAGGGAGAGTCTTATTATTACAATTTTCGATGACTGACAACATTTCGCGACCAAATTCCCTCATTTTTTTAGAGGAATTCACGGATATTTTAAGGGCTGCACATAACTACCTTACAACGGTAAAAGCTGAGATAAAGTTTAGTACATTTCCTGATGATAAACAAATTTCTTGCTAATTTACCTTTATTAAATATTACATGTTTCGCTGAGGATTTATCTTTTAGATTTGAAAATTCAACTCGATTGTAGAACATTCTTCTGTTTTATTTGAAAATTCAACAATTTGGAAGGAAATTAAATTATTTGCTTGATATTTAACTTATTATTTGAAACTCACATTTTCGGGTAGAAAATTCCACTGTTTTTTTAGAACATGCTTCCTTTTGGTTTTAGAATTAATATCTCTTGGAAAAAATATAATCTTTATTGGCAAAAGATGCAACTGTTTGGCTAAAAATTCTTGTATTTTGTTGAAATTTGATCATCTTAGGGTTCCGCAGTCTCGAGTAAAAATCCTTATAGTTTCGGTCTGGAGTCCATTCGTCTGTCGTACGACCCAATATGAATAAAGGTGTTCAAAAATTACATAGGATCCAAAATTTGCTTAGTACATAACGTGGGCATAGGTCCCAAAATTGTCATGGTAACCAAAATTGACAGTAGGCAAAGAATTGAAATAGGGCCTACATTTGTTTATAAATTTAAATTAAATTTTTCAATTAAATTGAGAACAAAATTTTCTTGAACATTTTTCTTTTAATTTTTGTTGAAAGAACTTTAAAAAAACAAAAAAGGTTTTGAAACTTTTCTACTAAGATTCTATTAGGAAGTAATTAACGCTGATATGCTACGAAACCCTTTTTGGTAGACGACAAGAAATTAACTTTTTTGTTAAAAATGTATGTATTTTGTTGATGGTTCGTCTTGTTGGCAGAAAATTAATATTATCTATAGAAAATTCAACTTTTTGATTGAAAATCCAATTATTTGATTAAATCTTCATCTATTTATTAATATCTTAAACTATTTGGTGGAAAATTCACTTTTTTGTTGAAAATTTATACTTTTTGTTGGAAAATGCAACTGTTTGGTCAAAAATTCATGTTCTTAGTTCGAAAATGTATGTATTTTCTTGAAAATTTGTCTTCGTGATCGAAAATTCGTCTTTTTGAATGAAAAAAATCTTGTTGATGGAAAAGTCATATTTCTGCTAAAACATCTATTTGGGTTTTCGTCTGTTTTATTAAAAATTCAACTACTTGTTCGAAAGCTGAACTAATTTGTTTAAAATTAATCTTGTAAAAGATTTAACTTTTTGGTTAAACATTTAATGATTTTGTTGAAAATTATTTTTGGTTAAAAATTACTTTTTTTAATTAAAAATTTATCTATTGCACTTTTATATTTAAAATTACTAAAAAATTTTAAAATTCAACTGTTTTCTTAAAAATTCATCTATTTATTAAAAAATTTAAACTATTGATAGAAAATCAACCTTTGTGTTGAAAATTTATACTTTCGGGTAGAAAATGTCGCTGTTTTGTGAAAAATTCATTTTTAGGGTTAAGGGGGGAATCTCGTGTAACAGCCTCAAAATTAGGGTATTTTTGGTGATTAAAATAAAAACGAATCTTTCCAAAACTTTTGTGGTTTATTAAGCTTCTCTTGAATTATATTTGAGTATGTATTTCAGCCTGATGCATCAATAATATTTTGATTTATAAGGCCGGATGTCCGACATGTGCAAATCGATAGGCCCATTTCCCTGATTTCTAGCTTCTCATTCAAGAGTCTAAAATAAACAAATAAAAAAGATTTTTAAACCTAGATCCTTAGTTAGTCGGTGAACCAAAAAAAATCGAAAAATTTCACAAATTGGCAGCCATTTGAAAAAATCCGATATTTACCCAAAAATTTTTTTTAATTTGTTTAAAAAAAATGGTTGAAATATTTTTTTTTCAGTTTGGAGTGGTTCACCGACAACTGAAAAATTTCAGCAATCTATGTACGCAAGTTCAAGTCGATCGCTCAAATATCTTTTGAGCTATGAGTCGGGCAATTTTGAAAAATTTGCAATCGAGAGAAACGTGTTTAAAGATTTACATAATGACAATTTATTGTCTTACGGGTTCCAATCGTTCCTCGGCCATTCTGGGAGCATATTTTTGGTTTAAAATTGATGTATTTTGTTTGCTGGTGGAAAAATCATATTTTTGCTAGAAAATTTAACTAAGTTCCCAGTAATCGTGACGGTCCCAGTAATCGTGAAACTAGGTTATAATTTGATTATATTGTTGCAAAAATATGTTAAAAGTAAAATTTAATGATGAAACTCGCTTCTTTTTTAAATTACATTCATTCAAATTAAATAAAAGGCAAGAAAATTGGAATCACGATTACTGGGACGTTTACCTTATATGGGTAGAAAATTAACTTTTTTTGTTGAAAATTGATGTATTTTTCTAAAAATTCGTCTTTTTGCTAGAAAAATAATCTTACTGGTGGAAAAATCATATTCTTGCTAGAAAATTTAACTATTTGGGTTCTTACCTTTTTCATGAAAAATTCAACTTTACTTGGTTGAAAGATGAACTATTGTGGTTAAAATTAATTTTTTAAAACATTTACCTCCTTTGTTGGAAATTGAACGATTTTGTTGAAAATTCGTTATTTTTTGGATAAGAACGAATTTTATTAGCTGAAAATTTAATTATTATATCTTTAGATTGAAGTTTATCTTTTTAAATTGAAACTTCAACTTTTCGGTTGAAAATTCATCTTTCTTCATTCAAAATTAAGTTTTTGTGAAGATGCATCTTCTCTGAACTATTTTTTGAAATTCGTCTTCCTGGGTAGAAAACTAGCTTTTATAGCAAATTTATCTTTGCGGGTTAAAAATTCAGTTATTTTGCTGTATATTAAACTATGTTTTAGCGTCATCTTTTTGGCTGAAAATGTAACTGCTTCGTAGAAAATTTGTCCGTTTGGACTAAACATTCATCTCTCATGGCAGAAAAGTTATCTCTCTTGTTTAGAAATTTATTTTTCTTGGTTGAAAATGAGCTTTTTTGTTAAAAAATCAACTGTGTTAAAAATTCCTCTTTTTGGTTTGAAAATTCAATTATTTGGTTAAATATGCATTTTCTCCTAGAAAACTTACTATTTTTTGTTAGTTAAAAATTGAAGTATTTGGATGATAACTTAACTGTTTAGTTAAACTTTCTTTGGTGAAGATTTCTCTTTGTCGGTTGAAAATTCATCTCGTTTGGTAGAAAATTAATAGTTTTTGGTACAAATTATTGATTTTTAAATATATCTTATAGAAAGTATCGGAGAGAAATCTTTGAGACTTTGCATGACACGGTAAGACTCAGTGGTTACGACATTTTTTAAATTTGCATTTTTCATTTACAGTTTTTTTTGCTGAATTTTTTTTCGAACGTAAAGTCTTTGAAACATTGAAAGACATGGAATTGACTAAGAGGTTGTGAACTCTTTAGTTTTTACATTAAGCACTCACAATTTTTGTTGCTAATTTTTTTCTCTACCAACATAAATGTAACGACAGTCACGTTATGCCTCGTAAACATAAACCGTCCAAAGCTTCATTTACGTTGAGGCTTCAACTTGTACTTTTCCGATGCCGTTAATTGTAGGATCTAATGATTTTTGGTAAAAAAGTTAAATTTTAGCATTTAAAGGAGAAATATAACATTGATTTTTAGTGGGATGTACTGTGAGAAAAATATTGAAATAAAAAATGTTTCTTCGAAAATTTTTTTTTTTGACCAGTGAAAATAACGCTATAAATAAATGTGTACATATTTCATGTGTTTTCAATGTGTTCATAGTTTTCAAAATGCTACGTCTAGTCGTCCCGAAAAATTGGGAGAGTTGGAAAAGGGGATGGTCTTGTCGTCCCGAAAATTTCGGAGTAGCCAAGCTAATGAAAAATATTGGGCAAACCATTCCGAATTTCGCGACAAGGAGACACGTTGTTTTTAAAAAGCACGTCCTACAAATATTTTTTTAAATTTTAGAATTAAGAAAACATAGATCATCAAAAGCATTTACGATACAAAAAATTTGGCCAAGAAGCAATAAGTTACTAGTGCAGTTAACAACATAGTTTGTAAAATACAAAGCTTTCATAGTAATTCTAGCAGATATTCAAATTCAAAAGTTTATTGAATTGAAAAAATTACAGTCATTTTTTTATACTGCTGCATTTTTTTAAATAATTCAGATAAGTGACTTTAATTTTTTTAGTATTGTACGGGGTTTCCTAAATTTTCGTTTTCTGAACCGATTTTGAGTACTACCAAAATTGGCAAATAAAAAAACAGTTATATTTATTTCTGACTGCTAACTATCGTGTAAGAAGTCAATTATATTTCTCAGTTAGAAAAAACATTAGTGGTATGCTTTTATTTGTTTTTTAACTGCTTGTTTAAGAACATATATTATTTCCATGTGAGTTGATCCTGATAAGGAAGACTTAACAAAAAAAACTTTAAGCTAAACAGTAGAATTTTGGATTTTACATTTTTTAATTATAAGAGATAAAGAAATCGTTAGTTAAGGCTGATTAATTATTAAATGAAAGAAAATTATTAAGTTTCTCATGAAGAAATGGGCTTTTTTCTTCATTTAAATTCTTAAGCTGAAATAGGAAAGGTTAATCTAACGTTACTGATTCATTCCTTAATGCTTTTAATTTTTCGACTTTATGGTAAAAGGAATTTTTAATACAAAATATGAATTTCGAATAACTATTTATATATCATAATTTTTTGAACGCTTAAATTCCAGCTGCAATTAAATTCTGTGATCTGAGAACAAGGATGTAAGTATTATCAGTTTGATTATAGATTTATAAAAGTATAATTCTACTAAGGATATTGAAAAAATCCAAAAAGGTTTATGAAGATTTCAGATGTGTCGAAAACAAAATCTAGAAAATTTTAAAGAAATGTTGTTTCTTTCACCGGATTTGCTAAAGGATTAGGAAAAATTCGGGTCAGTTTAAAAGATAATTAGGGCCATTCTAGAAATATTTTTAAATTTTCGCTTAAAATTTATTTTAAAATATAAAAAATAAATTAAAATTTCTCCAGAAATCTTAAAAATTTACATTTTATTTCAAATTTGTTAAAAATTTTTAGAAGTTTAAATTTTTGTAAGAATCTTTTCGAAGCTTTTAAATATAATTTTAACCTAATTAATTTTTAATTAAATTTTATAATCTTACAAATTTGAAAAAATTCGCTTTAAAATTTTTTAAACTCTTTGTGGAAATCTTAGGAAATTATATGAGTCTTAGAATGTTTTTCAATTTTCGCCTAAAACAAATTTTTGAAATACAAAATTATTTGAAATTTTATTTTAAATACTTATCATCATTAAAATTTTAATTGACTTCATCAGAGGTGAAGTATGGGCACTTTTTCTCTCTAGGAAATGAAAGTACGGCACTTTTGCTCCTTTGGTAGAAAAAGTGCCCATCATTAACCTCTCGCCTCACGTTAGTCTGAAAACTGCTACTTTTATCACCCTTTAAAGGGTTAAAGAGACTATTCATACACCTGTGCTATGAAAAATTAAAATAACAGTAGTTTCATATTCAGTTTCAAAAGGTTTATTTTATATGATATTCAAAAACCTTGTTACTTTCGCTCGTCTGATCGAGAATCTCGCTCGACTATTACTACCGTTTTTTCGTATCGACTCGATCGAATGCACCAGAAAGTAGAATAAATAAAATTTTTGCCTAAAAACTATACTCAGAGATAGCCATTTCTTGGACTACAAAAAATTTTTGTTTGTTTATCATATTTTCTTTCTTAGTGGATTTTTCAGATAGTTTCCGGAAGGAAGGTGATCAATTTCTCAAATGAAGATTGACGACTCTATTTAGGAAAGTTCATCAATCCGGATTTCCGACCTGCTACTGCAATGAAATTCACCACAAGTGCATATATTATTAACACGAACCTTCTCCGAGAAGCGAGGTAACACGTAGTGTGAACCTGTAGTTCGTGTTATCTATCTGCTTTATTATCAGGCAGTGATTATTAAGCAGTGCTTCTAGACTCTATATCGTGAGTCTGTGGCGTGGGTGCTGGTATGCACATTGTTCAGAGATCTATTTCGCAAGAGGAACCCGCTTAATTCAAGGATTGTGGCAAACTGGTTACTCTCACGAGTAGAATCTTCTCTTACCGGTTACATGAAAGAGATGTACAGGTATATATACATATGATATGAATGGACATAACAGATATATGCGTTTCACGAGGAGGAAATACAAAAAATATTTCTGGAGAAATTTAAGATTCTCGGTAGCGAATCGCCACCAAGTACTAAAAAGAGTAGAAGAAGATTTTAAATAACGTTACGAGATAAACAATCTGTCATGAAGGACGAAATGCGAAAAAGAAAGAAATCGCCGCGGGGAATTATCAAGAGTCGCGGTAGCGAATCGCCACTTGGTATTGAAAAAAGTACGAAAAGGTTCTGAATACCCATACGAGAAATATAATCTGCCATGCAGGAAGAAATGCAACTTATGAGATTTCTTAGCCAAACTTTTTAGGTGTAGAACTCACCAAAGTATAAAGATTTTTTAAGTTTTGAACATATTATTGAAGGTTGGAAGAAATAAACTATAATCGAAATCATGCGAAAGTGACCTACACTGAGAAAAAAATTAGTATTCAGAACAAAACCATTTTGTTTGGCAGTTTTTGTTGTCCGTGCAAAAATTTTGTTGTTAGCACAAAATTATTTTGTTGGCCAAACAAAATATTTGGTGCTTAACACAAAATTATTTTGTTGAGCCTTATTTTGTTGTCCTGAACAAATTTTTGTTGGGCCAACAAAACTATTTAG
>JAWWLR010000034.1:56712831-56725557 GCA_035041075.1 Acraspis erinacei
AAATTTTGCGCAATACGAGATTACAACCCGAACAGTTGACATCCAAATCAATCGAATATTTTTATCTACAGTAATGGAATCCGTGAAAGCTTCAATTATCTGCAATTTCATCACAAAGTGTTATAATTGTAAATATTCGTACACCCAAAATCATGAAAAAAAACAACCAAAATGTCACCCCTCAAGATAAATGAAGAAGTGAAAGAAGCATAACATATGGTGGCTTCGAATGAAATATCATAAATCACTCGAAGGGTTACACACGTATTTCCCTGCTCGTGATGTAATACTCTATCAGACTGAGCTAAAAAAAGTTAATTTGAAAAAATACAAAACTCGCTTTCTCTAAAATGAATTGTGTTCACATTTATAATTTTTCAGAATTCTCAATGTTTTTCGAATAAATTTTTAAGCGCAGAAAAGCCACAAACACCTCCAAGAAATTCTTTTATCATTCTTGTAGATTTCAAAATCTTTTTTCAAAAAACCGGTGTCCTTTAAACATAATTTTGTTGTCTAAAGAATGTTAATTTAAAAGCTTTGAAAATTTGTAGAAACGTTAAGACCTTCAAAAATATTTTCAAAAAATTTACATACGAGAAAATATCAAAATAAGAAAAAAAATCGAATGAATTTTTTAAAGCATTTTTTTTTAACCCAGAAGTTGAAGGGGTTCAAATATCCATGCCAAAATAATTATACCTTTTAAGGGTCCAAACAGACTACTTCCATACATAGTTTCAATTTTGATTTCCATAATTTTCTTTTTTTTTATCCATCCTATTACGTATGTGCTTGTTTATATTAGGTATTAATTAATTGTTTAACTAATTGCACTATTTCACTGAGTATTCATTTAAATCAATAAAACTTCCTTTTCATAATCAATACCATGAAATAAATAGTTTAAGAAATCAAAGTCTAAGAAAAACAGCAATATGTCAGTTTAGTAAGATATTATACAAATTTAGTAATTTCTTAAAATTTTGTTTTCGTTTCTAAATAATTTGGTAGATTTAACACAATGTCTTTCTCGAACTTTCAATTTTCTCGCGTATTCCTAGTGAGAGAAGAAATTTTATCTTTTGGTATATTGTCTCATGCTTGTAAATGTCAGACGTCATTACGATTACCGTCATCTATATACAGTTATACCCACAGAAAGAATTTTTACCTGAATTGATTATTGCATAAGTATATTACGTTATTATTTAAAAAAAATGGAGAGACTTCTTGTATGTTTTGTAGCCACTAAGTGTCCTAAAGGAGTGTTAGTAAAACCAGCTCTTTGTTTGCACTGTAAAATTTTTCATATGATTATGATGAAAGAATATTTAAATTGACCAAGTGTATTTGAATTCGATCATTATATCATATCCATTATACTAACAATAATTGCCTCAGTTAACAACTTTCTTAACACTTTTTTTATGCAGATTTACGTAATATTAAAGATATATTTTTTAAGTTCTAAATAGCTTTAAAATCTTTTAAGTATCTAAAAAATTATAGTAATGGTCGTTATTTTAGACAAAATATTGTATCTTCTTATCAATTTGCACAGCATTTTTACTGATGTCATACCTGTGTTTGACAGGTGTGAATATTTTGATCGTCGAAAATCATGATAATGCAAGTTTTGGTCTGAATGAAGACGTACAGGAATCTTCTGTTATTAATTTAGAAAGTTTCAAAGAAATTTAATTCACAAGTCTTTTAACATTGTCAGACATGAGATTTATAATTTTGATCTTTCTCTGTTACTTTTTTTATAGTGGTGAATGTGGTTATTATGCTACTCCGGATGAGGCTATGAGTGCTAAAGTAACAAACAGAAAACAGCCTCTGTAGTTTTCCACAGTGTTTCTTAAAGTTTGTATATTGAAAATAATAATTTATGTATCATGCAATAATTTATATTTTTCGATTTAAATTGTTCAGAAAATGACGTATTTATTTATAATAGTTATTAAAGATCATTAAGTTAATTTTCAGATGCGTGCGTTGAACCACAAGCATTGGGCATAGCATATGTATGTAAAGGCAATGTACCAAAGTACAGACGATATCCCAGATTCTCGGCAAGGGAAAGAGGTATTGGTAAGTAAATTTATTTTCATTCGAATTTAACGTAATAATATTTTTTCTAATAAAAAGAAACTACTTTATTATTAAAAATTTATCAATAATTTTCTTCAACTGCTTTCTAAACGTGAACACCGGTTTCATTGCCTACTGTTTGATATTAAGTATTATAAAAACATAACAGTTTTACAGGTGAATGTACAAATCCAATAACAGCTAGAAATGGAAAAACAGTAGGATATTTTTGTAAATATTAAATATCTTGTATCAGAAAGGTAGCAATCAACGGAATGCTTTCGTAATAATAAAAATATTAATAATTTAATTGTTCAATTTAATTTTGAATTAAGTGTTTCCACCAAAGTTTTTTTCACCTTTGTGATGAGTAGGAAATTTATTGCTGATAAATGCAATTGTTGTAAATGGTGTAATAATTCTATTATGCAACTACGAGATATGCTTTATTGTCTTAATACAAGATGCAATTTTTAATAGAAAATTAAACAATTTTATTCTCCATAAAGACTTTGCAGATGATTGTTTTGTAATCATTAAGCCTCAAATACCCGAAAATATAAATACTAATCATTTTGAAATAAAGATTTCAGTATTTTCCAGGTTCTGATTACGTTAGGGTAAAAGAAAAAGTAGACTTCAAGGGACAGTCCATTCTAAATCAATCAGAGATTTCAGGAAAAAATGGAAAAATGTCATTCAAGAAGAATAAACGTAGAAACTGTAGGAAATATCTCCCTACATTGGATAATACAACCTAAAGTGAATAATGATTAAAAAATACTAAATTGTGTACAAAATTAATTTGATTTACTTAATAGTCAAAATAAGATACGTGATAATAAATTATCCAGTTTAGGGACGTTTCCCCTAATCTATAATTAAACTCTAATCATTGAGAGTTTCCGTAAAGATAAAGAAAATTTTTCAAAATTAATTCCTACTTTAATTATTTCAATAAAATGATTCCACTTTTTTTAAATGAGATTACTTTAATTTTGAAGTAGATGTTTTTTAATTTCAGGAATTCCTACATACTTTAAAATTATTATTTAAAATAAATTCGCTTCCTTGAAGAAAATCCTTTCAAATCTGATAAAATCCTTTAAAATCGCTCAAAAAGGGTTGACATATCTTGAAATGCTTTAAAACAGATAAACTCCCATGAGATCCATTGAAATTCTTTTGAGTCTTCATAAATCCCTGGAATATTTTGATTTCCCTTAAAATCCTGTTAAATTATCATAGATAAATGGAAATACACTGAATTTTCTGAAATCCGTGAAATCCTTCGAAATTACTAGAAACATTGGGAGATCTTTTGAAAACTCTACAAATCTTAGGAACCTCGTTAAATCCCAAACAATTTTTGAAATTTTTTGAACTCGCTTACAATCAGTTAAAAAATGTTATAATTCTTAGAAATCTTTTAAAATGCGTCAAATACTTTTGAAATTACTCGATAACTTAAAAAAACATGCAATCTTTGAAAAGCCGTGAAATCCTTCGAAATCCCATGAAGTTCTTTACAATTTCTTGAAGTCATAGAAATCGATTATATTATAATATATATAAATTAATAAAAATATATTGGAACTATTAAATAAATTTGATATTTCATAAAATAAGTCAAAATTTCTAGAAGTATTCATAGATCCCTTTAAATCGCCTAAAATCGTTTGAAAACCTTCTACATTGGCAATTATTAATGAAAATCTAGTGTATTCTCTTGAATCAGTGCAGTTCTTAAAAAATCATTGCAATATTTGAAATGGCTTAAAATCTCACGAAATCCATTAAAATTTCTAAAGTGTTAATGGATATCTAGGAATATTTTACAAACGCTTAAAATACCCTGAAATTCCGACAAATAAATGAAAATTTACTAAATTCTCTTGAATCAGTGAAATTGTTAAAATATACTTGAAAATTTGTACTTTGTTCTAAAAAATCGGAAAATCTTAAAATCCCTATTCCTGAAAATATTTTTAAACTTTTGATTTCTTGTAAAATAACTTTTTATTTATAAACATATGAAATATCTCAAAAACCATACAAAATCCTTTGAAATCCCATAGTATGCTTGAAAATCCTTTGCAATCTTGTGAAATCTTTTAAAACCCAAAAAATCTTAGAAATTCTGCTAAGTCCCTGGAAATGGCTAAAATATATTAAATAATGATGTAGTAAGATTTAAAAATGTCTAAAAATTCTTTAAAATTCTGAGTATATAATAAATAAAATCCATTTTATTATCTTTCAATCCTTGAAAATGTTTTAAAATCTTCTGTAATTCCATCAAAACTTTGCAACCCCATGAAATCCCATGCAATCCATTAAAATTCCTAGAATTCTTAATACATCTTTGTAAATCTTTTGAAATCGATTAAAAATGCTTGAAATCCTCCTAAATTTCTAGAAATTATTGAAAATTTATTGAGTTCTCCTGCATAAGCGAAATCCTTTGAAATTACTTCAAATACTGTAAGATCTTCTGAAAACCACGGAGATCTTTGAAAATCCACTAACTTGAAACTTCCTTTGAAATTGTATTAAATATTTGAAAAACCCACAAAGTCTCAAAAATTCTGCTAAATGCCTGTAAATCTGTTGAAATCCATTCAAATTTCATGAAAGTCCATGTTAGTTTTAAAATCACAAAAAAACTCTCAAAATGCCCACGTTACCCGCAAATTGATTCATTCTTTTGAAATCTCTCGGAAAAGTTTAAAATCTTAAAAATGTTTTATATTATGACCTAAGGAGTGAACTCAAAAGTCTAATGGTTAATCCCTTAAAATCATTTTTTCAGAAAATTTAAATTTTAAGCACTCAATAGAACTTGGAATGGTATTACTTTAGTTATAAAGTGAAAATTACATAATATTTTCATGAAAAATAAAAAAACACACACACCCCTGATAACTTATATACTTTAAATTTTCACTTAACACGTCAATGGAAGAATTCTTTTGAAATCGCTCGAAATGTTTTTAGATCTTTGAAATGAAATATATCATGAAATATGGTTTGCGCTAAAAAGTCGAATAGTAGATTCGTCAAAATAATTATTTCAGAAAATTAACATTTTGAGCACGGATTAGAACTTGGAATAGTATTACTTTAGTTAAGAAGTTAAAATTACGAAAAATTTGAATAATAATTTTACAACTTTAGAAATACTCGTATAAAAAAATGATTTTATTTTGTTCTCCCTATCCAGATTTTAGATCGATTTAAGAAATCATTTAAAATCCATGAAAATTCATGGAAATCTTTTTAAACTGCTTAAAATCCATGAAATTCTTTTAAATTCCTAGACATAAATGCAAGTCTATTGAATTCTTTTGAATGAGTTAAATAATCTGTATGTACTTAAAATTTTTTTAAATTATCTGAAAATGTTGGACATCTTAGAGAACCTCTTAAATCCTTTAAAATTCTTTAAAATTTGCGCGAAAACATTTAAATCACATAAACTCCTTTAAATTCCTATGTAATCCGTGAACTGATTAATTTCCTTAAATCTCTCGGAAAAATGTGAAATCTTTGACATTTTCTATATCATGCGATACAGAATGCACTCAAAATTCGAATGGTGAATCCATCAAAACAATTTCTTAATAAAAGTAACATTTGAAACACACATTTAGAGAGTGCAATGACAGAACTTCAGTTATGAAGTAAAAATTATAAAATATTTTCATACAAAAGTTTAAAAACCTGTATAAATACTTGCACCCAAGTGTGCGTGCAAAATTGGAAAGCTTTTCATACTTCAATTAAAAGTCTGCACTAATGTCTCTGAATTTTAATGTAATGAATTTCGTATATTTTCATCGAACGCAAATAATGTCTTTGACTTCAAATCGTTGAAAAGCACAAAGAGCTGACTTTACATGTATGTGTGTCTGATTCGTCGAATGATCATTCTCGTGTTCCGGCCTTTTTACCTTTATTTCCATTCCCATGTTCGTGTACTAGTAGTCGTTTTTTTTTCTCTTTCGCATGTTTTCTGTATGCTCGTGCTGTCATTGATTGCTACTATAGTACTATGTATCCAATACATCCGTAGTTGGTACAATGCAACAACGATCAGCCTAATGCTGACGGGTGTGCTCTCTATTCTGTCATGGCTCGGCTGTTATACAGGCCGTATTTTTTTCTTTTCCAACAGAAACCAAGAGGTGTCCAACCTAGAAACCGCCTTCCTTGCGGGATACCAACTTACCCGCATCGCACGCCAATTATAAACAATTACCACTCACGCAATAGCCGGCTTCAGCTTGTATTTTGTCGAGGCAAGATGTTGAGTATCGTGTTAAGTGACGTGACTCGAGAAAACGCGATTCACTGTTGAGTAGTGAGAAATGATTGATCGTTTCTTTAATATGCGAGGCGGAGGCGCCGATCAAAAGAAAGAGAAAGATCGGATTTCAAATTAAGGTGCAGTACAGAGAGAAATTTTTTTTGCTGTAATATATATTTGGGGCATGAAATTTCACATTAATGTACTGTCCAATACAGATATTTTTTGATTTTCTTCAAATGAAGTGTCCAAAACTAAATGCTTTTTTAAAAATAAGTTTAACTTTCTAGAAAAATAGACGATTTTTAAAGTTAAGAGTTAAATTTTCAATCTGGAGGTTGAATTATCGACAAAAAGGTTTTTTTCAGCGAAGAGATCAATTTCTAACCAAGAAAGATGACTTCAAAAAAATATTTATAGAAGATGAACTTAACAAAATAGTTTATTTTTCAACAAAATAATTAACTTGTTAATAAAATAAAACAAAAAGGAACAGGTAAAATTCCAGATAAAAAATTAATGTTCAACAAAAATACAAATAAATTTTTCATAAATATTTGAATCTTCAAATAAGTAGATGAATTTTCAATAAAGAAGTTTAATTTTCTAGAAGAATAGACGAATTTTTTAGTTAACAGTTTTATTTTTAATCCGAAAAGTTGAATTTTTAAAGTATAATTTGCACACAAAACAAATAAATCTAAACAGATAGTAGAAAAGAAGAGTTTGAAAAAATAGATGAATTTTTAATAAAATAATTATTATTTCAACAACAAAAAATAAAAAAGGTGATTTCTCAGTTAAAAAGCTGGTTTTAAAAAAAAAAAATTTGAAAATAATATTTGAATCCTCAAACTACTAGATGCACCTTCAACAAACAAGTTTAATTTTATAGAAATATAGACGAATTTTTTAGTTAACTTTAATTTTTTTAGTTAATTCGCCGTTTAAAAACTAATTTTTAATAAGAAAGATGAATTTTTAACACAATAGTTGAATCCTCAAGTGAAAAAATGAATTTTAGAAAAAATAGAAAAATGTTATAGCCGAATAGTTTAATTTTCTAATAAAAATATGAATTTTGAACAAAAGACGATTCTTTAACAAAATAGTTGAATCTTTAACCATGCAGATTTCAGCAGCAAAGTTCATTTACGATCAAATAGTTGAATTTTCGACTAAAGTGATGAATCGTCATACAAAATAAAAAATGAATTTGAAACGAAACTTGCAATAGTTATTATCTCAACAAAAAATATTTTAATTTTTAAGTAAAAAACAGTCAAATTCAACCAAAAAAGGTCCCTTTTTAACCAAATATATGAATCCTCAACCAAGCAGTTACATTTTCAACCTAAAAGGGTGAATTTTCGGTCAATTGGGAAAGATCAAATATCAATAAAAATGGAGTTGTTACATTTTCAGTGAAAAAAAATCTAAAATGATGAATCTTAAAAAATTTATTTTCCGTAAAAGAGTCCAAAATTAAACCAAGCAGTAGATTTTTTAACCCAGTTGTATTCTCAACCAAACTAGATTATTTTTCAGTCAAGCAGTTGCATTTTCAACCTAAAAGGTGATTTTTCAACCGAGAAGATTAATTTTCTAGAAAAAAACGATACTTTATCAACAAAATATATTTATCAACCCAGTACTTGAGTTTTTTAACAACAAAACATTATTTTTCAAAAAGATAGTTCAATTTTTAACCAAAGATATGCATTTTTAACCAAGAAAATGAATTTTTAAAAAAGAAGTTTAACTTTCAATTAAGTAATGGAATTTCTGACCAAATAAGATGGCTTTTTAATAAAAAAATGCATTTTAAATGGTCACAATTCAACGGTAAAACTTTCAATCAAAAAAATATCTTTTTTTGTTTTCCTCATTCGGTTCTAATAATTAATTTCAGTTACAATTTGAGATAAATAATGAGAAAAACTTCAAGTTTCTGTAAAACGGAAAAATAAACCTTCTTTTTGAAAAACTGGTAAGAGTTTATCGAATGCCCGTGTCAGTTAAGTTAATGTGCGGTCAAAATTAATTTTTAAATTAAATGAAAGTTCTCAACAAAAAAAAAATTCCATAGAATTTAGTATTATTCTCATACTAGAAGCAAATACTTTTAACTCATCATTCATTTTCGATTGACGATTGTATCAAATT
This sequence comes from Acraspis erinacei, assembly GCA_035041075.1. Classification (NCBI taxonomy): domain Eukaryota; kingdom Metazoa; phylum Arthropoda; class Insecta; order Hymenoptera; family Cynipidae; genus Acraspis; species Acraspis erinacei. Next base: position 56,721,407 of record JAWWLR010000034.1, read on the forward strand.
ATATTTAGATTTTGTATTTAAACGCAACTCACTCTTTCCCGTATTCCACTCTTTTCCCCTTTCTTTAAATATTCTTTTTTCTCTTCTTGTTTTCAAGAAATTTCATTTTTTTCTCGTTTCGTCCATAAAATGCGAAATGAATTTATAGAACTTAAGAAGAAATTTTATATACTTTTTTTTGAAAAGTCTAATATTTTATTTTTGTTTCGAAATTTAGCCGTTTTGATTAAAAATTATACTTAATTATTTTGTTGACAATGTAAATATCTGGTTAATAATTCATTTTTTTGGTTGAAGATTCAACTTTTTCTTTGAAAATTTGTCTCTGGTTGAAAATTGTACTACTTTCTCGAAAATTGTTTTTTGGTTGTTGTTTTTTAGATTTGATTTTCAAACTGATAATATAGCATCCGTTTTCGGTTCAAAAGTTATGTTTCTATTTCAACATTTAACCATTTAGACAAAAATTCATGTATTTTATTGAAAATGAATCTGTTTTTGTGGCGAATTGAACAGTTTTCTAGAAAATTCTTCTTTTTGGCTTAAAAATACAGCAACTATACCTATTTTGATAAAAATGTTAATAATTGCTACAAAAATTAACTATTTGGTTAACAAATCGTACTTGCGGGATTAAACTGCAAGTGTTTTGTAGATGATTTATCTTTTTTCTTTGAAAAATTCAATACTTTTGTAGTAAATTCATGTATTTTATTGCAAATTCGTCTTCTTGTTTAAAAAATTCAACTTAATTGATAAAAGTTCATCTTTTTGTTTGAGGATTCAACTATTTGGTATGAAAAGCGTTTTTACAGCTTAAAGATTCAACTGTTTTTGGTTCAATTTGAATTTTTTTGCAAAATCTATTATTTTATTGAAAATGCATCTTGGCAAATTGAAAATTTAACTATTTCAATAGTCATATTTTTTTGGAAAACAATCCAACTGCTTTGATAAAAATTTGTCTTTATGGCTCGCAAAATTTAACTCTTTGGTTGAAAATTATTTTCATTCTTGTTGAAAGTTCATTCTAACACATAGTGTATTAATTAATTCCCAATAATGGTTGAGCATCATGCATATTTTTCCTTTTTGTAGATTTCAAAGGAAAATAATTATTTCAACAAAAAAGTTGCACAAGAAAAAGCTTTTATTGTGAAGAAATACAGCATTTCTTTATAGAATATTTGTATGTACAACTTTGAAGAGGGCCTTATTTTTTTTTAGTTTTTGACCTCCGTGTATGGCAAATATTTTTACTGGAACTACTCTCTGAACAAAATAAATTCAGCCATTTAACTATAAATCGGTTGGAATACGCTTTTCTAATGCAATTTTAAGAAAAAAAGAAATTTACGAAAAAGTAACTACAATCAAAAATGTTCTTTTAAAGTTCTGATTAAAAATCGAATACTTTTTTAGGGCAAAATCGCTGGCAACATCACTGATAGCGCAGTGTTACAATATAGATAAAAAGAAAAAACTTTAAGTATCTATAAGAAGATCAACTAAAAAATGAAAAAATAAATATGACTCACTAAAGAAAAATTCATGGAGCCAACAAATGTAATTTTACAGGTGAAATAGAAAATTTGTTCTATCACAGGATTTAAAATAAAAAATTCTAAGCAGATTAATGAAGCTAGTGGTCCGCAGATTTTAAGATCAAGAATCGATAAACTGCAAAGAAGTTTTCAATTCTTTTAAAAAATGTCATAAGATTTTATTCTCCCAAATGAGAAAAAAATTCTGCATTACATCCTTTTGAACCAAGTTCTTAAATGTTTAAAGAATGGAAAGTTAAGTTTAAACTATATACATCAGGAATCGAAAGTTGAGAGGTAGGTTCAATTTGGAGATATATTTGGAGATATAGCGCTTTTGAATATAGAATTTTTTTTCTTTAGAACAAACGTTTATTTAACAATCAAAAATAATAATTGAGCTGGATATGTTGAAACTTAACAATATTATTTCATTGCTTTAAACAGTTCTGGGAAATAAATTAATTAAATAGGCACTTTTTGGTACAGAATACGCATTTTTTTACAGTGGAATCGTTCATTATATCCTCCAAAATAATATTTCTATTTATTATAATGACACATATATATATATTTTTTAAACAATTATAATCATTTATTTCACTCTAAAAAATAACACTTTAATTGAATGTATTGACGCATACATAATTTCTAATTGTTATAATTAATTTTGATGAATAAATTAATCAAATAGGCGAGTTCAGATACAGAAGATGTGTTTTTTTAGCTTACCTGTTTATATTACACGCAAGAATAATATTTCGGCACTTACATGTTTTTTATATAGAGAATTTTTTTAATAATTTCTCAGTAAAAATTAATAAATTTTAAAAAGGTATTGAATATTATATACTGATTGACCAAATTTTTGGAACAATCGTTCGCTTGTTATTAGGGGCTATATGATTAATTTCATTCTGATAATTGTTTATAACAATAAAAAATGTTTCGCAGTGTAAAAACTTTTCGTTGAAATATAATTTTTGAGGGTAACATAAACGATTATGAAAAAAGACATTGTCTGTGTCTACAAAACAGTATTTAATAAATTTGTTAATCAGCATTTTTGATAACAGTTAAAAATACTGTTAAGTGTGAATAAATCCCGTTGAAGTATTATTCTTCAGGGTAAAATAAACGATTCCGATAAAAGCGCTTTTTCTGTATCTAACAGCTCTTATTTTTTCAATTTTTCTATCAAAGTTGCATATTACAATGAAAAATGGTATTAAGTATCAAAGCATCCAGGTAAAGTATTATTTTTGAGCGAAGATAAACGTTTGCTCTAAAAAAATTCTTTATCCAAAGGCGCTTATATATGCAATTTGCTTATGAAAATTGTTCATAAAAATCAAAATTTTAATCTCCCAATATTTATTAGTTGTAATAGGACATTGCTTTTAAATGATTTCACGAGGAAATCGAGATAAAATATGCTTCTGGGCGTCAAAATACAAAACAGAATTTTTCATGAAGTTGTTTGTAATAATGAAGGGAGTAAAGGGACTTTATCCACAATATTAAAATCTGTAGCAGAAAAGTATACAAAATTAGGTTTTGTAGCATTTTGAAAATTAAATAATAGTTTAGAAAAGCTTTATTTTTCAACATGAGCTTTAGAAAGTTCTTTAGAAATTAGTGAATTTTAATTTAAAAGAAAAGGCGGAATCGGAAAAGAAATTTAGGTTCTGGGATTTTTTAAACTCTATTTTCCTATTTCGCTTCGGTTACTTGTTCAAACAAGGAGTTAAAAAGCTGTTAAGAAAATCGTTGGAAGCTTATAAAATTCCTCTTGTAGTGACTCTTAAAATATGTCTTTCTGATATTTGCAAGAAAATAAACTGCGTGAGAAGTTTTGTAAAACAAAGTTCAAGAATTTCTCAAATTATTCTATCTCGACTTAAACATATGGCATGACCTAGAAAAATTATAGAAAAAATGATAAATTTCTACTAAACAGACTTTAAGGTCTTATTCTTAATTGAAGCCAATAAAAGTTAAAAAATCTTAATGGGATCCCGAGATATAACTAAAAATGTCCAAGCGTGTCTGGGTCATGGGTCAGTCGATAATCACCGGTATCGATCAACTCGACACAGACACTCTTGAACATTTTTGGTTTAGTTTTATTTTTCAGCTTTAGTTTCCAGTTTTAGTTTTCAGTTTCAGTTTTCAGTTTTCGTTTTAAGTTTTAGTTTTCAGTTTTGGTTTTTCGTTTTAGATTTCAGTTTTAGTTTTCATTTTTTAGTTATAGTTTTCAGTTTTAGTTATCAGTTTTAGTTTTCAGTTTTTAGTTTTAGTTTTCAGTTTTATTTTTTAGTTGTAGTTTTCAATTTTTGGTTTTAGTTATCAGTTTTAGTTTTTAATTTTTGTCGAGTTGGGTAGCAAAGCGAGTGTAAGGATTAATGGAAAATTGAGTGACTGGTTCGATATAATGCAAAGCGTTAGACAAGGATGCTTTATGTCTTCATGGCTATTTTTATATTATTTATGGACAAGTGTTTGAGAATGGCTCTTTTCCACGAAGAATGTGTGGATCTCGAAACAGTAAGGGTACGTGGGTTAGCGTTCGCAGACGATAAGGTTGTGATGGCAGAGTCAATCGAT
>JAWWLR010000034.1:56753303-56781883 GCA_035041075.1 Acraspis erinacei
GGATAATGGCAATTTTTTTCTGATAGAATTTTTTATTGTTTAGATATAGCTTTTGAGTGACAAAACTTATACCGGAAAACACATGTGACGCAGCTAAAGCTTTACAGCTGCAGTCAAATCTATTGACTTGTCCAAAAAGAAAATTATAAAATAATAAATTTAAAATTCATATCAGAACAATCATTTATTATTTTTAGTTATAAAATTTGTTTTTTATGAATTTTTTAACGCAATTACGAAAAAATTGAGAGTTCAGGTGAGTTTTTAAACGAATTTTGCGAATTTCCGTCAGTTTTTAATAATAACTTAACATTTTGCGAAAAATTTTAAGTCTGGGTATAATTATCACTATTTTAGAATTCAATATTTGATGTGTTTATTTATTTCCTAAAGTTTAAATTTTATCCTATTTTGTCAATGAAACCTTGTAAGCATATTTTCAAATTTATAAATTCTAATAGTTAAACTCTCTTTGTTAAGTCTTGGAAACCGGTATACATTTTTATTTGTACATTGCTAGCATAAAATAAATGTTTTATCTATGTCGTTACACGCTACAGGCTCGAAATTATTCCAAGAAATTTGTATTGTCCATGTAGTACTTTTTTGAAATCCGCAAGTAGTACATTTTCAAATCTTTCAGATCGACAAACTGACCTAAATGTGAAATGTAGTGAAAAAATAATCAATGATTTGAATTCAGCTAAAAATAATCAAATAGAAAAATATCTTCTATACCTGATAAAATAATGTTAAAAAAGCTTTTTCAATATAAACATCATAATTTTGATCTTTATTTACCAGAAGGATTAAAAGAAAGGATTTGAAGATACGATTTACTCAAATGAAACTCGCACTTTCGCTTACAACAACCACAGATGCATTTGTCAATCGGGTCGATGGCCTCCTTATTTTCCGTTTATTCAATGTGGTTTCTTAGAGATCACGATCTTTTTCTGTCTTAGGAAAAGCTGTTAAGTTTCGTGTTTAACGATTTTATTGAAAAAATAAGCTATTGAGATAATGATTTTGTTTTTGTTCCTTTCTCTTAGAGACGTAAATAGAACGTCGGTCAGAGAGATCGAAATCAAGATCGATCGGTTCACTGATTCGAAGACCTTGGGTGATCGAGCGCGATCTACAAAGGCCAAGATCAACGAGTATCTCACAGGAAGTTCCCTTGAAGCAAAATGATTTTAGAGGTACTTACTTCCTCTTCTAGTTTAATATTGTTTCTAATAATTAAAATCCTCATAACTTAAACCTAACTAATACCATCAACTGGGGCATTTATGGAATAAATGTTTTTTTGCATCCATTGTGAACTTTTCGAAACTTTACACTAAGTCAATTTGTAGCGTGAGGTGTGCTCTACATTGAACCTTAAGTGTGAAGGTATAATATTTCACCAAGAAGTCAGAAAAAAGTCAGAAAGTGACTACTTTCAAATAAAGTAGACAGAAATCCTAAAAATTCCTTCTTCGATCTTTTAGAATCGAAACGGTACAGATACTGAGACTAAAGTATTTATTGAAGTGAGCCAAAAGCATACCTGATAAACGTTTTTTTAAGGGGGCATAACAAGTCATTTTTTGTAAGGATTCCGGAGAAAAAAATTTCTTTTAAGTTTGAACCGAATCGGTTAATACTAAGATACAAAAGCTTAGAGAATAATATATGTGTACGATTGAGATTGGAAATTTTTGGTTTTTTGAAAAATGAGATTAAAGTTCTTGGGTTCAAATTTTGGTTGCCGGATGATTATTAGAATTCGCTGGCGTATTTCCAACGAATAATAAAGGTGTATCTTTAAAATTGAAGTGTTTTTAATTTGAAAAACTTATAATAAAAGATTCTTCAAGGCAACCTTATTTAAAAAATGTTCTCAAAATTTTATGATTTTAAGTTATAAACATTAAAAAAAAACGAGTTAGGGAATATTCAATTTTTAAAATATTTAAAATGGATCCGTGTCGAAAATGGAATACATCACTGAGACTCAGAATTGCAGAATATTTTTTAAGAAAATTTTATTAAGATGTAAAATTCCACATTAACTTATTAATTTTTTCTTTACTTCAAATTCCCGCTGAGAGAAAATTTTACTCAATTATCAAAGTTATAGATTACTGAAATCTAATTAAAATTAAATTTTTATCAAAGTCGATGTAGGAATCTCAATACTTACTTTCATTTATGATTATTAATAATGATATTTTATACTATTTTTTTTAATGTAGTGACTTTTACTTTCAGGTCCATGTGACGTTTTATTAATATACGTCAGTTTGACCTTTTATAAAATCTTCTATCCGTTTGAAGCAATGTTAGGTGGTTCCCCTTGTACATATAAAGAAGGATTGATTTAGGAAAAAAATATCTTACAAGGACAAGCTCGAGGCTTATATAATTCATAAAACACGAAATATAGTATGTATTATATACTGTAATAAGGAATTAAAATAATTATTAATTATACCCTCAACCAAATTCTTTAACATTAATAAAGTAATTAGTTTTTCCTAAAAAAAAGCTGACGATCTTCTCTACTCTGGCCGTATCATTAGCGATTGTCCTTAATTTTATTGGAAAATATAATAATATAATAAATCTATATTTTTACAAAACTTTTTAAGGTTTTCGCAAATAACATCTTCTGCGAGGTTGTGTGAATTCTATACTAACTTAAATCCATGGAAATATTTTGAAATCCATTGAAATTATTTGAAGTCTGAAATTTTTAGAAATCCCTTTAGATTTTAAAAACACTTTGTAGTCATATAAAATCCTTAAAAGCTCTTTAAGATCACGTTAAATACTCTAAAATCCCTTGAAATATTTTAAGTTCCGCAAAATTCTTTAAAATCTTGGGATCCTTTGAAATTATATTAAAATCCCTTTATACTTTGAAAATTCTCTTGAATGTTTGAAATCCAGTAAAATTATATTAAAAACTTATAAGAGCCTTTAAAATTGCTTTTAATCGACTAAAAACATAAAAATATTTGCCCAGGCCAAAGACAGATCGTTTAACAAACGCGAATAATATACACCATAATAATTCCATCCACCTGGAAATTAGAGGTTAGCTTCTAAGTCTAACTTTACTCAAATAAAAACTATTTTTCCAATCTAAAAATAATAATAACATAAACAAATTAAAGTTATATTGTTTTATTTACTCCAGAAAACCATATATTTACGAATAACATTTCAGTAATAGGCGATTTTTTATGGTCAAAAACTGTCAAATTTTCTAATAATTTGATTTTGAATTTTTAATCTGCAAGTACGAAATTATAAAGGAAATTTGTAATTGGACCTTTTTTATAAAAACATTTTTTGTAAATTTGGTGCTAGGTCCTTTATAAAACTGAATAAATTATTCCAATATGCTGGAAATCATCACGGAACATAATCTAAATAATGTCAAAATATAGTAAATTATGATAAGTTTTTAATATTAAATTCTCATCTCGTATTTTACCAACAGAATTAAGAACGAAATGCAAAACGAGAAACTTTCCCTTTTCATTAAAAAATTTTGCTTTTAGAATAAGGTCATCGAGAAATTTTGCGATAGTTAATTCTTTTATGAGTTTCTGTTGCACACTTAATATTTTCCTGCTTCTCGGCGATGTATTTCGTAATAAACGTCTTAAGTCCCAGTTTTTTGGTCGAGCGAAGAGAAAGGAATTATTTGTCTTAAAGAGTCTCGAGAGTAGAAATTATTCGAAAGAAGCTTATAATTATTACCGGGCACGACCAGAACAGAGGCCAGAGAACCATCGAGTCCTTGAAGCTGTGATCATTTCACAGAAAAAAGTGCATTTTTGTTTCGGGTAATTTTCAAGTAGATAAAGATGAATTTTTTCGCATCGAAACAAAACATGTTTCAATACAGTTGACATGGTAACAATGCCCAATGTGGTGGGCAAATCTTAACACGTGAAAATATTTGTTGTTGCAATTAAAGATTACTTTGCAATCGCTATAAAGTGTATACTCTGTTTCTTCTGTGTTATTATTATTCAACTATTAAACTCGCTTCAGATTCGTTGAATTCCATGCAGCTTGATGTCGTAAATTACGTCCGAATCTATGCAGGATCTGGCGTCTTAAACTACGTCCGAAATTGCGATACTAAGCGACGTCATATACGATGTAGTGATTTAAGACGTAGTTTACGGTGCCGTCATCTAAAACGAACATTTTGTGTAAGTAGTTGTTATTGCGGTTAAAAAGGATGTTTAATTTCACAAATTACAGACAAGCAGATGAATGTCACGTCAGTCGTTTGTTTGCACGACCAAATATATTATAAACATCACGACTTACTTATCAGCAAGCCCAACAGTCTCATAAAAGGCCGATTTCGAATACAACATCGTACATCACTCGCAGCATTAGAGGGGTCCCCACGTGTAGCTCAATGTTCGCAAGAATGACTTAAAACCCATGGTCTTTGGCAGCTTTTTATGTCTACATGTTTCTAAAAATTTATTTCTGAAATGTGTGGAACTTTTTAAAATAATAAACAAAATATTTATACCAAATATTTTACTAAGTCATGACGCAAATATGTTAAAAACATTAGTTCTGTTAATTTAATATTAAGCATGGGGTTCTGGTTATTATAGTTGTTTATAAAAGTATAGGATTTAAATTCCAAATATAAAAATGTGTTATTTTACATAACATTTTTTTTTAACTGACAAATATTATAAATTAACCATGACCTATACTTAGATCTTTCACGTAACGCATTGCGAGGCTGACTTTACAAAAAAAAATATTGCGAGATAATGCTAATGTATTGCTGTTGTTCATCGACTTTGTTTACAAAAATAAGTTTTACCATATTTTCACAATTGGTAATTAGAATTTGCAACTTCTTTGAGCGTATCAAGCAATGAAACTGAAAAAGGGGTTAAATTTGCAGACAACTGAGAATTTATTATTTTTTTTATTATAATTGTTTATAACAATAATAATCTTTAATATTTCTTACAATTTCACTATTAAATGTTGTGCTCGATATAAAATATAGCAATTTCAGTCAAAAACAATTTTTTTTCATCAAAACACTCCGTTGTTTATTTGTTGACTTGATTCATAACAAATAAATTGATTATCATGAAAAGTAGTTGCAGAAAACTATTTAACTGTAATTTAGAAGAGAATATTATAAATCTGATCAAAACTGAAAACTGTAAACTTTTTTCAACAGTAAATTTCTGTGTCGACCACTGAGCGTCGAATCCTACGTCGTTTCTGACGTAGTTTAATTCGTGATTTTCGACATCGTTTTTTACCTAATCTCCGTACCTTACGTTATCAGATTTTTTAATAATTTATATTTATAAACAAAAATATAACATAACTTAGTTCTAATGTGGAATGAACTATTAACTAAATTCTAATTGTATTATTTATACGTAATAAGTAATAATTTATAGATCATTGTAATTCAAAAGGGCTTGGAATTTAAAATGTGAAATGGCAACAAAATTTTAAATAACTTTAATATCAATTCCAAAATTTCATCAATTAAAAACAAAAACAAAAATAAAATAATTTGAAATGAAAAATCAAACCGTTTTTCTTGTTTTCTATTATAGAGCCTCAACCTAATGTTTTAGTTGCGCCAGAACAAAAATCTATATACATTCTTAATAATTAAATAAGAAAATGACAATTTTCCGGTTTAGTATTATTATTCATGTCTGATGAAAACTTAAATTGCATAATTATTTTAACAAATTATTTCTTTTAAAAAACTTCTTTAAACGATGTCAGGCCTAGAAAATTTTACTTCAAAAATTGGAAATAGTAGAAGTAGAGAATGTTTGTCCCGAAAAAATAAACCACTACTTATTCGCATTCAAACATTTAAAAAAAATTGATTAGAAATATTAGTACGAAACATTTAATTGCAAAAAACATTCTTAAGGTATGTAAATTTTATAAGTTTAAAAATTTTTTCTTAAAAAAGAATATTTTTTATATTAGTTGTATTATTTTGATTCTTAAAATTATAGAAAAATAATTCTTTTCAAATATATGATTTTTTACACAACTGTCTTAATATCAATAAAACAAAATTTAGTTTATTAAAGTTCCACTTGTTGTGAATTTGCGCCATTTTTGCTAAAAAATTGATATTTAAAAATTCTTACGGTACCCGCAAAACCTGGAAATTTTACCGACTCTCATCGGTAATCATTCTCTGCGATGGAACTTTTTTCTTCCATAAATTCCTATTAAATAGAAATACACTTTTCTGTACCTTAGGTTCAATCCAAGAAATTTGTATTATCGTTGAAGTCACTTAAAAAGTAATTCTCCTATTTTAATGCTCCTATTGCTCCTATTTAAAAAAACATTAAAAAAACTTTTGAACATGAATTTATAACATTTAAATATTTTCAATTTCGTAAGATATAAAATCGTAAATAAAATATATTTATTACCCCTTAGGACAAGTTAAAATCAAATTTCGTTTTTTTATCGACACGAAAAAGTTGAGAAAAATATTAGTCAATGAAAATAGATTCGAATTTTTAAAATTAAGTTAAATATTTTAAAAGTATCAAGCTTTGGAATTCAATAATTTCATAGAAGTATGCAATCACTTAAAAATATTGGAACTGTGACAAACTTTGATACAATTACCAATTAAGTTGGTTATCGTACCAAAAATCAGTTCTCTAGATAAAAAATTTTCTGTGATTTTAAGAATTGAAATGATATTTCAGTAATTTCTTGTAAAAGAAATGACCAAATAAAAAAAATGGTTTACTTTTATTAGATAATGGATTACTTTTGTATATCATGTAATATTATCTTAGAATAATGGTATGAAATTGCAGGTTTTTCAGATTTTTTTCCACTTTTTGTCCAATTTTCAATAAGACTGAGTTAAATACAATAATTAATTAAAATTAACAAAAACTAATTATTTCATTTTCAATAATGCTAGAAAGTTGCAGTTTTTTAAATAAAATTAGCAACTATTTGTCTACTTTTCGCTTGGAGTGAGATATTCATTATTTTAATTTAGAAAAATATATTATTCAAACAATTTCTTATTGTTTATAACTATCTTCTTCTTTATTAATGCTTTATAGTTGCAGTTTCTTCTAAAATGTTTAATCTTCTACCTACTTTTTATTTGGTGAATTAAGAAACAATTCAAGTTAAGAAACATATATATTTAAACAATTTATAATTGCTTATAACTATATTCTCTTAGATAAGTGCTAAATAACTACAGATTTTTTCTAAACTTTTAAAATTTGTTATCCACTTTTCCATCAATTAGTTAATAATTAATGTAAGTTAACACAAATATGCCTACTTAAACAATTGATTATTGTTCATAACTATCTTCTCTGAAAGTAATGCTAGAATGTTTTTTCTGCAATTTGCAGTTTTGTTTTGACGTTTGGTTATAAACAACAAGAATAATTTTTTAAATAGTATTGCAATTTTTTAAGTGAATTATTTTTTTTCTTTTGCCAAAGCGTTAACAATTAATATAAACAAAAAAGCTATTTTAGAGGAGAGAAAAAAACAAAGAATGGAATAATTAGGAGTGGGTGGGAGGACTAGGTCTCTAAATGGCTTCTAAACGTTTTGTTTTAAATTAGAACATAAAGTTTATTGCAGAACGTAAAAGAAAAAATTGGAATTGAACATATTTTGATATCAGCTTATCCCACCTTCTAAAAAATGTATTCACGAAAGATAAAAAAATTCTTTAAATTATGTTTCTCTGACAAGTTTATAATTAATTTAAGAATGGAAAAAAGTTTTTAAAAAATCAGAAAAAACATATTAGCACCTTATTGAAATTGAATATACTATCACATATACTATGACCTTATTGAAATTGAAAATGGGATAATAAGTGGAAGTTTAAAAAAAATGTTACTTTCTCTCTATATTCCAAGAGAAAATTGCTAAAAACAAATATTAATTGCTTGAAAAATTTATGACACCATATTATTATCAGTATAAAGTTGTATATTTTGTACTAGACACAATTTGCATTAAAACAAAAAAATCGTAGTTAGCGCCCAAAACTCCCAAAACAAGTTTTTTACTTATGGGGTTTCTCGGGACCCTGTAAAACAGAATTAGTATTTAATTTGATTAACTTGATTATGTCATTTAATTCGATTCTGCTAATTTTGACGATTGTGAATGAAATGTAGAAAGAAGAATATTTTTTCTTCTAGGAAATGCGTGTTGAACGTGTGAAAATAATCCAATAATAGAGAGTTTAGTTCAGTTCAAAATAAGAAAAATCAGAATGTTTGCTTGGAGCCATCCAAACATTATTATTTATTGCTAAACAACTTGAATTACAAATTTCGGATTTATTCGAGGTTCAAATATTTGTTAAAGTTTATCTCATAGCTTTATATGTAAATAATATATTAAAGTAACGTAAGTTATATTTAAATTATACGTTATTTTAATGCTAAGTTGCAGAAAATTGCACGAATAAACAAGTTGACACTTTTAAAGCAACATATATTTTGAAATGAAACTTTCTTTACGCCTTCGAATGATAGAAAGTCATTAAGAAAATTAGCAACAAATAATTTAGATGACATTAAGTATTAAAATGTTGTAATCAAGGAAGATGTTAGCACAAATACATATAAAACGGAAATGGTTGCCTGGAAGAGAAAGTTAGGGAAAGAGCATTGTTACAGCAATATTCATGCTGCGTGGGCGGAATCTCATTAATATAATATAAGCGAAGACTAAATAACATAATGTTTGCAGTTTTTGATTAAAAATGTTAATTCTTATAAAATGCAATCGTAAGGTATCTGCATTTTGTTAAATGACATGAATATTTAGGTATACAAAGTTGGATAAGAAAATTGTGATTTGTTTTAATCCTCAGACACGATTAGCAATCTTCTGAAAAGATCGGGCAAAGAACTTGCTTGGATCAGATGTCGCGAACTTTTCCCATGTTTACATAATTGCATGCACGAGATAAACCACGAATCCTTTGAGAGACTTGTAAGGAGGAAAAACTTTCACAATTTGATGGATCATGTGGCGAATAATCAGAGCAGCAAAAATGTACATGACATTATTAGCTAACACATTACATTTTCATTTAAAATACCTTTCAACCATTTTATCCTTAATCCGGGTGCTAAAATTTTAGATTTTTTCAGTAGCGACTCGTCATGAAGGTTTTCCAGATAGAGGCTGTTCAAAAACTACGTCACAATTTCTTACACACTTTTTCTGCTTCTCCACTCATTTGTCACAGATCATCACACAAAGCCTAAATCATCCTAAAATGAAACACAAAACATAAGAAAATTATGTTTTAATACAAGAATTTTAAATAAAAAATATTAAATTTTAAAGAAATAGATTCTTAATAATGTTGAGAATTGTAAAAATAACTGAATAATCTGAAAATATAATTATTTGTTTAAAAAATTTTTTCTGAATAAAAAAAAATTCTAACGATTTCAGCTATAGAGAAATTTAGTTTCAAAATTGGAAACAGCAGAGTTGTAGAAAGTTTTTCCTGGAAAAACAAGCCTTCATTTATTAAAATGCAATCATTTTTCAAAATTTGTTAAGATGCGATGGTAAAAAAAATTCTATTGCAAAAAACATGGTTAAAGTTAATGTTTTTTCTTGAATTTTCACACTTTTCGTAAAAAATCATGTTTTTTCTTTGAAATGACATCAATTATAACATTTTGATTTTAAACCCATAGAAAAATCAACATTGCATAACTTCCACAATTTTAAAATTTTCAAAAATCCATTGGATGTAAAATTTCTTTCATATAAAATTATAATTTTACCAACTTTGATCAAAACTGAATGGGCAGGGGCAGATATTTCAACTTTGGAGAGATTTCAGTTTGAAGTAAAAACAGTCAAATTTAACCAAAAAGATGAATGTTCCACAAACATATAATTATTTGTTTCAACAATTTTTCACTTATATAGACGAAATCGCTACCAAGCATTATAATGGTAAAATAATATAATAATATAATATAAACAAAATATAAATATAATATAATAATAATAAAAATAAAAAATAAAAATATCAGTGCAATAATTAAATTAATTTCTTCAGAAAGAGTTAATAAAAAAATGTTAAAGAGCCTTAAGTTGCAATAAAATAATTTATTCAAAAATCATTTGAACCAAATTTCAGAAAATTGGTATCTAGTTTGATAACTTTAATTCTCAGATTCTAAAAATCGAAAATATTTTACTAATAATATGTCAACGTTTGGCCTTGTGTTTTAAAATACAGCTGCCTTATGAGAACCAACATTTTAATTCACAGTTACTAGTTTATAAGTAATTAATTGCAGCAAATTTATGTATCCTTCTGTATCTATATAGATGGGTGTAATGCCCTCGTGCGTCGTTATTTTACAATATCAGTACCCATACAATGAGATATAAAGAATTTTTTTTCATGGATCGTTGACGATTACTTTTGAATTCAAAGCAGTGTTGTCAGTGCAATTACACTGCAATTTTGCCCGACGCAATTCACAGTGTGATGCGATCCGTAAGTTACAACTGATGAGATCGCATACCGTGTGACCAATCAAGCAATCCTCGTTTGATGCATTGATAGTCTCTGGGAAATTTCCAAGAAGTTTCTATATATAGATGAATAAATAGACTAAATCAGAAACAATGTATTTAATTTAAAAATTATATCTAACTGATAATATATAGCCCTATCTACATAAAAGAAACTGATATTCACAATTATGAGGTATGTCCGGGAAGTGGTCCTAGAGTGTGCTCTAAGTTAACACCTAGCTTTGTTATTGCCAAAAACACATATTTACCATTTAGGGGGGACCTCTGTGAGGCTACTTACTAAGTGACACGAACCTGCGAATCTTTAGTCGACTAGTAAACTCGAACTCCAAAGATACGAGAGGCTTAGGAATTCGGAACTCCAAAGACAATCGCTATGATCAGGAAAGTATATGTTGATGTGCATGTGAGTGATTATCAAATTAAAGAGTGGTTTAGGTGATTTATATGTGTTCAATGTTCAGTAGAGAATGACCATTGCTCTGGCAGGACCACAGCAGCCAAAGCACTTCAATATAGGGAATGACTGCAATTGTTAATCAATAGAAATCATCGTTAAATATTGAGTAAGATAGAGAATGACCTTGGGATTCCAAAAAAATATATATTCGAAAATTTCAAGTTAGATTTAAGGATGAGCCTAGGTCAGTGGATCCTGGATACTGCACTAGGACAACGCGCATGTCCATTGATCGCAGCTTGTTCAGAAATTTATGGCGAAAAATGGTCTTGCATAGCTTCAGCAGCACCCCTACGATATTGATCTGATTTACTGTGATTTCTGGCTGTTTTTTAAATCTAAGTATCCTCTAAAACAGAATGCTATGAAGCAACAAATAATTTAGATGAAATTCAGTATTAAAATGTATTAATTTGTTATTAATTAATTAATTAAGTAATGGACGAAAATTATTAATGATTAATTAATTAATGTATTCTTTCGTATTAATTAAGTATTAATTTTCTACGAAGCTTTTTCAAAAGTTGACTTTTAGGAGTGCTTTCGAAAGTTTGAGGTTTGCTGGAAGAAGTTTCTGGCTTCGAAAGGGGACTACTTTGAAGGAGGTATCATCGCTAATGACCCGAATTGACTCTTAATGCTGGCACACCACAAGGTTGGATGCTAGCTGGAAAGATCTAGTACTTGATGAAAAAGAAAACTCCCCGACGTTATACTTTCTTTCCAAAGTTACTTAACTTACTTTTGATTTTTTTAATACAGTAACGAGATTCTCAAACTGTAGGTGTTTTGTTTTATTCCAAATTGTAGAATTTCTTAGTTATAAATTCACTCTGAAATTTGAATCTTCCAGCATTGTTTGAAAATTAATTTGTTTTGTTAAATATTCATCTTTTCGCATACAATTAATATTCATGATTGAAAATTCATTTTCTTGTTTCGAAATTGAATTAGTTGGTTACAAATGTATGCAATTTTTTTAAATGGAATAATTTTAATTAAAAATGTATGGTTTCAATCAATTTGAAGTTTCATTAATCATAGTACCCATGGTATAATCTTCTTAATTCTTCTGTTTTTAGATAATCATGAACTGTAAAGATCATTGTAGAGTAAGGCATTTAGAATGTATTTTACTATTTCAGTTAATTAAGTTAAAAAAAAGTACTTATTGATTAGGTGAAATTCTTAGAAAAAATGTTAGCAGTTGCATTTTTAAAAATAAAATTTAAAGAGAAATGAAGTTGTGGTACATTCAAGAAGGATTTAAGGGAGGGTTTAACCACTTTTTTTAAATCTGGTTAAGCACTACTTCCGGGCTTACAGTCAAGCAGCAACGGCTCATTTTCCCTAAAGAATCTAAATAGTATACATTTAATATTGAAACATTAACAAAAAATTTAACTTATTAATAAAAACTTTTCCTTTTTAACTACATGCAGGTTTTAATTATGTTTCAATTTCATAACCAAAAAGGGTATTTAAAAATATGCAAGTAAGGTAAGGTGAATATTTCAGTAACTTTTACGGTCCCAATAATCGTGAAATTCGGTTATGATTTGTATATTTTGTTAAAAAATGGGTTCAGAGTAACAGTTTAAGTAATATAACCAATTTACTTTGTCATGATATAATTTCAAATGGAATTTGAATTAATTTAAATTAGTTAAAAATGCAGGACATTGACGCCACGATTGCTGGGATGTTAACCTCATCAAATATTACTTTCCTGAAAATCAAAAATAAATAAAAAATTTAAGTGCAGATCTAGAGAAAAATGTTAAATAAGAATTACATTTCTACATTAGTCCTGAGATTAATTGTGTTCTTTAATTGATTTCTCATGTTATCTTGTGTAATTTTATGTATTATTTTGTAACCTCATGTAATTTATGTAATCTTGTGAATATCCCGTAATCCTATATATTATTTGTAAAGCACACAAAAAATCGAAGTGATTACAGATGTACACTACGCATAATCAATCTCAAAAGTCGACCATTTTTAAAATGATTGATAAAATCGACAAAAACAGATCTATTATTAATTTCTGGAAATCTTGTCGGAAGCTTCTAAGTGTACTTTAGAAAATAATAAATCGGATTAAAATTGTTTATTTAACAGTTGTCATTAATAGTTTCAGTTTTTGCTTTCTCTTTAGAGAGAGGTTACAATTCTTATGCAATCCTAATCGTCAAGGCCTCATTTTATTCTTTGAAGGATTCTCTATAATTCTATCTGAGTGGTGTTAATTAAAATTTAAACTATCATGTTTTATAACAATAATAACGGTATGATTTCTATAATAATATTTTTAATAAAATGGACCCAAATACACATTGAATCCTTTGAAGAATAAAATGAGACATTGATCGTTAGGATTAAATAAGAATTTTAAGTTTTCCCTAAATAGATAGGAAAAATTAACCTGTAAATAAGTACTGTTTAAGAAACAGTTTTAACCTGAATTATTATTTTCTCAAGTTTACTTAGAAGCTCCCGATCAGATTTAAATAAATGAATAATAGATCAATTTTTGTCGATTTTATATTTTTATAAAATCGACAAAAATATATCTATTATTCACGATTAAAAATAAATAATAATAATATTTACATGTTTATATTGGGAATATGTAAAAATTATTTTTCCTTTCACTCGAAAAAACTAATTTTAATATTATGAGAATGATAACTAAATAAAGGCCATTTTGGGTTTTGTTTCTAAAACGCAATGTTTTTAACGCATTTTTACATACATACAACATTGACAATAATGGGCGGATGCTTCTGTAATTTTAAGTAAACTTTCCATCCTTTATTTTAGAAATAATTTTATTTCTGCTCCTTATCCACCTGTAATTTTTATAATTTCTTATATTTCAGTTTGAACATTTTCCAAAATTTTAGCATATATAAAAAAGTACATATATGGTACAATGTATATATCTAATAGGCCCAAAAAAGTCCTTAGTATATTTTCGTGGCTTTGTAAAAAAATTAGCAGTTTTAAAATTAATTAGACCGAAATTTGGATACGGATAATTATGTTTTCCCTCTTCCCACAAAGAAAAAATTTCTTTAAAGATTTTTCTTGAGATTTCCACATCTTCAATTTAAAGTTCTTGGGAAACACATGCTTCTATAATTTTATGAAAATGTTATATTTGAATTCCAATTGTAGAAAACTTTTTTTGATCATGCTGTAACATTACATATATGGTCCTTATCCAGTTGTCATGTTTATGTCTTCAATGCGATGTTTTACTTTCAGCAATTAAACGCTCGGATCGAGAATGATCTTTTCCATTTTTGCGAGGTTGGCTGACCTTAGGATGCCACGCACAGGAAGGCAGGCACTTTTACTCTCGAATGGACAACGAACGAAGCGGCAGTGAAAGTCACGCGAGGTAATATTGCCATTCTGCTTGCATTGGTAAGATACCAAAGCTAAAGTGTGCTTAAGATAACTGATTCCTTGTCCATGAGTCACTGTCATCCTCTCGCTATAGAGTACATGATACTTATCTGTACACTATCAAGGTTGCAACATCCAATGTGACTTGCGATTTGAAACCTCATCTTTTTTATCAGCATCTTTTTTCATGAAAGATTTCAAGAAAAAAAAACAACATGAAGGCTTTCGAATTTGTTTCAATAGAAATATTTAATGTATATCTTTAATCTCAAGCATTAACAGGGTGGCCATTATTTTTTAAACTTTCGTCGCCCGGCTTTCTCCCGGTTCTCCCAGTAAATATTCGTGATTTCTCCTGGTTTATAAAAAATTAACTCTCTTTGCGAAATCCACAGTTTTTTCAAATAGATCATCAATTGCGGAAGCTGATAAATATCAGATAACCTGTTTGCAGGAAATCGATTGTTTTCCTTAAAAAAAGGGTGATCCTTATTTTTCGATTTTTGATTCTTTTTGGTCTCTTCCTTCTATTTTGTTTGAATGGCAAAAAAGATTATCTCCACCAACCTTGAGTGAAGTCGGTTAATATTAACATGTGGCCCCAGGCACTCAAAGTTTCTTACGAAATTAACATGGGCAAAAGTACCGTAAAATTTCAAATGCAGTCAATTTTATTATATTCCATTGGAATCGTTTGGCTTCGTACAACTATGATCTTTAGAATATGTTAAAAAAATATACGTACACGAATTTTTTTTCATTATTTAGAAATTGCGCATCCCTAAATCAGAATCAAAGTTACAATTTCCACGAATAATAACAAAATCTCGTCAAATTCTTAAGAGAAGCAGATTTATTTGTTAGAAGTACGTGATGACAATTAAAATTCAAAATTTTGAAAAAATTAAAAATGTTCGCCCAAATTTTGTTTTTCAAACTCATTATTTCTTTGTTTCTCGGTGACAACTTTTCAGGTGTTAATTAAAGGGTTCCATTATTATAAACAGAACATATTTCTTGATTCATAAAAATCAAAATTTTGGAAAAATTCAAAATGGCGTCGTATGAAATACTCAAAACCTCGTATTTTCTATGCTTTTCGTCCAAAGATCTTCAGATTTTCAAGAAAAATCAATTGCATTGATATCAAATGTATGGTTGGAAGTAGACCTCGAAATTTTCATTTAAGTAAAATTGGCGCCTCATTACTATTTTCAAAAAGTTACATCATTTTTATAAATTTAAACAAAATATGAAATACATTTTCGCAAAAGAAAATTTTGAATTTTAATTGCTAAAGTTAATAATATTTAAATTGCTAATTATACTTTCAAAAGTTCAGTAAATTCAATTTTAAATGCAAAATTAAACCATATGAAAGGGAAAGACTAAAATTTTAGCGTTTATCATCAAAATTTAGAACTCTGAAATTGAAACCATTTAAATTACCGATATTATCTGTTTACTGATGTAACAATTTCGGATAGTTCAATTTTAATTTTTGAACATTTTTAATTCAATTTAAAATTTTTGAATTTTAAATCTTCCTTTAGAATCTTTAGATCTTTAAATTTTACTTTTATTCATTCTAGAAATTTTCCAGTTTGAAATGATTTTTTTTTAAATCTTCAACTAAAAATCGGACGATTTTAAGATCTTACATATAAAATTAAAAATGGAGATAAAGAATACAACATAATATTTTAAATATTTATTAGCAAAATGGACAAGAAGTTTTAAGATTTTGAATCTGAAATTGTAATATTGTGAAGTAATAATTTCGTAACCTCCAACAATTATGTGAAAATTAATTTAAGAAAAAACTTTAGGTTCAATGCCTCAAAGATTAAACTGTTTTTGAATTGCATATTGAAAACTATAATTTTAAATTTTAAATATTGAAATTTTAAAAACAATAAATATATAATTAATAAATATCATATACTTTAAAGTGGCATTTAAAACGACTGCATAGATTTTTTTACTAAAAGATGTGATTCTGTCAAAACAAAAGTAACTGCTATTTTCACCATTCCTAATTGCAGAGTTTTATACAATTTGATAAATATTGTCAACCGATAAAGTTTAATCATTCTAATGACCTTGAAAATTATACAAATTGTCGTTGGAAACTTTCAAGAATTATAAAATCGCGTGTTATGAAATACGGCAAATCTCCCGGCTTTATCCCGGTTTTCCCCCGGTGCAAGTTTCTCGGTGCCTTTTCCCGGTTCTCCCAATTCTAGACGTGCCGAAAAATTGGGGGAGTTGGAAAAGGGGATGGACTAGTCCCAAAAATTCGGGGCGACTAGCCAAGGTTATTAAAAATATTCTACTAGTCATCCCAAATTTCGGGATGTCGAGACATTTTGTTTCAATAAATAATCCGGACAATCCAATGATATTAATAATAATCTTCGAATTCATTTGCACATATTTTTTTTCTATATAACAAAATCATTTTGTTGACCGCATTTAATTGAATTGAGAAACCATTTTGGTTAAATGAGCAGAAGTTTTGTTTAGATGACCAAAATAGTTTGCTTTACTGAAGAGCAGTTTTTGAGTGAAGCGATTTATTGAATGTAGAAAATATTTATTGATTCAAACAAAATTTGTTTAATATGAAAGTGAATGCGAAAATATTCTATCTTTTCGCATTTTTTTGAAAAAAGTTTAAAAAACAAAAAATACCTATTTTTGCCTGATTCTGAAACCTGGCATAAAAAACCAAAAAAGCTAAAGGTTTCTTATAGGGCTGAAATTGAAGCCTGCTCGTATACTGACCTTACGTTTTCGATAATGACCTTATATTTTTTTACGTTTTTGCACGTGTGCAATATGTTTTTTTTTCATTTCTTTAATGTGATATTTAACATTATATCCTGAATGTCGCTAAAATATTAATTCTAAAAAAATATAAGTTTTGAGAACCAGAGCTTCCAAATGCACAAAGAAATATAATAAAAATTTGGTAAACATGAATATTATAAAATTTGGTAACTTAATTGTAAAATTTTAGTAATTCGTAAAGATTTTAGTAACACAAGGTAACAAGGTTTTGTTTACCATTAATTGATTGGAAATTTTAGTATTTTCTTTCCGTAGAATACGAAACTGTAGGCGAAGATTATCTATCTTTTCGCGTTTATCGTAACAACATTATTAATTTTCTAGTTATATAAATTAAAATTTTTTTGTTTATATATGAAATCAGAAGATCATTTTATACATTATTGCTATATTTTCAATTTAAAAAATAAAATGTTGAACTATTGTAAAATTATATGTTACAAGAGAAATATTAAAATGTATGTATGAACTATAAAAGTTTTTAAATGTTTAATATGTTTTACCTATTTACGTAATGAATCTTTAATCACAAATTAAAATTATTCTACAAATTTATTTTATTGATACACTTTAAAAGTTAGAATATATTTTTTTCGTCTCAATTTTTTCAAAAAGTAACTTTATCTCGTTTTGTTCGCTTACTCCTCATTTGTAAATTTAATGTTAAAAAATTTTAATTTAAGACATAAAATAACTTTAAGTAATAAAAAGAAAAGCATATTTTATTATATTTTATAGTTCTTCAAATACAAGTATTTATAACCATTTCATAAATAGGCATTCGAAAGACGAATCTTGCTATAAATGCGCTATTTTCGCTAGCTTAAAATAAAATAATTTCGCGTTTCTGAGAGTATAAAAACAAATTTAAAATAAATTTCAGGATCATCTGGAATCATCTTAAATGAGAACTCCAATAACCCAAGAAATAAACAGTTATAACGGCTGATGATGGTACAGTGGCCTTGGTAATTTCCAATTCTTGCCAATCACTTGCTGCGATATATGTTTGCCAAGGAAGCAATGAAGATGTAATGCACTTCGCTCAAAGCTAACGGATAAATTATGCAGCGGACAATCATTAAATTCATGAAATTGTTAACCAAGATTCTCTTCTTTCCTTTAACTTTTTTTCACGATTGTACCTTCAGTTTTCCGGGTTTGACTTGATGTCTGATCTTACACGGCTATATCTACTGAATCTGTATCTCGCCACACAAACACACATTGGAAAGAAGCTTGTCAAACAAGAGTGGAAGTGTTTACACTCATCGAAAAAGAGAATGTTTTATATAGAAAATAGAAATCAAAGCATTTCATTCACGTGTCCTATTTCTTTTTACTTTCTCTACTCTCACTTCAAGGCCCTCCCGTTTTTTGACACTGAGCTGAGTTATGGCTTACCCTACTCGGGACAATCCCTTTTCTACATTATCCACCAGGATCAACGTACAACATATTCGCGACATTTCTGCCTGAGATTATTTACTGTATGTCAGGAAAAGAAGAAAAACTAGAAGATTTAATCTAATCTTGTAAAAAATGCACGTCCAAAGTTACTTATATATTAGACGAGAAATGTTTTCATTATCAATTGATAAACTGTATAAAAATTAATTTTTACGCTGCATTAACATTTTATTTGGAAAGAAAACTGGCATATCATTTTTCACTCCTTTCATTTATCTGATTTCTTGAGATTAAAATTTATCTTCTAAATATCATTTAGGATTATTGCTATGTTTATAAAAATATTGAGCATGCACTATAGACTGTAGGAAAATAATTTAGGAATTGCAAATCTAAAAAAGGAGAAATATTCAAGAAGTTAAATTTAAAAAGGAGAAATGAATATACGGAGAAACTCATTGTTACATCTAATTAATCATACTATCATAGTCATTATTAAATCTATCTAAATCATTTTTGAAATTTATAGAAATTGCTGTTTGTTTTTAATGTAAGCAATTTGTATAAATACTTTCTGAATGGATTTAAAGTTTTCCTTCTTTTTTAATAGTCATTATTTAGTTATTTACGTGGGTTTGGACGAAGACACTTCAATGTATGTTTTACCAATGTGAATATTGGATTCTTGTTTCTTTTTTATTTTCTAGGAACTTCGAACTTAAATAATATTGCTACAATCGAAGAATTAAAGTATGATTTATAAAGAAATGAAAATTGCAAGTATTTTTTACATTTTGTTTATTACACTTTGTTTTTGGCCAATAATTTTTATTGATATTAGTAGCCTAAGCATGGTAAATATAATCAGAAGCTAAAATTTAAAAAATAGGTATGAAAATAAGATCGTTTTTAGTTCGGCATATTCTTTACAATTTTCATTATGTTTTGCTTTCAATCTTTTCTTAGGGCTATACAATTTATTTGACAGGAAAAGAAATGACCAACCGAGATTTGCAGTATTTTTGAAGTGTAATCGAATTTTAAAAGTCTTGAAAAAATATAAGAAAGTGATTTTTATTGTTAAATCTAGAAAAATTGATTACTTTCAGTAATGAGAATGAATGTTCTCTAGGATGGTCAAAAATTTATTTTCTATTTTTAGTACTTTTCACTATCTTTTTGGTATGAAACTTTAGTATAAAATTTACTTTATAATTGTCCATTGTTTAAAGAATTTCTATTTGTATAGCTTTTCCACTAAATTGTGAGAAAGTAGGCTTTTTTTAAATCATGACACACCTAATGAATGTTGAGAGGAATATTTGCAGAGATATAAAATTTGAAATAATTTAAACAATTATTATAATTTGCGACTTTCTTATAGGAAAGATAAAAAATTCTAGTTCCTTCGAATCTTCTACACTATGTCGCCCATTATTTAGTATTTTCTTATCTCAAAGAAATCAATGTGAAAAAATAACCAACCATAATGTGCTTAACAAAATTTTTTAAAAATTGATTAGTGTTTAAATATTTAGTGCTTAAGTTCTGAGATAAGAATATACGTAATAATGATCATGGTTTAAGAGATTTATAGGCCTCTAATTTAATTCCAGGAAATAGTAACTTTTCAAGATCTGGTGAAAAACATTGCAAAAATAGAAATGGTTAAAAAAATGGTTTAAATATTTTTAACCAAAATACTGCTTTTAACATTTTCTAGCATTTTTTTTAGCATTTTCCGGTTGCAATACAGGGCGGTTTGAAGTTTCAGAGTTAAAAGTTATTGGATGGAAACTGCTTATTGCATATTCCCGAACAGGTGTTTAAGCTTTTCGAGCAAACTTTTTTTGTATCATTTGAGGGCAAGTCATACTTTGTTGTGTGTTCAATCGGGTGGAGTTCCCTCAACTTTTTTCCACAAACATGAATATTTGAAAAAATTGAATTCTTAGATGCTACAAAATATCAACGGACGTCTCCCGACTCTTTTTTAAGAGATAATAACCAAAAAATTTGTGGTGTAGATCTCTGTCGTACCGATGCTATCGGTAAGAAATCTAGAATAATGATAGGAGTTAATTGTAACACATTACCTCAAAATATGCACACATTAAAATTAGGAAAATTAAATTGTTTGAAATAACCCACAAAAAAGTGTGGATGGACGTCCGTTAGCATATTCGTTATCATTTCCCCAATTTTTAAGAAAAAATATTCATTATTCTAGAAAAAAGCCGGGGAAACCTAAAACTGATAAAACCGATAACTTTCTAATTATCACATGCCCTTGAGCAATCAATATCTAAAAAGTAAAATCTCATTTTTTCAAATTAAAATTTTAATTTTTTATCACCGTGTAAAGTTTATTATTGTCACGTCTAAGCGTAGGCATGGAGAAAAAAATTGCCTTCTATTTTCTCGGGACGTAATAATATTTTTTAATTAAAATTTTATTGAGTTGATTGATCAACTCAGTAGGTAAAAGGTCACTTCTCATTATTTTTATTTTTTTATAATGAAAATTGCATTTTTTACCACCGTCCAAATTAAAGAAAACATGCTCCTTGAGCCAGAAAAAAGGAAAAAACTTCCGCCTCTAGCCTCCGCCTCAAAAGCTAATAATATTTGTTCATCAAGATTCGTCTGTATCAAATCAAAAACTCAAAAGCTAAAGAGCGAATTCTCACTTGGAAAAAAGATTCTAATTGGATTTCTTAACAACTTCTAATGTTCAGAAAACGTGCACCTCGAGGAAAAAGTAACTTAGTCCGTCTATGCTAATCCTCAATTCATCTTGGAAAATAATAACATTTTCCAATCAAAACAGGTGAAGTAGGTCAATTGTATTAGTTTTAGATTTTAACATTTTTTGATTTGGCCAAATGAAAATGAAAAATAGATTCTAAAAGATAATGTAGAAAGAAATGTTGCCACTTTCTACAGATAAAAAAATAGCTACCTAAAGCTAAGCTAAAATCAATATTTAATACTCTCAAAAATATCGAGAAATAACTAAGGAAGTTTCGACTTGAAAGGGGGCTCGGAATAATATAGCCAATATCAGTCAGACCATAAAAGAGTTCGGTAATGACGGCGCATTGAATTATACGAAATTGATGGCGCGAAAGCAGACGAGCTATTCTCATTATCTATTCACATCAGGAACAATTACTTCCTCATCTTAACGTTGAAATATAATAGGAGGAGGAGATATCAACTATCTCAAGAAAACAGTAATAAGTTTCACACGCATTATCTACTCATTAAACTTCATGACATGCCTAGGTTCAGCCAATTTTCTTTGAAAGGCGTTTGCTTGTACAATGTACGTGATTTCCGATTTTGTTATGATGGGGAAGTTTTCCGACTTTTTTTAACCGATTTATAAAGTCGATAATCTGGGGTAAACTGAGTAATCCATTGTGCAGGTGAGTCCTACACACTTGTAATTTAAAACAATCTTGCTACTCAGGAGTTATCAATTCACATAGAATATGAAGTAATCTACAAGTAGTCTAGAGCAATCCAGTTCTTATCTAGTGTAACGCAATTATTGTAATCCAGTTTAATCACAGTATTCCCATGTAATAAATAAACTTTTACTACGAAATAATCTACTTGCGATTCAGATCATTTTATGTAATCAGATAGTCCTAGTAATCCAGATTAATCCCAGCATTCTGGTGGAATAAACCACTTTTACTACGAAATAATTCACTTGTGATCCAAATCATTTTGAGTAATTCAAATGATCCGAATAAATAACATGTAATCCGGCACAATTACATTATACAGGAGTAATCAATATTCTTTGAATACGAAGTAATCTACTAGTAATCTTCAGTAACCCAGTTCAAATATACCCTAATTAAATTGTAATCCAGATTAATCTCAGTATTCCGGTGTAATAAACGACTTTTACTACGAAACCATCAACTTGTGAACCAGATCATTTTAGGCAATTCAGATAATTCAAGTGAATCACATGTAATGCGAACAATCAAAGTATTCCCGAGTAATCAATCTGAATCGAATTAGAAGTAATGCACTAGTAATCTAGAGTAATCCAGTTATAATGCAGATTAATCCCAGTATTCTAGTATAATAAACTACCTTTACTACGAAATAATACACACGTGATTCAGATCATTTTAAGTAATTGAGATAATTCAAGTAAATCAAATGTAATCCGGAACCAGGACAGTATACCGGAGTAATCAATCTACTTCGAATACGAAGTAATCATCTAGTAATCCAGAGTAATCCAGTTCAAATCTAGAATAATCCAATTGTAATTCACATTATTCTAGGTATTCCGGTGTAATAAACCACATTTTCTACGAAATAACCCACTTGTGATCCAGATCATTATAAGTAATTCAGATATTCCAAGTGAATCACACGTAATCCGAAACAATTACAGTGTAACGGAATAATCAATCTTCTTCAAATACGAAGTAATCCATTAGTAATCTAGAGTTATCCATTTCAAATCTAGAGTAAACTATTTGTAATCCAGTTCAATCCCAGTATTCCGGTGTAATAAACCACATTTCGTACGAAATAGTCCACTTGTAATCCAGATCATTCTAAATAAATCAGATAATGTGAGCAAATCACATATTATCCGGCACAATGACAATATAACGGAGTAATCAATTTCATTCGATACGAAATAATCCATTAGTAATCTAGAGCAATCCAGTTCTAATCTAGAGTAATCTTGTTGTAATACAGATTAGCCCTAGGATTTGGGTGTAATAAGCCCCTTTCACTGCGAAATAATCCACTTGTTATTCATATCATATTTTAAGTAATTCAGATAATCCAAGTAACTAACATGGAATCGGGAACAATCACAGTATTTCAAACTAATCAATCTACTTCGAACACTATTAATCTAAAGTAATTCAGTTTGAATCTAGAGTAATTCAATTGTAATCCAGGTAATCCTGGTATTACAGGGCAATAAACTACTTTTCCTATGAAATAATCTGCCTGTGATCCAGATCATCTTAAGTAATTCAGATAATCTAAGTAAATCACGTGTGTTCCGCGACAATTACAATATACCAGAGCAATCAATTTTTTTCCAATATGAAGTAATCCATTAGAAATAATGACTAATCCTGTTCTAAACTAGAGTAAGACAATTGTAATCCAGATTAATCCCCGTATTCCTGTGTAACCAATAATTTTATACTTCGAAATAATTAATTAGTGATGCAGATAATTTTAAGTAATTCATATAATCCAAGTAACCCATTTTTAACACGGAAGAATCCCAGTTTTATGCAATAATCAATTAACTTCGAATATGAAGTAATCCACTAGCAATTACGAAGAATCCAGTCAAAATCTAGAGTAATCCACTTCTGATAAACGATAATCCGTTGTAATACATGGTAATGCACTCTTAAACAGAATGATTTGGTGTAATCCTGTTTAATTCAAGGTATTCCGTTTGAAATCCTGCGATTTACCTGCACTGCAGAGTTTTAAATCCCCTTCTAGTACGAAGTAATCCAATTTTAATCCAGAATTATGCATATTTAATATAAATTAATCTACTTTTAATCTATATAATTTAGAGTAATCCATTGTTATCTGAGGTATTTCAATACAATGCGGGGAATTATTAGTTCTCCAGAGTAATCAATCAATTTCTAGTACGAAGAAATGCACTTGCAATCCAGATTATTCTAATTCTAATCTGGAGTTATCGAATTGTAATCCAGATAAATATATTTGTCCTTCAGATAATTTGGACTTGTAAGCTGGAGTTATCTCTGACCAAAAGTAATCAACTTGAAATCCAGCGTAATCCAGAGAAGTTTAATCGTATAGTAATCCAGATAATTCAAACATATTTATGTAATCCAAGTAATTAACTTGTAATACAGTGTAAGCCAGATAATTCGGAGTAATTGACATAGATAATCCAAATAGTTTCCTCCTATTTTGTTGAAAATTTGATGTGGTTTTAGATTCTATATTCTTCATGTATACAAGTTAGAAATTCTGCTATATAAAATTCACATTTGTGCCCGTAAGCCTCGATACGCGTGTAGATTAGGCACTGAAGATGGTTCCTACCGCAACCCGAATCGCTAATTGATAATAGATTGTGTTTAATAAATAATGAAAAATAGCATTGAATGTTTATATATATATATGAAATTAAGTGGCCTAAAACGAATGATTCTTATGCTAATGAACAGTTCTCGACCAATCGTCACTTTTGGCACACGTATTCTTTGGGCTCCCAAAAAGGTCGGAATAGTATGGGGGGGCATACAAATCAGGGGTAGGTCCGAGGGTGGCCGATGTTTTTGATCAATCCGCCTCCAATTTTTCACTCATATTCTTTGAGCTCCTGAACAGGTCGTAAGAATATTGGGGGATGATGAAGTAGTAGTATCCACTCAGCGCTACCACAAAGGCAAATTGAAAAACGAAATACGCTATATTTTTTTTGCGTTTTTTTGCTAATTTTATGCTAAAAACAAAAGTTTTTTGCTCTCTTAACTTCCGAGAAAAGGGTGGCGGCGCTAGCAGGACATCCACTCAGCGCCGCCAGCTATTAAAACTCCCTAAAAATTATTATAATTAGATGAAATATTAGGCGAGATTTTTTTCTTTTTTTTCTCTCTGATGATATATATTACATTTCCCAAAAAACTACTGCTAAGTCGTATACACCTACCCATAGTAATCAAAAACATTTTAAAAGTGGCAAAAACACCCGGAAAAATGTAAATATGATTTAGAGCTCTAAATTAATTACTTATTACTTGAAAATATCTCTCTTGTTACAATTTTCCCCAAAAACTACCCTTACACGTTAGTGTATATAGCGGAGTTCATACATACATATACATACATGAATTCCGCTGCATACGTTCACGTGGAAGGGTAGTTTTCGGGGGAAAGTATAATGAGACGGAAATTTTTAAGGGTAAAATAAGTAATTTAGAGTTCTAAATGATCATTACATTGTTCAAGGTGGTTTTCACACTTTTAGACCGTTTCTTATCACGAGGGATAGGTGTGTACGACTTAAGGGTAGTTTTTGGGAAACGTAATATATGTCATCGGAGAGCAAAACAAGAGCAAACAAATATCCACTAACAGTGGTTTCTGAATTTTATTATTTTAAATGCTTATGACATACATATATGAACTCCGCTGTATACGCTAACGTGGAAGGGTATTTTTTGGGAAAAATTATAACGAAAGTAAAATTTTCGAGTAATAAGTATTTAATTTGGACCTCTAAATCATATTTACATTTTCCAGGGGGTTTACCCACTTTTAAAACTTTTTTTTACTATGGGTAGGTGTATACGTGTTAGGGGTAGTTTTTTGGAACGTAATATATGTCATCGGAGAGCTAAAAAGAGCAACAACAAAAATCAACTAACAGTACTTTCTGAATTTTATTATTTTAAATTATGTTTTCATAAATATATGAACTCCGCTGCATATGTTCACGTGGAAGGGTATTTTTTGGGAAAAATCATAATGAGAGGGAAATTTTAAAGTGTCAGGTAATTAATTTGGAGCTCCAAAGCATCTTTACATTGTTCAAGGTGGTTTTCACACTTTTAGAACGTTTTTGATCACGAGGGGTAGGTGTATACGACTTAAGGGTAGTTTTTGGGAAACGTAATATATGTCATCGGGGAGCAAAAAAAAAAGAGAAAAAAAATATCAACTAACAGTGGTTTCTGAATTTTATTACTTTAAATTATTTTTTAATAAATATATGAACTCCGCTGCATATGTTCACGTGGAAGGGTAGTTTTTGGGAAAAATGATAATGAGATGTAAAATTTCAAGTGTCAAGTAATTAATTTGGAGCTCCAAAGCATCTTTACATTGTTCAAGGTGGTTTCTCCACTTTGAAAACGTTTTTGATGATGAGGGGTAGGTGGGTACGACTTAGGGGTAGTTTTTTGGGAAATGTAATATATATAATCAGAGAGCTAGCACCACCACCCTTTTCTCGGAAGTTAAGAAAGCAAAAAAATTTTGCTTTTAGCATAAAATTAGCTAAAAAGCAAAAAAATATGGCGTATTCTGTTTTTCAATTTGCCTTTGTGGCCGCGCTGAGTGGACGGACCTTAAAAATTTAATGCAAAAAATTCAAAGCGTATTTTTTTAAATAAAATTCCCTATTTTTCTTACCAAATAATAGAATTTTCAACTAAGAATGGAACAGTGAAATTTTCAGATAAAAAAATTGAATTTCCTACCATGTATACAATTTATAACAAAAGAAGTGCATTTTTAACTATGAAAAAAGAATTAATTTTCAACAAAGATAGGCGAATTTTTCAATACAATTTTTGCATTTTTAGTCATAGAAATGAAATTCAAATAATGAATCTTCAACTAAAAAAAGAATTTTTAACAAACTGGTATAAATTTGAATAGAAAAAGATGAATGTTCAAGGAAAAAACTGAATAGTTAATATTCCAACCAAAAAATATTTAAATATTAAATAAAAATAATTGAATTTAAACGAAAAATACAAATTCTACATAAAACAATCAGTGTTTAATATTTTTCAATTTTAATCGAAAGAAATTAATTTTTAACTAAAAAAATTGTAACCACGGATGAGATAGTTCAGTTTTCAATTTTAAAAAATTAAGAATTAACCAAGAAAAAGGAAGTTTGAACGAGATACTAACATTAATAACAAAAAGTAGTGATTTTTCAACCAAAAAGATACATTTTCGAAGAAGAATATTAACTTCTAACAAAATGTGCCGTTTTCAACAAAAAATTAATTTTTGACTAAGATAAAATATTTTTAATTAATTAGTTACATTTTTAATAAAGCGGTTAAATTTTTAACCCAAGAAATGAATTTTTTACTCAAATAAATGAATTTGCAACCAAAAAGAATAATTTTCTAAAAAAATTTCATTTTTTTTAAACTAAAAAGGATAAAATTTTAACCAAAATGGACAGATAAATTTTCAGTTAATCAATTTTTAACGTAAAGAACTGATTTTTACTAATAATGCAATAGTTCATATTTCATCCAAAAAATATTTTAAGTTAAAATCCGTTGAATTCAATCTAAAAGGACGAGTTTTCGACAAATCATTTAATTTTACAAAGGAAAAAGATCAGTTTGCAATCAAAAATAAAACAAAAAGAAATAACAGATAAATTTTCAAGTACATAGCTACATTTTTAACCAATGAGAAAAAACTTCAACTTATAAAAATTTAATAAAAAATATTTGTATTAAATAAAGAAAGACGATTTTTTCCAAAACAGTTGGTTTTTTAATTATAAAATATCTTTCTTTTAGTTTCAGCTATAATAAATAGAAGACTTTTGAAAACCTCTACTTCTAAACTTTCGTTTAGTAAACAATAATGTTATATTTGTGAAATTCCAAAATATGCAAAAAACTGACTAATTAAATTATTAAATATTAATATTAATAATTTTAATAATTAATATTATAAATATTAAAATTTTATTTATAATTTGCATAAAAAAGTTAATTTTCTTATACTAAAAAACTACCTAGAAAATTGAAAGCAACTATCCAAAAAATATTTCCGGTAGCAATGCAAAGGTTAAAAAATTTATTATATTTGTTATAAACAAATAAGTGAATAAAAATGGTTTCGTGGGAATTAACGGCGATTCGCAACT
Source organism: Acraspis erinacei (assembly GCA_035041075.1). NCBI lineage: Eukaryota > Metazoa > Arthropoda > Insecta > Hymenoptera > Cynipidae > Acraspis > Acraspis erinacei. Next base: position 56,781,758 of record JAWWLR010000034.1, read on the forward strand.
TGATTTGCAATAAATTTCAACAATTTATGGGCCAGGAGAGTTTTTTAGTTGAATTAATAAAAATTAACAAATAATTTGTTTTTTTCAAAGCAATTTATATAAAGAAATATTCATATCCGGTATTTT
>JAWWLR010000034.1:56820141-56843082 GCA_035041075.1 Acraspis erinacei
TTTGTGGCACTGGAAATGAGTTTAAAGATTTTGGAGGCATTTATGTCTTCGAGTTATGGGATGAACAACTATAGACGCGATTATTTTTTAAATACTGGGAATGGGGTCAAATATAAACGTGAGGTAGATTTTTCTAAGTTGCGGGTTGGCCAACTGTAAACAAGTAGCGTTTTGTAAATACTAAAAATGAATTCATATATAATTATTAAGAAGATTTTTCGGATTTACGGAACGGCTAACTATAAATAAGAGTTTAAAAAAACTGGAAATAGGGTCAAATATAATTGGGAGGTCGATTTTGCCGATTAGGGGTATGGTCACCTATAAATGGATGATTTATATAAAACTGGGAATGGGGTCAAGTATAATTGTGAGGCAGATATTGCCGAGTGTGAATTGGGCAACTAAAAATGGGCGTTTAAAAAAATACTGAACATGGGGTCAAATATAATTGAGAGGTAGATTTTGCCAAGTTGTTGTATGGTCAACTATAAACGGATGGTTTTTTTAAACTGGAAACGGGATCTACTGTTTTTAAAAGATAGAGTTTGTCGAGTTAGGGGCCGGCCAACTATAAAGTTTTTTTTTAATACTGGAAATGTGTCAACTAAATTTTTAAGAAATTTTTCCAAGTTCGACTTTGACCGACCATAAATGTTTTTTTTTAAAGCTGGGAATGGGTTCTAATCTAAATGAGAGGTATGGGGTCAAATATTCACTAGTTATCTCAAGGTCAATATGAGAAATGTTAAAAATGATTGTTAGAATCGCGGGCAATATTTCCGCGAGTTAGAAAAAATATTGCATGCTAAAATTATTTACCTAACAATAGTTATTTAGAGTTTTTTTATCTTTCTCTGATGCATAATTACTACATAAAATGGTTGAAATAAGAATGTGCAAATGAGATTCTAAACAATCCTTCAAGAAATTAAATGAGCCCTACAAAATTAAGATTAAATAATAATTGCAACTTTAATCTCACAATAAATCCAATATATATTACTCTAAATAAATCCTTGTTAAATAAAAAATTTTACCTTGAAACGTTTTTGGTTAGAAATTTATTTTAGTTGTCTTAAAAAATTAGTTACACGAACAAGTATCAAAAGATTTTCCTTCAATTTATCAATCATTTTCAAACATGCTCATTTTTAAGCTTGAGACAACCATAGTGAACATTATTGAATCACTTTGTACATTTTTAAATTAAAAGTCTTACTTGCTGAACAATCTTAATTTCAAAGTTAAAAAAAAATGAACTTTGTATATTATTAATATAGTTATCAGAATATTAAGGTTCCGAACTTACATTGATAACAACTATATAGTTGTATACATTTAAAAAGCATTAATAATTTACAGATTTAGAAAATTAAGGTTCTTTAAAATTAAATAATTTGTATTCAAAATATTAAATATTGGAAAATTTGAAATTTAAATTGTTCAAAAAATGTATGATTAGAATATAAGCGATTAATTTGTACAATAGAAAATTGTCCAATTTCGAATTGAATGCATTCAAATGTTAGCAAGTTCAAATTTGAAAAGTTAAAAATCCCTAAATTTGATATTAAAATATTCGGTATTGAATGGTTAGGGAATTAAATCATTTAAAATTGTACAATATAAAAGTATAAGCATTTTTAATTGTAAAAATATTAAGACAAAAACTTTGAATAATAACTTAATTTACATGAAAGATTTTATACCTCAACAATCGTTAATGTTTTTTCTTCAAGTTAAAAAAATTTCGATTGAAAAATATATAGGAGATTTAGCTTCCTGTGGATATATGTTAAAAGGCTATTGAAATAACGATTTTTATAAAGTTCGTATTAAATGAGATCTCATGAATTTTAAAATGATGAATTTGTTTCGAACATTGCTTTTCCAATAAAATTTTACACATTCATTTCCTTCATTTCGAAGGTATGACAGGATATTAAAGCAGTGTAAAATTGGGAATACTGAGGGAATAACAATGAGGCTGCAATCGCTTCGGATTGAACTAAATGAGAAAAATTAAATTGAAGACTTAAAACAAAATGCTCACGTCCTATATTGGCTGATATTTCTAGAGGATGTGATCTTTTTATGGGAATTAGATTCTCTTTTTGGGACATGAGAAATAAAGATAAGAAAAGGTGATTGAACTTTGGAAAGAATATAAGCTTTTCAACTCGAGACTCGATTCCCGTTGGGCACGACCCTTCAATTTCACTATCCTCGATATATTGCATTTGCAAGTGAAACACGTTTAAAAGAAGAAAGCGAATCGTGATTCTGAGTAAGTCCTTACATCTTCGATAAAGGTTTGAGGATTTTCAGTACAACTAGATACATAGATACAAGTATATCTATATTCTAGACATAAAGAGCCCTATAAAAAGCAGTCAAAGTTATTACCAAGCCCATTGCTGTTTAACCTTCTGATCGAACAAGAAACCTTAAACAATTACATCTGCCTAAACGGATACTTAATTTTATGATCAATTCTATTTATTTATTAACATTTATATTCTAATAATAATTAGAGATAACAATTTTAGTCTGCGACTAGTGAAAAAAGCCTCTCCTAAGCACAACTGGTTGTCAAAAATAGGATTTTTTTTTATTTTTACTATTACTATTACTATTACCATATACTTTTTATTCTTACTATTTTAAAGGGTTTAGATGTTAAAATTCGACAGTGCAGAACAATATATAGGGAGACCACCCTTACCTAAAATTCTCATAAACACATTCTCTTCACAAATAGGCCACTGACCTCTCTTTTTGTGAGAGGTACTCTTTTGGCATTTCTTATCCGAAAAGCAGACCCATTATTTCTGAAGGTAGACTTTCTACTATATGAACACATAATTTCGCGATATTCTTTGCGAAAGAAAATTGTATTACTTTAAAAACCTTATGGAATCTGTATCATCTTCAGAGAATAACAGAATTCCTTAACGTATTTACAGACTAGATGGTGCTATGAATTAAAAAAAAAAATTAATTTTACTTTTCCCTGAAGAAAAGATCCTCTGTTGGTCGGCTAGGAAACGAACCACAGAACTTCCGATTACAGGTCGGCTGATTTTCCATTAAGCTTCTAGAGAGATCGAGAAAAGAACTATTTTTCAGAAATACAGATAAAAAATTCCTTGGGTCATATAGACCCATAGTGCTGGTTAAGCGTTGAGTATTCGTGTAACCTTTATTCAAACCTGCTAATATTTTTCCACGCGGAGCTAATCCTTCCAAAGTCAAGGTTCTCTAATTTTTTTCGTCAACTTCAATAGTTTACATCCAATAATTAAAAAAAAAGTTAAAATGTCAGTTTTTCTAGTTGAAAAATGTATTCATTTTAAAATATGCTTTGTGTAATGTCCATTGTCTATGATGTTGCCGGAAATAAATGCAGACTATACCTACAATGGGTTTCTCCTGCCAGCTTTACTCGTGCAAAATCTGCTAGACTCCTCGTAAAGAACATTCAGTACTTGACACGGTGATATGAGGATGTTGAATTTGACTCTGACAAAGAATGTGCGACGTAGTAAAATATGAATACGCTATAGCATGTGATGTCTAGTGTAAGAGGGGTTGATAAATGCGTTTTATGAGAAGAGTAATTAACGTTAGAGCGATACGTCGCTATATGATTATGGGACAAGATCCACCTCCGCCTGTTTATATAATTCAAGAATTTCTGATCCTTTAGATCAGTCAAATTGTCTCTCTCTCTCTATCTCTCTATCCATCTCTCCTTCCCCCTCTCTCATCGCTTCTGTAATTGAATTACAAAAAATTCTCAAATAGGAGAATGACATTAAATAAATGGTTAGTAGGGTGAGCTCGAGATGCTCCAGGAGGATTTGAGACACAAAATCACACAGGCTGAGACAGACTTCTCACTGCGCATCGCGATTAGTCCGGAACAACAAGGCCTCATAAAGGGCGCAAAAGTTTGATACGCCTTCACTTTCAATGCGTCCATTGAAAGATAGAGCATTCTCATTTGTGACGTCACGCCCTCCGACCGACCAGCGAGGGAATAATATTCCACGTACCCCCGTCCCCTGTAGTTTACATGTGTTGCTGGAGATTAAAAAAATTCTTTTTGTTTTATCAAAATGCAGAGTGCATATTTGGCAAAATTGCTGGCAGATGTCCAGACCTGATGCATAAAAAAAATGGAAAAAATCAAAAACTTCGATCGGTATGCACGTACAGATATAGATTTTAGTAAAAATGTGAGTTCAGTTTCTTTGGTCACTACAGTGGATAAAGTGTTACATTTCATTCAATCTCTCAGTTTTTAACCGCGAAACAAGTAAAAGCATAGAAAAGCTATGAAAGATTCTGAGTGAGGTCCGTGTAACAATATAGTATTTTTAGTTTTGAGTTCGTATTTTTAGTTATAATTTATTAGTTTCTGCGAGTATGAAGATTAACATTAAGTAATATTCCTGTGAATGATTGCATTCGTTTTAATTTACGTTATCAAATTCCATTTCTGATGTAAAATGCGATGGCAGTTTATTGAGATTTTAAGGATAGGAGCAGGCTCTGGTATGAGCGACCTATTCGCAGATAAAACACTCAAGTGATAGCTTTACAAAATTGTATGATTGCATTCTTCTTTCGCACTTTAATATAAATAAGTAGTAGTCTTACAGAAACATCTGAAAATTATATTTTTCTATGACAAATATCGATAATGTAATACTCAAAAAACTTTACAAAAATCCAAGATTTTTCTTAATGTATTCTGTTGAAACTTTGACCTATTTTGTAATAAATTAATCTTTTTGGTCAGAAAAAAGGTCAAAATTGTTAGGATAAGGTAGAGATTTTTGACATTAGTATTTTGCAGCTTTTTGTATCAAGAAAAATCTTGCATTTTCGTAGTTTTTTCAATCGTACACTTTCGTCATTTGGCATAACAGAAAAAAAACAATTTTTCACAAATTAAAAAGAATACCACTTATTTACATTAAATTCGGCAAAATGAATGCAATCTTCCAATTTTGTAATGCTATTACTTGAGATTTAATTCTGTGAACAGATCACTCTTACCAGACACTGCTAGTAACCTTAAAATCTCAATAAATTGCTATCGCATTTTACATCAGCAATGAAATTTGATAACGTAAATTGAAACGAATGACAGGCTTCACAGAAATATTTCTTAATGTTAATGTTCATACTCATAGAAAATAATAACTTATAACTAAAAATACTAACCCAAAACCAAAAATACTATATTGTTACACTAACCTCACTCTGTAGCAGAAACGTACCATTGAACTGCTTGCGCTTCAATTTCAGTAGAAAAGCAGCTTCATAAAATTTATAAGCTTTCAAACTTTAATATGCTTTTACTTTTTTGCGGTGTAAAAACTGTGAGATCGAATAAAATATGACACTATATTCACTATAGTGAACGAGGGCACTGAACTCACATTTTAACTCAAATCTATATCGGTAATAGTATATGGATCAAAGTCTTTCAATTTTTTAGATATATCGGGTCTTGTCATCTACCGAAGATTTTGCCAAGTATTGACTTTGAATTTCGAAAAAACAAAAACAATGTTAATAATCTGCCCGCTTCGCGGGCACAGTCTCCTCGCGGGCAGCTCGCTTCGCTGGCAAGTTTGAGCGCGCCTAGGGCGCGCTCTTATTTTTTGCATTTGGAATGCTTGAGTGAAACTTTATCAAAAAGTTCTCTTTTAGAACGCAGTATTTATATACGTCTTCATATTCTGAATTTTCGATTTAATCAAATATAATCAAGTATAATTAATCGAATCTCTGCAGGCCTTGAAGTACACATTCTCATCGCGACACTCGCGTTTCGCGCTCGATTTTTGACGTACATTTGTAAATGCATATTTTCTGAACCACCGTTAAATAAATAAAAAACGACAATCTTTTTTCAGACATTTTTCTCTATGTCGCGTTCTTATGCTAAGAATAGGATTTTTATTTTCACAGTATTTTTTATGGATAAAGCAAAATATCCCACAGGTCTTCTTTTAGATTTTTTACGTATCTCGTGTCTTTTGGAGTAATATTGGAATTTTCGATTTTCTGCATATTACTTGCAATAAATAAAAACAAAATTACGAATCCTATTGGAAAATGCTTAAAAGACATTTTGTAGGATTTTTCAAAAGCTATAATTTCTTTTTGAGACTTTTTTTCGTCGTTTTTCCAAAAAAATTTATTTTTTATTTTCAATGTTATTTTTCACGAATAAAACAAAAAGTACCCGTTCTATCAAGAAGTGATAAATAACGAATTTGTAGATCTTTGTTGTTATCACAATTTTGGTTAATTCGTCTTTTTTCGTATCCTGCATAGTTTTACCAAAAAATTGAATTTATGATTTTTCATTGTTTTTTATTCAATTAAAATTTTGATTTTCCGAGAAAATCCAAAAAGTTGTTATGATAATCTTGAAGGGCTATCAAAAAGCAATGATTTTCTTATCTAGACTTTTTTAATTTATAAGGATAAATTGTTAGTCTTTTCTAATGCTATAAATATCCGTATATAGAATTTTCAAATTCAGAAAAAAGTAGTCTCATGCGGGCAATGTTATTACCTCCGTGGACCGGCCATTTAAAATTTGTATGGTTTAGTGAGAATGCTCTATGAACGACTGATATGACAATAGAGGGAATAGGAAAGCTAACTCGATTTTAGATGAAAATACCCTGATAAATCGTTTATATTAATGTTTAGAAATAAGAAAAAATGTGCGGAACAAAACCTTTTTTCCAAAAAAGACGACTTTTCAACAGACTATCTGACTTTTTAACTAAAGAAGGTAATTTTCAATTAAAAAAATTGAATAGTTAATTTTTCATTTAAAAGAATTCATATTTTCAATCAAAAATTTTTTTAAGTAAAAAACCGAAATGTCAATTAAAATGATGAATCTTCAATTTAAAAAAATTAATTTGAACCAAATAGCTGAGTTTTGAACAAAGAATTTAATTTTTTTTATGAAAAAAACGATTTAAAAAAATTACATGAATTTTCAACTAAAATGATCAATTTTCAACCAGAAATGGAATAGTTAAATTTTCAGTTAAGAAAATTAATTTTTCGTGAATACTTTTCTACTAAGAAAATCGAATTTTCATCTAAAAGAGTAAATTTGATATGTCAAACCAAAGGTGAAATGGTAAATGTTAAAAAAAATTAATTTTTAACTGGTAATGGCGAATTTTAAATGATAATTCAATTTTAGGCTAAAATATATCAATTAAAATTTTGTTCTTAATTTTTTATTAAAATGATATATCCTCAAGTGAAAAGATGAATGTGTAAACCAATGGATAATTTATCAACGAAAAAGATGAATTTTCCAACAAAAATATGGATTTGAACTAAAATCATGAATTTTTTCGACAAAAAAATGAATTTTTAACCAAATTCTTGCATTTTTAACCAAAAAGATAAATTTTTTTACCAAACACGACGAATCTTTAAAATTTGGTATAAAATTTTAACAAGAAAGATCAATTTTGTACTCATAAAGACACATTTTTAATGAAAATTATAAATCTTTACACCAAAAACTTATTTTCAACCAAATGGTTCAACTTATAACAAAAAAGTTGAAATTACAATCAAAGAGATTCATTTTCTAGCAAAAAAGTAGAATTTTTATTAAAATATATGAATTTTCAACCAAAAATATTAATTTTAAAAGAAATTTTGAATCTCCCCCCAAAAAATAAATTAAAAAAAAAAGATATAAATTTCTAACCAAAGAGATGAATTTTCAGCTATGATGATTAATTTTCGACCAAAAAAATAAGAATTTAGAAACAAAAAGATTAATTGTCCATACAGGAATTAATTTTTGACAAAATAAATTAGTTTTCAATCAAATGGTTGAATTTTAAACTAAAAAACATAATTTTTAACCAAAAAATGTAATATTTGAATTTTCAGTTTGGCCAAATAATTTTTAGCTAAAATAAATAAAATTTCAACAAAATAGTTAAATTTTCAACCAATGAAACATGAAATAGTTAAAAATTTAGTTAAAAAATGTTTTCAAGCAAACAAAACGAATTTTCAACAAAATAAATCAATTTTCAACCAAAGAAATGCATTAATGACGAATCTTTCATCCAAGAAAATTAATTTCGAACCACGAACATTAATAACTTTATACGCACAAAAAATTGACAAAATACATCAATTTGTAACTGAATAGATGAGTTTCCAACTATAATAGATGATTTTTCAACCAAAAGTCGAATAATTAAATTGACCTTTGAAAAAAAAAATTTCAGTCAAACAAAGAACGATTTTTCTACAAAATATTGTAACAAAAAAGATTAATTTTGTTTTTGAAAAACACTCACTTCAACAAAATACATGAATCTTCAGATAAAAAATATAACTTTTTAACTAAAAATTAAATCGTTAAATTTTTTATTCAAAAAATTAATTTTCAAAGCAAAAAACGAATTTTTAACAAAATAGTTAAGTTTTCAACAAAAAAAAAAAATGATATGCTATAAAGATGAATTTTCAGCGAAAAATATTAATTTTTAACTAAAAAAAGTAACTTCTAAATACAAATTGGAATAATTTATTTTTCATAAGTATTTATATTTTCATATATTTTATACAGGTTTGATATGTTTATATTTCATGTTATATTCTTCCTCATCTTATTCTTCATAATTTAAAAATCATGATGTTGTCACACAACTCTACTTAAAGGATCTCTAGGGTGATCTATTTTAGTTAGGAAGATATGGTACTGCTATTTTATTCATTGACTCATACAGCACTCTTATCAGGGCAAAGAAGAAGAAGAATTCTAGCAGACAGGAACAGCAACAATTTGGCAAAAAATTTTCCTAAAAAACCAAATATTATTTTTTTGGACAAAAATGAAAAAGAGGAAAGAAACATTTCAAGACAACCAACCAAATTCCATTTTCTGGTGCTTCTCCAAATTTGGTCATTAGATTCTTGGTATTATTTTCAGGAATTCTGCAAATTAACTTGATTGTTGTACGTCAAAGTGGATTTTAAATTAAATTTTAATTTCATTTAAATTTCTTAAGTTTTAATTTTGTACTTCAGCATATTAAAAGTTTGGTAATAACCGATTGCTAGGAAGTGCATGAATCAAAACAAAATTTCTAAGAATGTAGGTCCCCCTTGACAGCCTGTTATAATAGATTACAAATCCCCCTGCACTTATTTGCATGTAGCGATAGGGTGCCTTCGAAAGCATCGATGCCTTGTTTACGTTTGTCCCATTTTGTCCCCTTCAACTCAGAAGCGACGTCAGTAATAGTCTTCGTGTCGGATCAATCGTCGACCTGATCCACTTGGTCCTATCCATTCTTCAGTCAACCATAGTAAGCGAGAGTCCACGCAGTGCAGAGAACCTGCTGGGATTATTTTTAGACAAAGACCTTCGATAGCTCGAGTATCGAGTCGATATTTTCACCTCAACGGGACAAGGCTGATATTTCTTATTTAAAATACTCCACCCCGTAGGTTCTGTGTGCCAAGCGATCATATCAAGCGACTTCGCGAAAACCCGGTTTCCTGTCACAAGGTCTTGCCATGATAAATGATTACATGCTTGGATTTATTAACTTGTTCTTGAATTTCTGCAAACATAAAACTAAAAATGAACGTGACGATAAAAGAAATTTGTTACAACAAGTTAGGAATATCAGGATTAGCAAACGGCTCCTCGATTTTAAGGAAATTTGGTAAAATTATAGTAATATATTTAAAAGTCATTTGAATCTCAAGTAAAATTTGTTCAAACAATTATTTTTTCGAAAATATTTTTAAAATAGTATTTCTTTAATTTAGAATAATATTGAATAATTTTAAGGAATAGTGAATTCTGTAAAAAACGTCATGTTATTGTTTAAAGCATTTTTATTCGTTCAAACAATTTTCTACTAAAAATGTGGATTAATAATATAAAATATGACACATGTAATTATTTTCGTAAATATATATTAATATATATTTTTGTTTCTTCCAGTATTTCATCTTGATTTCATAAAATTCTTTCAAATGCTATAATGAAATATAATCTAAACCTATTCTATATGCAGGATAATTATAACACTGATCAGAAAACATTATTTTTCGGCCCAAGACAATGTTTTCTTTCTGATGTCTGGAAACTGTTTCCTGTAATTTTTTAAATAAATTTCGATGCGTTTTCTTAAAGGAAAGATATCAAATCGCGAAAAAAAGTTACGTGGGTTCGCAGAGATGAAGTCTTGTGTTTCCTTTTCCGCAATAATTGTTTCATGCTTTTTGGTTCCAGACGTTTGATAATTTCGTCACTTTCAATTTCTTCGTCAATTTCAAAATTTGCTTTTCTTATGATTTTTATTATTCAATTGATTATAAGAGAATTTTCCTAATTGGGCAAATTTAACTAAAGTAATGTTGATTATTATTTTAATTATTATAAATTACCTAAAATATAACACTTCGTCCTGATGAACTTTCTTCAGAGAAAATGTTGAAACTTGAATCATAATTTGAATGAGTGAATGTGCTTCTTTTATAATATATAATAATCATAAAGATTGTAAAAATGTGAAGAATAAAAAATAAATAAACTTTTATAATTTAAATTTTATTCTCACTTTTATGATTTATTCAATATTGTGCTAAGAAAGATGTAAACCAGCCATACTCAATTTAAAGGAAATTAATACCAAAAAAATTTATAAACCATCAGATAAAGCTTAAAACAAACCTATATTTGTTTGCACAATTAAAAAATTGTTAATATATTTTTCGTATACACTATACAGTCATATGTATTTCTTGAGAAAGTAAAATTCTTTAAACAGATAGAAAATTGTTGAGAGTTAGAAGAAGTTTATCAAACTTATATAATTATTCAACAAAAAGTAGCACAGGATAAATGAAAAACTCTGGCTCAATTTTCAGAAATTTGGCAAATAAACCATATTTAATTGTTCAAATAATTTTATATTCTTTTTAAAAAAATGTACTGCTCTAAAAAACTGAAATGAAATTTGTTTATATAAATACCCATTCTCCTGTAATTAAAAAAGTATTACAGTGAGGAGTCTTTGGCAAGATATTTCTAGTCGATTCCCCACAAAAAATTCCCCATAAAAGTTTAAAATTAGTATTTGTGTATAAAAATTGTTTTTACAGTCAACCGTTTTGGTGACTGTGTAAAATACCACATTACAGTATAGAGCCTTTGGCAAGACATTTCGAGTTGACTACGCTAAAATAATTGAACCTATTCATGAAAAAATAGTCATGTTGAGCATTTGTTTGTAAAAACCGTTTAAATAATTGAAAAAATGCTGTTATTCGTAACTTATATAAGCGCACATTAATATCAGTCATGTTTTATACAAAATATATGGCTTTAAAATAGCTAATGTTTCCAAAACGCAAAAAAATGACTTGTGTTTATTATTTTTTTAGAACATTATAAAAAAATTCCTACCTTTAAACCAATGGAAATTACTCTTAGGTAGTTATTACGTTGATTTACGATCTTTTTTAATGAATTTAAGAATATTAGAGAAAATTTTATCACTGATAAGTTAAACAAAAAAGGTTTACACTTTGTTCACGAATAACGAACTTTTGTTGAGTTAAAATGAAGCATCCGCAGTTACTAGTTATACCTGAAAGACTAACGGCCATTTCTAAAATAAAGAAACATCAAAATACTTTAATAATTGTACTGTCGCGGGATTTTTTTTTCAAGTAGGTGGTTTTTTGCAATGATTAAGAAGTTATAACTGTGTTTTGCCACATCATTTACTTTGATTAATAATAAAATATTTATTTGTTGTACAAAACTGTCTGAAGCAATTTTTCTTAAATTTCGAAAATTCAGATATTATATAATTTTTATTCTAAAATGTTCATATTGTTTATATAAATGGCAGAAATATAATTCCGGGGAACATTATAATTTGTATGCCACTAAAGTTAAAAATATTACAAATTATTTTTTTAATCTATATAATATCACCGATGACACCTCTAAATTTAATCGAAATATAATTTTGGTTTTTTAAAAATACAAGAAATTAAAGAAAATGAGCCAAAATAAAAATTCAATATGTCCTCAATCGAAAAAAAATTTAATCCTCGTGATTACAAACCACTAATAGCTCATCTAAGAGCTGTAAAAAAGTTCGGATTCCTGAGTACGAAAAGTTAAAACAAAAAGAAGCTTAATTCTAGAGAAGTTCTAATGAAAAAGAGGAAATTCGTTTAGAGTTCTATAAAACAAAAAATCTCGAAGTTTTTATTTGACTTCTAAACTTGAATCAGATAGGTGTTAGAGTAGAATATTACTTTTTTCAAATCCCTTTTTAAAATAAAAATCATCTTGAATAATTTTTAAGATAGGTAATTGAAAATTAGGGAAAGTTATTTTCTTTACATCTTATATGCTTTTAAATATGAAATAAAAATGATTAGGGGTGAAAGCGTGAATCTTAAATGATTTTCTATCTTATTGTAACATTCTCATTTTGCCTGCTTGGCAAGTTTTCAGCATGCACAACTCGCTCTTATCTGAATCCCAATTACCTGCATTTCCAGTCACTAAGATCCACCATCTTAGAACTTTGAGTCTCTAGATTGCAATTTGGAAATCTTAAGACATCCTTGTTCACTCAGGTGGAAATGTTTTAGCATTTGCATTTGCATTTTCTGGCAATCGGAGGATACCCTTATTGCCCTCTTTGTTCTTCGTTATCCGTGCACACTTGCTCGTGAAAGCAACTCAACGCAAAAGTTCGTCTGAAACGTATCTTCTACGAGGAAGATATTTTCTTACTTGTTATCAAATTAAAACTTATTAAATTATCAAATAATCAAATCCCCGTTTATCATCGGAACGTTAAAGTACTGTCTGGAGAGCGGAAGGTAATGTAGCGGAAATCTGAACTTAGTCCCAGCATATACATTTCCACATAAAATTTTTTATAGAATTTGCGCATGCAGAACGTAGATTTCCATAGAATGATTTCTGTATAATTTTTTCACGTGAATCATTTTTATTGTCAAATTAAATCAAGAATGACCATCGGTGTATATAAGGAAGCGAAGGCAGCGAGGAGCAGGGCGGAAAGTAATGATACTTTAAATTAAATTCTTATTTTTCAAAAAGTTTCAAAAACTAAAATTACTTTATTTAAATATATTCAAATTTTTCTTTATTATTTCGTGGTACAAATATCCTATGCGATCATGAAACTCGTAGTTTTGACTAAAAACCTAGTGAACTAGCTAACCTCAGGAGTTTACCAAAATCTTTCATTCAGGTATAACCATTTATTTAAATCCCTAGTTTATTCAGAAATTTAAAATACCTTTACGTAATTTCTCTAAATTCAAACGTAAGACATCATCTGACAAGCAATACAAATTTGCCAAATAATCAATTTTCATAAATAGTATGAACTAATTTTATGAGCGAAAATCTTTATTTTGAATTCAAAAAATATTTTTTGCCAGCAATGTTGAATTTGATGTTTGAATCGTCGAAGCCGAATTTTTTTAGAGTTTATAATTATTTTAAATAAAAATTATAGTTTACTGAAAATATCTTTTATCACAACTCTGATTAATTAAAGTAAGATTATTTTTTACACTTTACACTTTGGGTAATATTTGGGGCGCTGCAGGGCGCAAAGAATGATTTATTTCGTTTTGTGGTACAATTTTGAAGATTTAAAATTTATTCCAAAGAATTTTATATACATTATCAATTGAGTTTAAGCACTTTCAAAAAATAATTTGAGAGAAGCTATTTCATTTTTCAAGCAATTTTTGTATAGTTTTTCCAGATTAACATAGAAAAGGCATGGAAAAATAAAAAATGTACTAAAAAAATATTCATTCTTAAGTGGTCTTTCATTCTTTTGAATTTCTTGAAACACTTCACAAACTCTGTCAAATTCCTTTGAATTCTTTTAAGTTCCATAAAATCTCTAATTCCTCCGAATTCTAAGATATATCTGAATTCGCCTAAATCCCTCTATTATCTCAATTCCTTGAATGTATGGAACTCAAGAAATTGTATGAATTCAGAGAATTTAAAGAATTCAGAAGATTTTATGGAATTCAGTGTATATAAAGAATTCCTGGAACTTGAGAAATTTAGAATATTCAAGAAATTCATAGAAATCGAAATATTCTAGACTCTCAGAGAATTCAGAGAATACAAGGAAATCCGGAAATTCAGAGAAATCAAGCATTTCACAGAATTCAAGGAATTCTAAACATGAAAATTCTTAATTTAAAAAAAGCATTAAATGAAATTTTTTTAATGTATTCAAAAACGCTAAGAATTTTTTTTGAATGCTATAAATTGGATATTCTACCATTTTTGAGAAACTGAAATAAAAAAATTATAAATTTTAAAAGCCTTGAATTTAAAAATAGTCGATTTTTAAGTTGTAAAATTCATCAATTTTCCGAAATTTTATATAGGTTCATATTATTTAATATTTAATAATAGTACAATAATAATAAAATCTAATAATAATATAATTTAATATAGATTAATAATAATAATAATAATTATTATTATTATTATTTAACTCATAACTGGTTTTAATTATTTTTCGACTATGAAATATAAGTATTTTTAAGCGATAGAATTTGGAAAGATTTAAAAATTAAATCAAACAATTTTCAATGATTTAATATATGTTTTCAAATCAAGATTGTTTAATATTAGACAACTCCAGTTTGAAATAATTTTGATGTTAAAAGTTTTGAGCTGACATTTGATTAAAATTATTAAGAAAAATTAATATACAGTAGTAAAGGGATAAAAAATAGGAAAGTCATACAAATGTTACAATATTTAAAATTATTCTGACTTTTTATATAATATACTTGCAAAGTTAAAGACTCCACTCATGCTTGAAATTAAAAAAATAATTGTAATTGTAATATATTTAAGCAATTGCATTATTCTTACGGGCACTAATATGAGAAGTTAAAACTCTCAAAGGCTTCTTTCTCATTCCAAGTATTTTATGTAATAAGAAATAACAAACTTATTATGGAAAAAAGAAAATTAAAGAAACATAGCAAGTCCAATGATTTAAAATAAAGCCGAAAGAATTGTATATATTATAATTTGAACATTATTGCCTTTTACAATTGTGTGTTTTCAAGCTTCAAATAACAAAACGAACCACTTGAAAAAACGAGAATAAAAAAATAAAAGCAAATCTAAAATTCAAATTTATGCTGCGCAAAATAAAGATTATTTGTTTTTAATTCAGTACGTTTTAATTTATAAAAGATAAGAAGTTAATGCAACCAATGTGAAGCCTCAATAATTAGATTTGAACATATTACAAAATTATTCACTCTGGAACATTTTTACTTTCACATTGTTCACATATGAAAACTTTCTATTAGAATTAAAAGATAGGCCATTAACCTGAAAGGATTTACAATTTACACATAGAATCGAAATGCCTTAATCACTTAGCACATTATCAAATTTAAATTATTAGCGAAAACAAATTATCAATGCAGTAAATTTTCAACATTCTCATGAATTTATGAGAATGTATTTATATTTATATTTATAGCATACGTATTTCCTAAATTGAAATAATGAATCGAATCAGTTTAAAGAAACAGACATAACAAAAACAAAAGTACTTCTACAAACCAAAGAAGTTTTGTGTAATATAAACATAAGTATGTTTGTAAATTATTGTATGCAATTTTTATTTCTAAGTGATACAAAATAGTCTCTAAAAGGATAAATAATATACTGAACAATCGTCCTTACTATGTGTTTTTTTTATTCACTAGTAAAGAACTTCAATTAGAAAGAGTAACCCTAAAGAATTACAATGTAATCGACGAGAATAGGAGAGGAAAACCTTTGTTCTGATGTACTTATTTCACTTCCTAATTCAATGTAGAAATTTAATGTAATTAGTTTTAGCGACTTTACACACCTTTAAGTAAAATTGTTTAACTATTTCAATTCTATTCTATTATATCAATTTAAATTTAGTTTGGGAAAGGTGTTCACAGTTGTTCTGTATTTCCATGTAATCAAAAGGAATATTTGAATAATTGTTTCACTAAGTGTTTTATAATCAGAGAAATTTTATGATTCTATTGTATATCAACGAGCTATTTAAAATTATAATACTAATATTGCATTTGTTTGATAAATTATTAACTGTTAAATATTCTAAAAATGCTAAATATCACTAAAGATAATTGAAAATTATTCAAAGTTATTTACTCTAATTTGGATTTAAAAAAAGAAAGAAAAATGATAAAAATCTAAAACTTTGATTTAAAATTATTTTCTAGCTTATCTTGATATGGTCATTTAGCCTTCTTCGCAAGTTTTCAGCATGCACAACTCGTTCTTATCTTAATTCCAGATTACCTTTATTTCCATAGTCACTACGATCGACCATCTTAAAACTTTGAGTATCTAGATTGCGATTTCGAAATCTTAAGAGATGCTTGTATAACCAGGTGGAAATGTTTTAGCAATTGCATTAGCATTATCTGGCAATCGAGGAATACCCTTATTTTCCCTTTTGTTTTTCCATATTCTAGAAAATCCCGCCCGTACAAGCGACACTAGATCGATTTACTATTATGCACGTGTAGGTAGGTCGGGATGTCAAGGATACGATTTATCATTACTGTTACAAGAAAAAGAAGTCCTAATTCTTCTTGGACGAAAATTGTAATCAATAACTTCCATCGACGAAATTAAATCACGCACCCTTGGGGGTCATGTAAAATTTCCTTTTGCTTTATTTATTTTATTATTAATTTATTGATTTATTTTTAGCGATTTCCATTTTCATAACTATGTTTATTGTTTAATATTAAACTCTATTTTTAATATTTTAAAATATAATATAATATAAGGGAATATAATATTTCCTAAACCTAAAGTGCTTACTATAAAGTATAATTATTAATAATAAGTTTATATAAATATTAAACTGGCTAGCTTGGCTTTTAGACCATTCTCATTTAATTTCGAATTTGATTTTATTTGAATTGACTTTCAGTATTTCCCTCTGCTGTCAGTAACCTGTAACTTTAAAGTAAGTATAGGATTTTGTATCGTAATAATATGTTCTTAATGATGTTTAAACACAATTTCAAAATTTTTTTGAAATAGATCTATCTTGAAGATTGCAAATTGAAATTTCTTTAATTTTATATGAGAATAATTTAAAATGATTTAATTTTTAAAGTTTTTTTTTCATAGTTCAATTTTCAAGGTTAACAATTGAAAACTCTTGAATTTTGAAGACGCAAAAAAACTTTTTGTATAAGTTTTGATGAGTTTGTGTTATTTTTAAGATCAAAAGTAATTTATAGGATCAAAAAGAAAAATTAATCTCGTTAACACAAATTATGCAATTGAAAATTTTCTAAAAATTTGTTTTTAATCACTTTTTCATAGGATGAGTATTATTCGTTTTATTCGGAAACAACTATATGAAAAAATGAAAAAAATGGCAAGCGACACAAGCTATGAAAACAATAGATTGAGGAAAGCTTTTCACGTAAAAATAAGATGTACATTTTTTATTAATTACTGTTTGTGAGGATGCGCAGTTCTTGTTTTAATCGTAAAAAATAACATTAAAAAGCTTAAAATAATTTTTCGGACGAACGGCACAAGTTTTGGAAAAAGTGTTTTAAAAAAAGTTTTCCACCCACAAAAGAGTTATAAATTTGTTATTGGTCATTTTTTTAAAGGATATAGTTTTTGTTTTCTACGTAAAAAATAAACGAAATAAACGAATTAAGTTTTTGGAAAAACGAAACAAGTTGCGTGATGAGAATGCACGCTTAAAGTCAAAGGAGACTTAACAAAAGAGAATTAACAATCACCAAATAAAATCTGTCGATTTTTGTACATTCTTTTCAAAAAGTCTGTGCAAAAATATGGGAGAAGTACAAAAAACGAGTGCGTAGCGTGATGTAAATACATTATCTCTTAACACAGGAGTCGTACAAAAAAAAACATATATAAATAATTTTTTTTTAAATGGTGAATATGCATTTTTGATATTTTTATTCTTAGCTTTAAATACATGTTAACAAAATATTATTGGTTAAAATCTATATTTCCACGAAAAGATTTTTTCAACACAAAAAATTAAAAATTTTCAATCGACTTATCCAATTTTGAGAAATTAAAAAAAATTAATATATTCTCAATACCACAAATAAAATTTTTAGCACCATTACCACCAAAACTAATTATTTTGAGGTTTTTCGGCTCACTCTAACAGATATTGGAGCGCGAAGCGCTAACTGAATTTATTATTGAGCGCGCGATTAAAGCAGATTTTTCAGATTAAAATCAGCTTTTTTTGTCTGCCCTCGTTGCGTGCGGTGGAATAATTGTTACGATCCTCCGAATGTCGACTTATCAACCAGGTCAGTCAAGAGCAGGCAGGGTACCTACTTGACTTGTGCATACAAGCCTGCAGCTAGAGCTGCAATCAAGAAGTTTGTCCGACCAAGCAACTACCCACTCTACTCGCTACGAACTTCGATCAGACTGCGAGATGGTTTCTCCTTTCTAAAGTACCCTTCACTCAAAAAACTCCAACAACTCAGCGTATTTTCTTCCTATTCATTTTTTTTATTTATCCTACTATTGTCGAAAATAGGTATATTCATTTCTCAGAATAATTCTTTGGGGATTTTTTTGGATTTGGTTACTGGAAAACTTATTAAAAAAAATACTAGCCACATGAATGGAAAGATACGCACAAGCATATTTTTCTTATTAGAGGGGAAAAATATTTTTTAGTTAAAAATAAAAATTTCTTATAACTATTTCTTGAAATTTTTAACGCTTAATTTCGAGCTTAAATTGGGTTCTGGAAAATATAATCGGTTAGTTTTTAAGTTAATATAAATATAATAATCTCAATGTTATTTTTCTGGATTTCCAGTCTTCCATTTTTATAATTTTTTACAAATATTTTAGATTTTTCAAAAAATTAATAAAACAATGCTGCAAAATTTCAAAAATTGCCTTAAAATGTTGAAAATTCTTTTTTAACAATGTTGAGTTTTACTAATATTTTAAAATCTCCTTAAATATTTACTTTAAATAATTTATTTTTAAATTAACAATCATTAAAAATATTCTTAAAAATTTTAAGAAAATTTGTTTATCTTCTTTAGATCTTTGAAATTTTTTAACATGTTTAAGATTTTATTGTTGGAAATCTGCAAAAATATATGCATAATTCTAAAAATTGGATTATATCCTCCAGTTTTTTTTTTACAATTTTTGAAATCTTTTTAAGTATTCTCTTCAAAATAATTTTTTAAAATAAAAAATCATTAAAAATTTTCCCAGGAACTTTATAAATATTTTTTTATTATTTTGAAACCTTCAAAATCCTTAAAAAGTTGAAAATTTTTATTTACAAAACTCTTTCAATTAAAATTATTTTTAAACTTTTAAAGCGGCGCCTCCATGAATATGAGTCTATCTGCTGACAGTGTCGTGTATGAAACTATCCGCTAAGTACCTATAAGCATAGAAAATAGTCTCATACAAGGCGCTGTCAGCATTTAGACTCATACCTTTAGAGGAATATCGTTTATAATTATCATTTTTTTTTAAGTCTTCAAATTTATAAAAATCGCTTAAAATCTTCTAGATTTTTCTTGAAAAAAGTTGAAAATCTTTTTAAATGCTTCTGAATGTTTTTAAATATTATTTTTATATTCATTTTTCAAAATAAAAATTCGTTAACATTTTTTAGAGGAATATTAAAACATTGTTCTATTATTTTGAAATTTTTTTAAATAATTAGAAGCTTCTCCTTGTTTTGCTCAATATTTTTAAAAATTTAGATTTTGTTTAAAATTTTTAAACCTTTACAATCTTTAATTATTTGAAACGTTTATAATTGTCTAAACATTTTTTAAATGGTTCAAATGTTTACGAAATTTTGTTTAGATCCTGCGAAATTGCAATTTTTGCCTTGAACCCTTGGAAATCCTTTTTCAACATTTTGTTAAATCTTTTGAAAGGTTTCAAAATCTTTTCAAATATTCTCCTAAACTAAATTTTTTGAAATAAAAAATCGTTTCAAATTTTCTTATGAACTTAAAAAAAAACCTTATTCTCTTAAATAATCGAACGTTTTCTAAAATTTTGTGCTCCTGCAAGATTTCAAAATTTGGCTTTAAAAGTTTCTAAATGCTGTTACAAATCTTTAGCGAATCATAAGAAACTGATTTAAATTTTCGTAGAAATCTTTAGGACATTTTTGTGTTTAGAGCAGTAAATATCTAATTGAATAAAACAAATCATTAGAAGAAATTAATCATGTTAAAATGGTTCAGAATTTCTTTTAAAGAAAAAAATACTGAGGAAGCATCCTGGTATAGTGTTTGTCCATTTATGAACAAAGAAGTACAAGCAGGCAGGTTATTCCTCCAAAAATGATTTATCGTAGTAGATAAGAAAAGAGGAACCAGCATAGGCTCTTTTTATATGTAGGGTAGGAAACTAATGTTTTTTTTTCATTTATAGATTTAAACAGTATGGTTTCATTTGAATGGTTCTGTGGTAAACAATTTATTTTAGGGTCATGAAATACAGAAAAAACCCGGTTCAAAAGTTTCTGATTTAAAAGGTGCACATTTAGGGCACTTAGTGCACTTTGCAGACTTTCTAAAATAATCGTCAAATTGAATTTAAATTCCACTTTACCATACTGCTTTGAATTAAGTATATGTTAATTATTTACAACTTTAACTGTTATAAATAAAATAAAATGTCAAGGCTTGTTTGTGGTACTTCCCCGACATTAATTCCAGAAAACAAAGTACCAAAGGTATACACAAATTTATAAAAGCATGACTGTTATCATTAGAAGGCTTTTGAATTAATTTAAATTCAAGCTGTATAATCTAATAATTCAATTTTCCTTTAGTATTTCGTTTTATATGCCACAGAATGTACCCTTACTCTTTTCATAAATGTTTTAGAATGTGGATTCCAAATAAAAAATTGCGTTATTGTAGTCACGTAAAAAATATTTACAATGCCGAGTTGCTTTCACTAAAAGGTTTTTTTTACACGAAGAGTGCAGAACAGGTAAAATAAAAACAAAGTGATACATGTCATTCAGCGATTTTTGCTTCCTGGAAAAGAAAGTTTTATAGTTGGATTGAGTTCCAATTTCTAAAAATATGTTAATATTTTTCATTACATTCTAGCTCAAATATAATAAAAACGATGAGTTAAACAAATGTTTGGATCTGTCTTCTATATATGCATAGGATGTCCTTCAATTAGTTTTATAAATAATATATTATTGGTAACGAAAAAACTTAACAAAATTTATTGACTGAATTTTTACGTACAATGATGCTTAAAATGAAGTTAAGGCCAATTTCGTTGATTAGAATAAATGCTATGAAAGTTGGTCAACAGATAAAATTCTTGATATAAAATAACCTAAAATAACCATAATTTTGCAGTCATTAAAAAAATGTAATCTATTAAGAATCTGAAAAGATTACTCCTGCTATTTTGTTATACAGGTTAACCAAAATAAAATTATTTATGATAATTAAATGCAAAGATGACATAAATAATTGAAAATCAAAGTGACAGAGTTTTAATACTGATTGCCTTTGTTATAGTGGATACATTTTTTTAAATACCGCAAATAATAAAACAGTTGTGCTTTTGCAGAAAATTCTCTTTTCACTTCTGTAAAATAAGAAGAAAAAAACACATAAGATTTTCTGCAACCCCCTTCTTGATTTTCATAGGAATTTATAAACTATCATTCTGGTATTCATTTTGAAATGTTCGAATAATGTTATATTGAATCTAGATCCTTAATAGGAATAATTATAACAGTAGTTAACATAGTTTGAAATACAAATATAATGATTATAAAGTCCTATTCAAATTAACAATAAGTAAAATTAATAGCAGAACTTGTTTCTAAGATTCAAAGATATGAATATCCATAAATCCAGGGTACAGTTGGCATATTTAAGAACTAAAATTACTTTATCGAAAGATATTTCAGTTTTATTTATTTTATAATATTAGTATTTAGTCGCACATATAGTTCCGTGAACCTTTTTCAGTCCAATGCCATGCGGGTGATAATTATGTTTGTCATTCTAGAAATATAGTTCCTAGTGTTGCACTAAACACTCGCGGTACTTTTCACCTTCGTCAATAAAATGGTGTACACAAACACCTGTGAAACAAAAATATTTGTGTATAAATGAAAGAGTAGAGAGTAAAATAATTCGTCAAATTTCAGTAAGTTATAATTTTTACTAATTGAAATAAGTGAAAAGTATGACTGATTGTGAGAGAAGCGTTAAATTTAAGAAAGAGTTTTTTGAACTTGAATATAATGACCCCAATAACCAATGTGTTTTTTTATTGATTAAAAAAATTAATTTTGGTAAACCTCTTATATAAATTAATAACTAAATTAGACAAGTATACATATATATATATATATATATATTTATTGTACATATTTACCTTCCTTGAGACCCATCTTTTTATGTCTGAATGGAGCATGTTTATTGTATTTACATGCATGCTTGTTACCTTTCTTGTCTTTTGGAATATCTGTGACGCAAGTTTCTGTAAATTAAGTTAATGATACTTACTAACGATTATCTGATTACACATCGTTGTCATCAATAGAAATATGACTGTTCATATAAATTATGATATGAAAATGTTAATTTTAAAATGATAGAAAATTGTTGTTTGAGTAAAAAGTATACACCGAGAAAAAAATATTCTTCGATTAAGAGGATTCCTCTTGCTTTGATGCAATTTTTCCTCTACAATATGGTATGAAA
>JAWWLR010000034.1:56848540-56862156 GCA_035041075.1 Acraspis erinacei
CGGCACTAGGGTTTTGGTCAGGTGTCGATACGTCTGTTCGTTTAACCGTCCGTCCATCGCACTTTTTCCAAGGAGGGGAAATTATGGGAGGGGTAGTAGGAAAAGTGTGAAAAAATAGGTGTGAGGAAGTGAAGGGATGAGAAGTTGCGAAAGTACGTGAATGTGAGGGGATGGAGAAGGAAATGAGGGGGGATTGAAGAGAGGGTAAGTATGTGAAGGGAGAGGAAATTAGGGTGTGCAATTAGTTTATGTGTGGGTAAATAAAGGAAGGTGGCCTATGGGAAGTAAGGGGTTCTGAGAGGAGGAAATAGGGGAAGTTAGAGGAAATTAGGCAGGGAGAGTAGGGGGGAGTAAATAAAAGTGAAGGGAAGTAGGGCGAAGTAGGGGAAGGGGTGAGTTAGCTCGGGAAGCGCGGAGAAGGGGCAGTAGAGGACGAATAAGATGCATCAGGGGTATGAGTAAATTGTGTGCAGGGGAACGGGGAAATGTGGGAGGGGTAGGAGCTAAGGGCAAGGATAGGCCAACAACTATGTGAAGAGAAGGAGTGAAGGACTTAATTAGCGTTTTAATAGGCTACAAAACTATTTTTTATAGGAGTGCGGCACATTGACCAATTTTTTCTCTTGCTTTTTCTAGTTTGGTCCTAACGTAAAGAGTAAAATTCAGAATAGGGTACACTGTGCCCACACTTTGGAGAGAAGAGAAAATTTGAAAAATATTAAATTTCACATTTTTTGCTAAATCTACGGAAGATAAGAAAGCCGTCAAAGTAGCAATGTTTATTTTGGTAGAAAAGTTCCAGCAAAATGTCTCTTTATACTTTTTTCTATCTAGTATTATTTTTTTAATGTTTTGGAAAGACTTAAAAATTCCATGAGATCCCTTATAATCCTTTACAATCAATGGAAATCATTTTTAATCTCTAAAAATCGGTTAAAATGCTTGAAATTTCGTTAAATATTCCGAAAAGGCATGAGGTCTCTTGAAATATTTTCTTCTATTCGAAAATCCTCTAAAATGTCTTTAAATGTTTTGCAATTATATGAAATCCTCCAAAATCCGTGGATATACTTAAATCTGTTTAAATGTCTTAACAACCTTTGAAATTCCGCGAAATCATCGAAACCAATTTAAATCTCTTCAATTCCGTTAATATCCCTTCAAATCTTCGCAATCCCAATAAAATCCACTTCTATCCTCTAAGATTTGTGAACCTACTCTGGTATCTCTGAAAATCCGTTACAATCTTTACAAGCTCTTTGAATATTTTTAAATCTCTACAAATCTGATTAAGGTCCTTAAATTGCATTAAATTCTTTTAAAATCTCTTGAAAAATTCAGCTTTCTTCTCGAATTTTAATGGCAATGTTTTACAAAAACCAAAACTCTTTTTTAAATATTTAAAATCTGTCTAACTTCTCGCAGACGTCTAAAATTTTAAAATTCATCCTTACGTTATTAGTGGGAGCTACCCATTGACATAATACAAGTAAAAGTATCGACCAAAAGCAAAGTCTTTTCAGATTTCTCAATTCTGAAAGAAGCAATCACCATCGAGAAAACCCTGCTAAACCCCTTTTCTTGTTACCACAATATCTAGAGATAGTGCGTGGATAGTCATGAAATTTGGTAGAATTTTTCTATAACTTTGAAAAAGATTAATTAAAATTTATATATGAAATTGAGCACATACGGGTAATTTTAACATTGCATAGGTGAATTAAAATCTTCAGAATACGATGCATTCATATTTTGAAGTTAATTTTTGTTTATGTTCTTAATTTTAAATCAGATAACTGCTAATTCCAAATTATATCCAGTTTTGATTGAAATCAGTTTCTTAGAATATCAATAAAGACCAATTATTATAAGAAGTTTCTGAAGTAGTTCCAAATTTTAATTGCCAACTTTACGGTTCATTCAGATAGTGGGTTTAACTTAGTGGAATTGAATAAATCGATTGGGAAGCGGATTTATAGTCAGCGGCGTATAAAGTTTCGCGATTATCACAGTGCAAAAGCTCTCAGAAATTCAAATGGAATTTTGCGTGGATTACAAAAGGTGGAAGTAAATTTATGATGATCCACTCTCTTTTCAAGGCTTCATTATATTCTTATATTTTGGTTTTCTACATATGCAGAAGCTAGTAAATCCAACAATTGTGAATATTCGCAACAATAGTAGAGATTAAATTAGATTTGTTTAAGTAGTTGATGAAATAATGTTTTATCTACCTGAAGATCAAATTCCCATTATGCTAGTATTTCCATTAATGTTGCAAACGTTATATTCCAGCCAGCGAATCGTTCATTATATAATTGTAAAAAGTGTTTTCGCATAACTTTTACAAAGTAAATTTTTCAGACTCGACTTCATAGCGCCATTTCTATGATAAAATAAATTATGTGATAGAATGCAGAACTAAAATAAATAAAGAATAGCAGTGTCATTCGTAAAGTCGCTCTTTCCCCGAAGGTCGGTTTTGCGCAAGTGTACCCTATTAACAGAATTGTCTTCACGCAGTCAAAAATGTCGAACTGTATACATTAGTTCCAGCCACAATCGACCCATTGTCGAACAAGAATTTCAATATCAACTGAAAAAATTATTTTTCAGTAAGTTATGAATCAGGTTTTATATTGTTTATTTATTGTTATTAAAACAGCCTCTAGTTGTCATCAGCTTCAATGCGGTATTTGAGAAATTAAACAGTTAATAATAATAATTTAAACACATTTGAATTGAGTAGTACAAATTATTGTAAAATTTAATTATTAATTAATTCATAATTGATTAAATCATTTAATAATTAGTTTTTAGGATTCTGTAGTCCAGGGAAGAACCCCGTAAAATTTCGATATTATCATTCATATTGTAAAATTTTTGTATTTTTCTCACCTATTACTATATTTAGACATGTTTCGAATTTTTTTGTGGGAACATTCAATTGTTTTTGAAAAAAGCTTTTGTTTTGCTAAAAATGCAACTGTTGTGGTGTAAATTCATCTTCCAGGGTTTTAGGCTTTAAGATTTATCTGTTGTTTCTTTTTAAATTAGTCTATTTGGTGAAATTCAAGTATTTTTCATTCAAAATTAAAACCAATCGTTTCGTTTAAATTTAAAATATTACACTTTTTGTTTGTATTTCGTCTTTTTTGGTTAAACGCGACTGTATTTAGTTCTAAATGTATGTTTACGAATTATCTTCTCCACTTAAAAATGTAACTATTTTTCAAAATATAATGGGTTTTTTTTCAGTCAATATTTTTTGTTTAATCGTTCGGTAAATTCGATGAAAATTCATTGAAAAAGATTAGTTACAATCCACAATGGGAATATTTATCTAAATTTAAAAAATAATTTTTAACCCTGAAAATTTCTAAACTTGGGATAACTATAGTACAACCTTACAAATGTATCCTTTTCCCGAAAATGTATATGATTGGTTTAAAATTCGTCACTTTGCATAAAAATTCATCTTTTTGGTTAAAAAGTTCTTGGTCGAAAACTCATATTCCTGGGTTAAAATTCTACTGTCATCTCTAAAAATAAATCTTTTAAATTCGAATAATCAACTGTTTGTCTAAAAATGCAACTGTTTGTGGTAGAAAATTTAGCTTTGTTTGAAAATTCTAACATTTGGTTGAAAACTCATCTTTGCATGTTGAAAATCCAACTATTTGGTTGAAAATTTCATTAATATGCAGAAAATTCTTCTTGTGGTAAAGCATTCATTATATGACCTAAAAATGTAACTATTTCATTTTTTATATAAAACTGATTGTTTTATTGAAAGCTGTCCTTTTTTTATGGAAAATTAATCTTCTTAGATAAAAATGCATCCTGTTTGGTTAAAAATACAAGAGTTTGGTTGTAAATTGATGTGTTTTGTTTAAGGATTCAAATATTAGATTGAAAACTCGTTATTTTTGGTTTATTTCAACTATAACTTTTATTTTACATATTTATTACATCTTTCCTTCAAAAATTGTTTTTGGTTGGTTTGGAAAATCAGAGGCTTTGTTTAAAGTTAAACTAACTTTAAAAACTTATTTTCCGTTTTGGTTACAGGTTTATCACTTTAGTTGGAAATTCATATATGTTTTAATATTCATTCAAATTTTATTGAAATCTAATCTATTTGTTTGAGGATTTTTAGTTAAAAATTCATATTTTTTCGTAGAAACTATTTTGTTGTTGAAAATTTAACTATTTTGTTGAAAATTTAATACACTTAAACTCGAAATTTCAGGAACGTAATGTGTCTCATATTAAATTCAATATGGCATTTACCTTAATTTTACTTGAAAAAGTTATTCCCCTATTATTTCTCTATTTTCGTGAAAAATCATCTTACTTCCCTGTTTTGAGAGAACTTTTTTATGGTATTCGAAAACATCAAAATTGAATTACACGAATTATTTACATTCTTTATCCATTTTAACCTACTTTATTCGCCCTCAAAATAATCCCTTAAGGGCCATGTGTTACTTACCTAATTTCCATTTCACGGAGATTTTTTCAAAATCTCTTATGTCCACATGAAACGAGATATCAAGTTGGAGAATTTCGAAATTAAAAGAAAGACACTATAGAATGTTTTTGATGTCCTAAATTTGTTAAATTACGAAAAAAATGTATTTTCGCAAAGTTTTTTTTGTATCAGAATTTTTTTTAATTTGCTAAATGTTCAGCTCTATGTCTTAATTTTTTCTGCTTTTGCATTAAAAAAAACTAAAGAATTATGTTAGTCAATATTTTCTCTATCTAAATTTAGTAAAATAAATTTATATATTTTCTTAAATTCCGTTAGTAAAGTGCTAAAATATTTAATTATTCAAGTACCCAGTTACTAATTCAATTCGCAACATTTTGTATAACTCAAAATAAAAAAGTTCCATTTTCTTCACTTAAGCAAGAACTTGTACTTGTATTTAAAATAATAATTTTTAAAGCTATGGCTATAAACGAAAAATGTGCAATTTCATAAAAATGACTGCGTGTAAAACATAATAATTAATCTTTTTGATCAAAAATTGATTTTTTTACTAAAAATTTACGTACTGTAGTTAAAGATTCATCATTTTAGTTGAAAATTCATCGTTTGGTTAAAAATATTATCATTTGTTTAGAAAAATAATTTTTTTGTTGCAACGTAAACAGGTATGGTCAAAAGTCTTTTTTCTGTATTTCTTTTCTGTCGACTAGATAATGCAGCTTTGCGATCAGGCGTTCACTGGAAATTTATGAGAGAGTATTCTGAATTGTAAATCTGCATTATCCAGTTTCACGTATATATCCAGTATCCACAACGGAAACTGGCGGAAATACAGTGACAATGGTTGTTTCGCGGATCGCTTTATTCATTCTCGAATAAGGAGTAAATCGGATCCTGTCCTACGTCACTATCGGTAACATGGCGAAATCCCATTACCTAAACTGTCTATAATTTACATTCTGCCTCGAGATAGGACACTGGAAAAACCTCGAGATCGCGCGTTGCGCATTTAAATTGCTCCTTATTCTTTTTCCAATGTGACAACAAGGGTAAAGTTTGAAAAATTGTCTTGCAAAAAAGACGAGACTTAGTTTCCAGAACGACCTCTTTATATCGAATACTATTTTTAGCATGCTGAACAAATTTCAAACTCTCAAAGTTTTAACGACTTAAGAACCGAAATAAATCACTTTCCGAAATTAGGTTTTGGGGATAGGCAACGCACAAGGATAATTCATTTTCAAGCTATGAAATTTTTCTTATCAAAAATATGTTTTATGTCTAAGGAGGAATTTGATGCAATAGATCATGTGGAGCTGTATAATCACAAATTTCAGTAAAATAATAAACTACATCTCATGTATAATTAATTTTATAAAAAAGAAGTATTAATATATATTGCAAGGATATATTTTTTCAGAAAAAATTCGACGCGATACAATAGAAATGATTAAAAATAGGGTGAAACTTTTAGGAAGGCATGAAATTTACAAGGGGAAGGCCTGAGAGTCGAAATTTAAATCGAGGTCGCGTGAGCATAACTCAAAAAATTATCGAATTTTTTGTAAGTGGAGCCTAGTTTTAAAAAAACATTAATTTTTTTAAATTGCGACTACCTTCACTGATTTACTAGTCTTATTCATACAGTATTCATCTCACCCAGCGGCGCGGCGCCTGGTGGTAGCGTGGCTGCTTGCGACTCTGCGGCTGTGAGGTTCGAATATTTTGACTAGAAATTTTCTTTACATAATAAAAAATTGGAATTATTACTATTATTCATTTAAATTATCTATTATTAATTTATTATTAATTATTATTATGAAATTTTTTTTACAAATAATTAATATTTATTAATGAATCTATTTTCGCTCTTGGTAAGAGGTGGGTGTTTCTAAAGCGACAATACAATGGAAAATGACGAAAATTATTCTAGTTGTACTGGACAAACATAATAAAAATTTCTAGTTTAAAGATTCGATTACCACAGCAGCGGCGTCGCAAGTACACACGCTACCACCAGGCTAGAGGCGCTGGGTGAGAAACGTGACATGTGACTGACACTAGTGAATCAGTGAAGGTAGCCGACATTTTCGAAAATTAATATTTTAAAAACTGGGATCCACTTACAAAAAAGTAGTGACACGTGTCGAATAAAATTCGATAAACTTTCGAATTATGCTCACGCGACCTCAAGTTAATCTGCATAATTCCTGAAAATAAAACCAAGAATCTAATGACCAGATTTGGACAACCACCATAAAATTGACCAAATCTCTTTCCTTCTCTTTTTATTTCTTTAGACTTTTTATCTTTATTATTATCAAATCAAAAGTTTTAAAAATATATAAACAATAATCATCAACGTTTCAGCACTCATACAGCAGCCTTATCAAGGCAAAAAATATAATTTTTCTTTCCTCTTTTTTATTTTTATCCAAAATGTGAAATTTTTGTCTTTTCTTTCTTAGAACATTTTTTGTACAGTGTAGGTTTTTTTCAAATTTATTTTCTAATGTGGAAAATTTGGAGAACCTGGCAGACAATAACGATAAAAAAGTTAATTATCTGTAATATTTATAAAAAATATCAGGTTTTCGAAGAAAAATATTCCTTTTCTCGGAAAAGAAATTTTTCAATTTCATTTGATTCCTTTGAGCGCTGTACCGCACCTAATATAAGTTCCCAGGCTGAATCTACGAATTTTAATTCAGTTATATTTTTTACGAATTTCTATTAATGGCTGAATTCTAGCTTTTAAGCATTTTACGTTGTTGAGAAAAACAACATAAAAACTAAATTTAAAAAAGGTAATGTTAGCTGCAATTTTCTAACTTTATTCGGAAGGTGTCTTAACTATTCCTTATGCTGAAATATAAATGTGTAGAATCTCGCTAATAACGCATGAAATTCTACTAATGCACTTAGAGGGATATGAGTTTTTTAAAGATTAGTAGAAATGTACTAAATCCTTTGGACGAGATATTTTTACAGTGTAATTATATAAAAGTTAAAACACAGTTTTTGACTTTGACCTAGATTTTATTTAGAAAACTAGAAATATAGATTTATTGATTGCTAATAATTTTCAAATTCTTTAGAATAATGATTCAAACATGTATTTTTAATGTAAATAGTTTTTTTGCCAATTAAATTTTTCCCTTCTTCTGTTTCAGGTAAGAGACCACTTTAAAATGTGAAGCATTTCTCCAAACCTGACGTTGCCTGGCGTTTAAGCCGTAAGTTAAGCTATGAATGTTTAATTTTTAATTTCCTCTTTGGAGAAATAATTAACTACTTTTCATAATAATTTTAAGAAGATAGCTAATATTTTCATGGAAGCGTCTTGTCCTTAAACACTTTTATTCCATTAATAATATAAAATGGCAATTTTTAATTAAAAATACATCAAGGTAAATTGGAGAAACATAGTTGGATTGTCCTGTTTTTTTTATTAAATAAAGGTGTAAAGTCGCATTGACTGAACTAGCTATTAGCAATGACAATAAGTATTATAAATTTTGTGCAAATGAAAATAAAAATCCTCTACAACGGGAAACTTTTCGTTTGTGTGGAACTGCATACTTTCGGTACTTGTTGCACATCATTCCTTTTTTTTATAACAACGTAAAGAAAAAAGTCAAAACTGAATTTTCTGGTACTGTTATACCAAAAAATTTTAGCTGCAACAGTACTTTTTTATCTATTTTCGAACATGACATTCGTTATACAACAAATTTCAAATAAATATTAAGTGGTTCTTCAAATATTTCCGTCTCAAAACAAAAATTCTGGGCAGAAGGAAAGTTTAAATTATTTATTTAGTATTTTAATTGGAAATAAATAAAGTTTAGCATCTTTTTCGTCATAGCTCGCAGAAAAGAAGTCAAAGGAATAAGACGTCCTTCCTAAAACTTTAGTTCGCGAGGATAAACAGTTCATCAAATTTGTTCTAAAGCAATTTAATTTTGTAATATTAAATATAGCCTTATCTTTTTTTATGTTACTTGCTATAGCTTTTTTGAATTGAATTTCATCAATCTTTCTGAAGTTGAAGGTAAACTTTTGCTTCAATATAATTTAAGTAACATATATTGCTCAAATCTTTTTCTTATTTAATGTTCGGACCTAACTTATATTCAAATTATGAGTAAGTTTTATCAATAATATATTTTATTTCTGGAAATGTAGGAAATGCTGAAGCTAAAGAATAGTCGAAACTGATATTTTATATTTTAAGTAAAATTTTCATTTGATTTGACAATCTCTAAAAATTCAACACTGTTTTTCTTTCGAAAGCTTTTTAATTTATTATTTAAATAACGTAAAGCTGTTATATAATTGTCCATTGTTTGATACTATAATATCTATACTCATACCTGCAAAAAAACATTTTTGTAAAATATAAAAGCATAGAGAATGAAAGAAGCGTGAAAGCTTAACAAAAAATAATAGAGTTGTTGTGTTTGAAAATAATTTTGTGAAAACTTTAGAGAACTCCATAACAAATAATATTAAGATAAAATTTATTTTTATTGGGCCCTCTGGGATGTTTAATCTAAAAGGAATTATCCAATCAGCGAACTTTCTAGACACGACTGGGGCCCCTCTTTTATGCTACTTATAAAAATCTTAATTAGCACGTATAAGAATAGAATAGAATAGAACAATATCATTCCCCGTTACCTTTTTTTATGGTCTCTTTTTCATAATTACAAAAAAAGCATTTTGAAGTAAACAATTTAATGTATTCTGTTCAAGCTACATAACATATCATCCAAATAGTCATACTTAGTTTAAAAAATTTTCTTCAATTAAAACTACATTTTCAATACTTAAGTTAACCTTTAAAATTTATAAAAAACTTACATATTATTAATTTAACTAGTTTAAATCTTAAGAATTAAATCTTTGTATTTTTCTTAACAAATAAGTCTTCTAAATTTGAAAAATTTGAAAGAATTTAAAAATTGTCTTTAAAAAAATAGCTTGTCGAAAACGCAGGTTATTCGCTAAACTATTTCAAATTTTTCAAAGCGGTTAAAAGATTAAACATTTAAGCTATAAAAAAAAAATTATCATATATTTCTGAAATAGGCGAAAATATAAAGCTATCTATAGAAGATTCAATATTTTTTAAATGCAGAATTAAAAAAAATGTATATGTTAATCTTTTTTGACAATTTGAATAATATTCCGAAGCTTTTTGGTTTCCTGCATCTTTATAAATGTTTATTTTTAAATATAAAATGCAACTGAAAAAAATGTAAAAAGGAAAGGCCCAGCATTTCTTTACTGTTGAAGATTTCCCAATTTTTTGGTTACGAGTATTTTAAACGCATCATAATTTTGAACGGTTTAGAAATCATTATATCGACGATAATTATCAAAGCTTTGAAAAGGTATTTCTAATTAATGAAGCCTGAAGAAATGAGTTATTCTCCTACATAAACCATATAAAAAGCTTATTCAAAATTGCATAAGAAAACAAGACTTAAACGTTTTAGTCTAAAGAAATGTCTCGAAAAATGTATTGCTTTATTTATTACATTTAGTATTTAAAAAGGAATTCGCTGCTGACTTTCAAATTTTTTAAAAACTGTTAATTTAATTTTATAATCTAAATAATGTTTTTAAGAAGTTTCTTAATTAGTCAGAATTCGAAGTTTAACTATTACTTTGTCCAAAGTAATCACCAAACATCGAATTTCAATTAATTAAAAATGTTTAATTGTAGATCACTGCAATAACCAACGTTTATACATAATTTACAGAAAATAATTGCGAATTGAAATTAATACCACCGGAAGTGCGAACTATTTATTTAATTATTTCTACAAAAAACAGCTCATAAAATCAATTATTTACCTGTCTTTAATATTTTTCACAAACATTTACGAAATTTATTTTTTTGTTTATCAGGCTATTATTAATATCTAATAGTATATTGGGTATTATGGTCAATGACGAAGTCAGAATAAAAACATCCAAAATAACATGCAAAAAACATATTTACTTCTTCAAAAAAATCCTCAACGTTTCGACCAACACTGCGGGTCTTTTTCAAGATTCGATACACATATCTATATTTTAATCAAGATAATATTTATGAACGTAAAGGTGGCAATAATGATTGTCTTATAAAGTATATCGGTTTGAACACAAATAAAAAATAAATTTTTATATTGAAACATCCCTGAGTCGAACAGCAATGTGATATTTTATAAAAACAAAAAACGTCATTTAAACAAATGTTTAAAAAGAATGAAAATTTCGTTTAATTGAAGCCTCATAGAGATTGGAGAGGCTCCAATAATTTATGACAGTGTCACATAAGTGAAACAATGTATACAGATGCATGATATAAGACTGAATTTATTTAAAAAATCAGATCTGATGAGGGAAACTAACTGTGTATCCGAGACAATCTCGTTGTGATTTTAAAATAAATTTTAAATAATTTCCTGGAAGATGTCATAATTATTAGGTTTTGCCTATATTTATTTATAAATTAAGATTTTCCTAGACGTAAAAAAGAAAAAGAAAAAAAATATTTTCTTCTCATAACATTACTTCTACTAAACTAGCATTGGCCTACTCTTGTATAGTATAACTAATGATATTGTTTAATCCATGTTAGACTACTCTCCGCTCCACGATATCGTCATCCGATAAATATTGCACCAGAAACATAACTCCTTTGTAGCACCAAACTAGAAACTATTCTCCAGTTTCCTCATTCATACCTCCAACCAAAATCCTGCAACTCGGGGAATCTATTACCAGAGGGAACTTGGCATCTGTCATCTTGAAACTACACGTGTGGAAGGCAAAATAGATTGGATCCTTGTAAGGTGACAATAGGGCGATGAGAATCCGTTTATGGAGACGCGGACTGTCTGGTAACTTGTCGCAAAAGCATTCACTCAGGGCAAATAGACAGAATTATATGAATATTCGTAGGATTGTTGGTTTGCAGATATCTGCCATGTTTTTACCACCACATCGAGAATATTAGTTGTTAGCTTACAAAAGGAGGCTCAAGCTTCCCTGCTGAAGAATCGAGTGGGATTTGCAGACATAGGGATGGGAATGAAAATACGAAACACTACCAGTTTCGACGTCGCATTTTAGTTGACGTTGCAGTCTGTCGGCGATGTCGTTCTTGTAGACTTAAATTCTTTTATCATTCTCTTCGGATTCACAATTTGCTTGAAGCATGGGGAAGGAAACAAAACTCATACAAAAGTTTGCGAATTCACAGTAAATTCAAGTGGATCAATGTAATCGTGACATTGGATCAAAATGTTATGCAATGTTTTATAGAGATTTCCAGCTTTTTATTTCATCG
Source organism: Acraspis erinacei (assembly GCA_035041075.1). Taxonomy (NCBI): domain Eukaryota; kingdom Metazoa; phylum Arthropoda; class Insecta; order Hymenoptera; family Cynipidae; genus Acraspis; species Acraspis erinacei. The sequence continues at coordinate 56,860,387 of JAWWLR010000034.1, forward strand.
CTCATAAGAATAATCTGATTCTCAAGATCAGTTGCCTGTCATAAATTTTTATGCATGGTCAATTTTTCTGCATTGTGAAACATCAGATTTCGATAAAATTTCACGTTTTAACACTAAATCATTAGATATGAACAAGACGTTACACCTTTTTTTGATTAACTGGTAATTTTTCTAATAATGCATATTAAAAACATTTAAATTTAGAGAAAAAAGATTCGACAGGGTTTTTCTCGTAAATGAAATATTTATCATATTTATTATTACAAAAATTACCAGTTGGTCGACATTTCTTTTAACATCTTGTTCATATTCAAACTTCTTTAGTCGACAAAAATTAATTTCCAGACTTGAATGTTCGTTTTTTTTGGTTTTTATTGAAAATGATTTTTTTTAACTGAAAATTTATCTATTCGTGTTAAAGATGAGTAATTTTAGTTACAAGTTAACTCTTTTTGGTCGAAAAGTCTGCTATTATATTTTTGGCTAGATATTAATCTTTTTTAAGTAATGTTTTATTACTTGGTTAAAAATTCAACAATTTTGTTAGATGTTTATTCTTGTTTGTTAAAAATTCCACTGTTTTGTATAAAATTCATATTTTTTGCTTGAAAATTCAAGATTTTTTTTTCATTTTTAAATCAAAAATGTTTATTAGTTAAAATTTCCACTTTGTTATTGAAAAATCGGCTTTTCAGTTTAAAAAGTCAGCTCTTTACGTAGAAATTAAATTTTTTCCCTTCAAAAGCAATTGATTGGTTCCAAATTAATCTATTTTGTTTATGAATTAAGGAATTTTGTTGAATATACGTACCACTTTGGTTGAATTCAAAGATTTCTGATTTGAAATAAGAATATTTTTCTGTTGAAATATGAACTATTATATTCTTCGACGAGGATTTGATTGAAATGTTCATTTTAGTGGTAAATTCGTACTATTTTAGTTGAAAATTCTTCTAATAAGTTGGAAATTTAACAATTTTGTTGAATATCTTCTTTTTGGTAGAAAATTAATTTTTTAGCTTAAATTTTAAGTATTCCAGTTGAAGTTTCAAAAATTGAATTGAACATTAATCTTTTCGTTCTGATAATGTTATTATTCGGTTAAAAATATAATTGTTTTGTTCAAAGTTTAACAGTTTTGTTATCAATTCTTGTTTATTAACAAGAAAATCTTTTATTAAAGAAGTCAACTTTGGGGAGGAAAAATTGAAATGTTTTGTAGAAAATTTGCCTTTTATGCTGGAAAATTCAAGAATTTTTTTCTTTTTTAAATACAAAATGTTTCATAAAATTTGTCATTAAAAAAAATCAAATATGTAACTACGCGGTTGAAAATGTATCTTTTTAAAGTGAAAAATCAACTTTTTAATTAAAAATTTTTCCGAGGGAAATATTTTTTGTGGATAATTAATCTTGTTGGTTGAAGATTCACTTTTCTCTTGAAGATTCATAATTTTACGTGAAAGTTCATCATTATGGTTGTAGATTTAACAATTTGTTGAAAATCCGCTTTTTAGATTGGAAATTAAGTTTTTAACTGAACATTTAACTATTTGATTTGAATATTCACTACTTTAGTAGTACTTTGATCTGATTTGGCTACAAATTTTACTATTTAGTTAAAAATTAAATTATTTTGTTGAAAACAACAATGTTGTTAAAATAAGTAATTTTTCCTTGTTTGAAAATATAAGAGTATTGTTGAGAAATTTGCTTTACGGGTTTCAAATTCAACTACCATCTTTTGTAGAAAGTGGACATTTTTGTTAG
>JAWWLR010000034.1:56910034-56927562 GCA_035041075.1 Acraspis erinacei
CCGTGAAATCGCTTTGCCAGCTGGTTAGGTTCGTTCAGTGAAGGCATCGAAAACGAGCCGGAAGTGCGAATGAGGATTCAAACAACTTTGGGTCGTATTTAACGCCTGTTTAGGCTAAGGCGGTTCTTAGTAGTTTAATTTGAAGCAAAAGTGAAAGTCACGTCAATTCGTGTCAAGTTCACATGAGCCAACACGGAAAATAACTCATTAGCGTATGGTGCCCCTCAGTGAAAAATGGGTTAAACAACAATTGCAAATAAAACGAGCTACGGGGTATTTGTTTGTTAACGTTCTGGTAACTAATAATCATGAAAATAGTAGCTGAACCGTAAACACGGGTTACGCCGTCAATGAATGCACGTAAAGGTATTGTTTTTAAAGTCGATTTGGAAGCAAAGAATAGAAAAGTATCGTTTTGATCAAAAAATTAAACAAAAATTTCATTTTTACAAGTGCAAGAAAATTCTACAACTGCTTTAATTTAATTAATTTGATTCTGTCTTTCGTTCAATAAGAGACTGATTTTATACTTTACTCAAAACTTAAGAAATTCTCGATAAATATCTTCGTCTGAATGTTTGGACCATTACCCCAACCTTCATCATGTCATACACTTCCAAGAAATTATTCTAAATCTTCAAGACATACCTGTACTTCAAGTGTCATACACATGATTGCTGCCTTGATAGTTTTCTAAGATCTTTTATACTTTTGGAAATTTCATCAAAAGAGCCTTTTCTTTCCATCGAAAAATACATTTCAACAATTTTGTTCAACGTAAATCGCATGGCATCCAATGGAGGGCAATGTTGAATATTATTTTTCTTTAATGAGCCATTGGAATTTCTGAACAGCTTTAGGCAGGCATTTGTCTGATCATTTGGATGATTTGTAACGGTGTAACAGTCTGACATTTCTTCTTTTCTTTTTTAAGGAACAAAAGCACACACACACACACACACTTTTGGTGGGCTTTTTGGCGAATTTTTCTTACGAAAATATCGTTGGGTTCTACGGATATTAGGCTATTGTACCGTTACGGTTCAGAAAGCGTCTATCATCTTATTAGAAACAAGCTTTAGTCTGTCATTCCGCTATGGATATGAATTAGACTAACTTCATTTAGCTAAGTAATGTAATTTAGGCTCCTATAACTTTAAAAACCAGAAATTTTTAAAGATTTTTATTTCTTTTAACACTTTCACGTGTTTACTAAATCTCATACAAAATGAAGTTAGCCTAATTCTTATCCATAGTGGAAAGATAGACTAAACCTGTTTTGTAATAAGATGGTAGACGCTTTAAAACAATAGCCTAATATTCATAGAACCCATCGGTATGTCGCAATAATTACATATGTATCAAACTTTTTTTGAGCACAACATCCACGTACCATTTTCCTGCCTTTTTCCATGAATACACTTGCCTTCAGGATTCGCAGATAGAGCGCATAATGAAATATGTGTTAGATTCGTACTTTGTTTTTCTGTGTTAAATTGTAAAAAGGATCAACTAAGATTTTAAATGTTATGGTTTTTAGTTAGTAGAACCGTGGCAAGCAATACCTCGTTATCCGTTTTCTTTGACATTTTTGTTTACCCATTTTTCATTAAGGGATATCGTGAACGAGCGACCGTTTGCTAAAAGATCTTTAACTTGAATATTTTTCTGCCGCGCATCCATGACGAATATTAAAATTTCCAGCGAATAGTCTTGCATGTTGTATCGAGATACATTGGAGGGTATAGATATCTATTAAATAACACTTTTTTTTATAAAATGTGATTTATGAACAAAAAAAATCAAATACTAAATTAAATCATTTGCCTATATATAATAACAAACTGTGAAAAGTTGATCATCGTACGAAAGCAGCTATTGAGGTTCTCTCGTGAAAAGAAATACCAACTGAAAACCGTTTCCAGACTAGTTTTAAACATGATTTAATATGTTTCTTACTATGCACTACTCCTCAGCTGATACCTTTATGAATTTTTGTCTATTGAAATAGATACTACTCTTTCTTAGACTGCAACATTGTACACTATTTTCCCTAATTAATATCAGAACATCTAATCATTAGAGATATTTTGGGTTCAAATCGTGTACAAAACTCTTTACCATAAACTTTTTACCATACAGCCATCTAGCTGAAGGTCCGGAAGGACTTTATCTGATTTATGAGATCTATAGGCTTCAACCAGTTTCAGTTAAAGTTATATTGTCAGATCCGATACATCTTATTTTGCTAAAACAACTTTTTTAAATATAAACATAGGACATATGTCGTTAGCAGAAAACGTCTGATTTTTTTTAATTCTTAGAAAGTGTCATGGCTCAACCAATAATTCCGTATTCAAGATAATAAGGTCTATGAGATCAACTCTGGCAGGGCATATTTTCCACTCGCTTCTTACTGAGACTTCTTACTGAGACATTTTCACTTGTGATGTCAAACCAATATGGCGTCGGATAGCTGTGATGAATTTTTTTGTTAAATATCTAAAGATTAAATCAAGAACTTTTCCTATATTATTTAGAATATTTTACTAAATACATAGTTTAAAAAAATATGAAATAATTTTTAAATACACTAAAAGTGAAAAATATCATTGTCCATCTGATCGGCTGGCCATATTGAAACTGAAATATGAATGTTATATTGTTATAAAAGAATTGTTTTGTAAACATGCACCTGAATGTATAAATGTCTGAATGGCCTTAGTGCATTACAATGAAGGCAAAAATGACAAAATTGCCATGATGTTATAATACGTGAATGAAATGCCTGCAATCGCGAGACTTTTGTCAATATTTTCATAGCAATTACTGCTCATAGTAATTACTGTTCAAATGTCTTGTTTACAAGAAACATAATAAATAAAACATTATACCGTATCTAAATTTATTTTTCACATTATAAAGTTACTTTTTCTAATTTCTGAATCCCTCGGTATTTTTAGCTTTTTCGAGCATTTTAATATTAAATTCCCCGCACCTAAACGTAATCAAAGAATGTAAAAAAAGTTTTATTCTACTATATAGTTTCGAGATTTTATAAATTTATTAAGCTCTAGTAGTCAAAGCACATCACCGAAATGTATCAATAACAGTTTTGTGAGTCAATTGATACTTTGGACTTTATTGATAATTGTTAGTCTGAAATGCACGTACACAGACCGCGCATTAATGTCTGAATAATCAGAAAACAAGAAGAACCAAAATGTCTTATTTAAATTATCATTTTATGAAGATGGCTAAAATAAACGATTCCTTTCATTTTGCATATTTGTCCATTTATTTAAAAAAAATACATTTTCTGTTAGCTTATATCTGAAGTGTGCATGCATGAAACAATAAAAAATCTCTTAAAGTTTTAAAAGCGCTTTTTAAATAGATAAATTATCTAATTTCTTACTTGATTTGGCTACTAATTGGATTTTCAAGTACTATCTAAGCTTTGTAAAAATACTTTTTTAATTTTCATAAGAAAAGATAAAAAGAAAGTAGAATGAGGCACATGCAAGTAATGCAAATGTTTAAAACAAGTAATTTCTGTGATTTTTGAATGTAAAGAAGTAATAATTTTGCTTTTTCGTTTCCTTATTGGTTATAATGACATTGAGTATAGGATCGATAGGGGTGAGTGTGATACTAAATTTAAAAATTCAATTTTGATTAGTGATTACGATTAGTCATTACGCGTAACTGTGATACGTTTAAAAAAACCACTAAAATATAAATTTTACAAGAATCTATTTTCGTAAAATATTGATAAATATAAGATAAAAAAATTTGAATTGTGAATGAAGGTTCAGTGATTTTTTAAAAGTTACCTGTTTTACATCGTATAATTTCTAAATTTAGTTGAAAAATATTTTTCTGTTGAAATGTGTACATTGAAATCTTATTTTATAATTATTATTATTATTCACTTACATTTTTATTTTAAAAATGAGATTCAGCAATCTCTCTAACAAACTTGGAACTATTGACTTTGGAATAAGGTTGCAAGTTCTTGAAAAGGTATAAAATATGGGATAAATGGCTCTTACTATATAATTTATGTAACGGGATTGCTATCTTTCTAATTAATTTTCCAGCTCTCTATCCACGATTTATTAATTTCTCTTATACTAATAAACTGTCAAACTAGCTCGTAGAAAAAAATAAAGAATCGATAAGTGAGCAGAAAAATACACGGGAAGAAAATTGAAATTAAGTCAAGAAAACATTGGTCTAAATATGAACGATAGTATATTTTCTCAACCCAAAAGCTACCCCTTAAGCTGCTAGAGAACTCAAAATAAGAATCCTTTTTCAGAAATACACACATTATTTTTCCAGGTGTTACGTTTTCAAATTTTGCCAGGAATCTTTATATATGAAGTACAAATTTCAAAAATTAAATTTGGTCTGAAAAAATATTTTCTCCTTCGCTTCCTTCGATCTCTCTAGTAGCCCCGAACAGCAATCGGAGTTTTATGTTTCGATTCCCAGCGGAGCGAAGGAGTTTTTTTCGGAAACAAATTTAATTCAAAATGTTTTTATTTCATAGATCCATCTAGTTTGAAAAGACGTTAAGAATCTCTGTTACTCTATGATAATACAGATTCCTTGAAAAATTAAGTTTCTTCAATTAAGTAAATTTTCTTGAAATAAGGACATTTTTTTTAAATACCTGTGTAGAAAATCATGTATCGTCCGTCTTTAGACAATATTTTCTTAATTGAATCCTAATTGCCTTTGCCTGTAGGAGCTTCAATGTCGACAAATGAATTTAAAGAAGTCGAAGATTATTATAAATTAATATTTCTGCATACTACAAAGGAATGTGTTTTGAAACACCTAAACTGCAATGGAGTTGATTGGATAGCCCTATTTCCGAGCGATTTTCGAATGGACCAACAACATTCATTATGGTAGCACGCTTGGAGAACACAATGTGGTTGAGGTGAGCCTTTGTCAAGTGTACATCGTACATTGGCTGAATCTCCCACCGCTCTAAAGCACAAAATACTGTAGGCTTGGTTTGGAAACACGAGATCTGTTTACGCCTTAGTAAACAGATCTTCCTTTGAATTATCACCTACACCCGAAGCAGAATAGAATAGCAACACATACGGCAACAAGAGTTTTAAATTAAATATGAAGCTCAAACGTGGGAACTTCGTCTTGGAAATAGGATAGCTATCCCAAACCATTTCCTATACTAGAACGTTTTAAGGCAAACGGTGCTAAAGTGTAAAAAAGAAGATAAAAAGTGAAAGTTCAAATTTTGAACACAACCAACGTTTGAAATTTAAAAAGATGACCAAGGTAAAAATGGTTTAAAGATTTTTTCCAGAGACATTTTAAAATAATCATATCACAGTTCTTCAGACAAAACTTTTAAACTCCCTTCTTAATGCTTTTGAAATTTATAAATATATAAGTATATTTTACTACATCTACTAAGAAGCATCTTACAAAATATTTGTTTTTCTGACTTTTTCAAAAAGTATCATTAATAACTTATTGATTGTATAATACTTCCTGGTATAAAAATTTAATTAATTTTAAAGACAATATTCGGGAACTTAAAAATGTAATACCGAATGTATTTCAAAGCATGCAGTCATTCTAACCTTAAGCCACCAAAGCGTTTAAATGTTAAATTTGTTGGTTTTCAAAGAAAATAAGACGACATATATTTGACCGTTTAGAGAGAAAAAAATCTTGGTTTGAAAGATATGAGTATTTAAAATTTTATGGTTCTTTTTTAACATCATACCAATTTGTACTTCAAACCTTTATAACTTTTGACCTAATTCAGCTATTTTTAGTGTTTTTATTTCTGGTAATTTTTTCAAATTTTTACTTCAATAAGTGAGTTTTATATGGGTCAAACTGAATTTAGCAAGGTTGAATTTAGAAACATAAATAATTGATTTTGTAGAAAAACCATTTTTCTTATCCAATTTTTTTCAATTCGTGCTGATACAAAGAAAAAATGCTGCAGCTTTTATGAAATACAAGAGCAATTTTTTTGCTTGAAAAATTGAATTTTTAAATAATTTTGTTGAATCTTTCTTTGTTTCTCGACGTTGCACTGTCTGCATGATTTGAAATTGTTTCAGTTGTAAATAGTGCTTGTTTACAAAGATTAAAGAAGATCGAAATACAGAAGGCTACAAGGAATAAAGGAAGGGATAGGAGTTAGAGCTTGCCTGCTGTTAGTATCTTCCTTTAAAGTTTTTTAGTATATGAATTAAAATATTTGCATATATGTTTTTATAAAGTTGATAGTTTTTCATTATTTTGGTTAATTTCATTGATCAATTTCTATGAGTTTTGTAGTTAAAATTTTTCAATAAGTATTTAATCTAATTTTTTTACTTTAGCTTTTTCAAAGCGGTTAAAATTTCTCATAAGAGTCAAACCCTAAATTTAAATATTTTTCAGTACCAGTTTGACGATTTTTCAAGTAAAATTTTCACAAAAATTGTGATTTTCAATATGGAAAAACAAAAAGCCTATTGTGTTACTGAATCAATACCAGAAAAGTTTTATTGGCAAATTTGAGTAACTTTCGAGAAAATAAAGATGAATTTGTATACATACACACAATATCGTCCTTTAAAATCATTTAAAATGACCAAATTTTGTAAAAAAATATTTTCTAAAACTTTTTCTACTTTATATAAAATATTACAAAAAAGCGTTAACTAATTTTTATCATACGAGTTTCAAGAGCAAAATTAGTTTAACAGCCGTTTTTCGCGTATTTTTATTTTGAAAATGTTCGTCTTGAATTAGGAAGCTTTATAATAGACTTGTGTAAATTTATAAATTAAAATTAGGTTCAAATTAAACCTATTCAAAAGTTGTGATAGAACTTTCAATATTTAACATTTTTTCTAACTCATTTACGAAAGGTTCAATGAAAACATCAAATTAAGTTACTAATTGCATTTTTTCATCCAATCACATGTTTAAAATATAGGATCTCTAAACTTTCTGAGGAAAAAGCTACAAATTTCTACTAAGAAAATTATTCAAATGAAAAGTCATTTGTCAAGTCATTTGCATCTTTCCGTAGCACGGCTTCTAGTAGAAACATCTATATTAAGTCAGACGTCTCATCTCCACTGTTCCAAGTCGTAGAACTTGAAAGCTGTTGTATTTGGTCATTTCACTTATATCTTGAAAGCCCTTTCACTAGATAGTCTTTACAAACCTCAACAGTTTTAAAACGCCACCAAACATCAAAGAAATATTACAAAAGAAACAAAGATGGACAAAAACAAAGAATCTCGTATATTTTGAATAATAAAAATCTCACCCTATGATGTTACCCAAAATATAACTAAAATTCTATTTCGCTTTGTATATTGTATAACTCTTTGATCCATAAATGTAAAGTTTTTGCAGTCTCGTCACGTAATCCATGACAAATTGGCTATTCGAAGCTGTATGAAAAGACTGGATGAACAAATTATTTATCAACCGTTGTATGGAGTGCAAATTTTGTAATTCTATCAAAAAAGTCGTGTAATGATATGTGACGAAAATTTTACAATCATTTTTGTTGTTAAACTGATTGGTCTGTCATCAAATATAGTGTTTATATGTATATAAAAAAATAGATTTAAAAGATAACAACTCTTTCAGCAATTTTCGTTTTTCGAATATTTTATAGTTTTACCACGAATTGATATTTTTAAACAAAAATCCTCAGATTTTGAAGATTCACAGATTTTCAACAATTTCAAGTTACATTTTTGTTTTACATCTAAAATCGAAATTTTTGATTAAATATCATTATAGTTCGAACAATATTATACATTTTTAAAGAGTTTCAGTTTATATTAAATATTTATTTACAAAAAATCGATTATCTCGAACAGAATTTATTTACATCTAAGAAATTAAAGTTGAATTTAGCTGCTAAATTCTTGTAAATTAAAAAAAAAACAAGAAACCAACTATAACATTCGGACAATAAACTCTTAATGGATTCCTTCAAATTTAAAAAAATAAAAAGGAGAAAGGAAATAGAAGGCAACTTCCAAATCCACTGCCTCATTATTTTGCCTTTCGTAGTTAAACATCATTATATGTCGAAGAAGATTTTATTCTAAAGAATTTGCTGTCATGTTAATGTTTTCAGTTTAAAATTATTTTAATTAAAAAAAAATTACATTTGAAGTAAAATATATTTTATTTTTCAAAAACTTTAGGTTATTTGCATGAGTTTGACCTTAAATTGTTATTTAAAAAAATCTTTACTTTTAAAGTCAATGATATATTTTCTTTGAAAAAATAAAATGTACAAACTTGACCATTTCGGAGACCTTGATAATATTATTTATCAGGAACTGACATTTATATTAAAAAATCATTAGATTTAAAAAAGAATTGATAATCCCTTAACCATTTTATTTTAAGTTGTTCTTTTACGTCTAAAGTAGTTTTCTCATAAAAAAATCATTATAATTTGAAGAAGATTTATAATTGTTTAATAATTTTGGATGTTAGCGCTTTTCGAAAAAAATGGTTATTTTTAGCTTTAGATAATATTTATTTTAAACATTGCAAAAAAGATCCACAACTTATAAGTTTTTTTGAAAGTTATGTTCACCATTTGTGAAGAAAATCAGTGTTTTCAGTAAAAAAAAATAGATTTCAAAGCAGATTGAAAATTTGTCAGAAATTTTATGCGGCTTTTACCAGAAATATCGATTTCAACGAGGATCTGCGATAATAAAAACATGTATGTTAGTGTTTTAGCCAAAAATGTATATTTTTAATTCTTTAAATCATAGATGCTATGAAAGATATTTTTTATTAATTCTGGACGCATTTTAAACACTTAAAATGTTTCCAAAATCTCATCTGATTGAATTAAATCCTCGAAGACGATATTTATGACATCAAAATAAACGATATCTCAGTCAATATAATCATCTTTTTGATCGACTTTTTGCATTGAACATTCTTGATTTCCATAATATTCTACTACTATCTAATTATGTTTCAAGCAAATCTCGATTTTTTCTCAAAATGATCAAAATGCATCACTAGTATTAATACTAGTATCAATATTAATTTTATTTTTAAATAAAAAATTTCCGTGAGCGAAAATTTAGTTTTACAGTTTGATAAAACGCGGAAGAGAAGCTCAATAAGCTTTAGATTATCATTAATGCTTTATAAAGATCTAGTTATCAATTTCTGTTTGAAAAGTGAAACTAGAATGTTCTTATTATTTAGTTGAAAAAAGTTTGCATTGAAAAAGATAATCCTTAAACTGAAAACCCTCAGTAATGTTATCCGGAAGCAACAAAATAAAATAAAAACATAAAATGTATAGGCTTGTGTAACTTTTAACTTTTAATAAGAAACTTTTAGTTGTATACAAAAGAGGTTGATTAAAACGGAAACAAAGATTATGAAAAAACAAATTTAAAAAGGTCAAAGGTTATATCCATACAGGGAACAAAAAGTTTTGAAATTCATAGCAGAAGGGGTGGACAATCCATCAACCATCAAACTAACAAAAGATAAGCATTACATTCCAGAAACACAGAAACGTCATTTCGGAAATGGATGTTTTTTTGTAATAGGGAGTGGACCCGTATTCCATGTTTTGAATTAATTCTGTGTCTCCCTAATGCAAAAACTATTCGAATCATTCTTTTCCCTCTTAACGATTCCTCCTAGGGAAAGATGTCAGTATTATTGATATTGATGAGGCTTCAGAAATTAGGAAACAGAAATTGTTTCCGGAATAAAGATGAAATAAACTAATGTTTAATTTATACCTTCAGAATGATTCCCAGTCTTCATTATGAAAAAGTTTTGTCGTGAGAACTTTTATTTACTTTCACATGTTTGAAGAAGACAAATGGATGTATAGGAGTTTTTTCCACTACACTTAATGGATAAAATCCGAATCGTTTTTCATACGTAAGGGAAAATTCATGACATCTGAAATATCGGTTGTTCCGAATTTGGAATCGGTTCATTCGTCTTCAGGATGTGAGAATATTACGTACTGAACTGCTCAATGCTTGGAAGTGACATACCTTTCTTCTCAACGGGAAGGATCTTCGCGAAATGAAGGTGCATTTCGTGAAAGCTCTCCATAAAAATAGCTCATAACAGAACACTTTCTGACCCTAGATCCATCTCTCTATCACAAGGAAAACTCCAACTTACAATTCATTTTTACTGAAAAGATGTCTCACGCTCAAGTTCTAGTTCTATGTTTAAATCTTTTATATTCGGAAAGAATAGAGAAAAGTGGATGTTTAAACGTAAAAAATAGATGTTCAGGGTTAACATATTTTATTTATAACTATAGGACAGCAATCTAGATGTTTAAAGTTAGTATCTGTAAATATTAAAAACTGAGATGTTACTCCGTATCATCTAAAATGTTCAACTGGAATATTTACAATATTCCATGATGTTTATGTCAAATGAGGGCTGTAAATAATTGACGAGTTTATTTATTTTTGATAATTCATGAAATTAATTGATCATTTATTTGAAAATTTGAAGCTAAACTTAAATGCTTATGCATAAGCGAAAAAAATAAAGAATATGAAATATCGATCAGATGATACAGCTTAGATGATACAGATTAGATGAAGTAGCAAATTGGAGAAGACCTAGATTATTTATAAATAACAAAAAAGCGCTACGGGTGCTCATTACATCACGGACAAAAATTGGACTGTTTTTCAGAATGGAAAAAAAATTACTTGACAAAAAATGTGAAAAATGTACAATCGGAGGATATGCGAAATTGATGTTTTATAAAAAAAATTCTCTTGGATTGAGCAATCTGAATTCCTTCTGTAAAAAGTTTTAAAAATTCATTTATCGAAATTAAATGAATTTTTAAAGCAATGGCTTCTCATTTAATAGAAACAAAATTTTTATAAATTTTAGGAAGAGGAATATCCATTTCATAAGGTGTTAATTTTTCTAAAATAGAAATGCAATTATTCATTTTGGTTAAGGATTTTTCATAAGTGGAGTAATCGGCTGGTATCTATAGATAGCTTATATTTTTCTGTAATTTTTGTTCTTATGATTACCTAATTATTGAATTAAAATATATGCTAAAATTTAAAGTAGGTCAAAGGAATTAAATCTGGATGGGGTTTTAGAAGCAATGTGTTTCAAAATAAAATTCTAATCAAAAATTAATTTCTTTCGTAAAAGTGTTTGGTTCATTTTTTGGAGAACAAAATACAAATGGTCCAATTTTAACAAACTATTAAATTACTTTGAGAACATTTTTTAGACATAATTTGTTCCTAACGGGACTTTGTCTCAGAAAAGTTTAAAACCTAGCATTTCATCAAAGAGAGAATGTTCAAAAACAAGTTTAGGGATTAAAAATAATAAGAAATTTTTATACTAATTATATCCTTTGTGATCCTAAACCAGACCCGTGTGTCAATGTATTAATCAATACTAGTAAATAATAACATTTCTTAACTAATTATAATTAATATTTTATTTGGTTTAAAATATTTATAATGGTATTGAAATATAAAACATCTTACATTTTCATATTTTATACACCTTTATTAAAAGGTAAAAAGTAAAAGGAGTCAGATTTAATTTTGATTCCCTTTTTAGCTATCTAATAAAGTGTTTTTTATTTATTTTATTTCAGAACCCACAATTGTTTATTCGTGAAAACTGATTTGTTACGACTTTTTATTACAAGCTACAACATTTTTACCGCATTAACATCAGGTTTTATAAACTTTTTCATTCTAATGTTGTATAAATAACCATTCTTAAATTTTGATGACTTTGAAGATCATTAGTCAAGTTTTAAATTCTAGATCTTACAAATTGAAGAAATTTCAAGTTTAAATTATCAATTATATATAATTTTTAGCAGTGAATCTGACAAGTTGCATAATTTTTAAAGCTGTGTCTACATGTACCACCAAACATTTTTAATTATAAATTTTGGAAATAAAAATCGTTTAAATTTTAATGATACATGAATAAAAGGTCTTGTATTTTGATAAGTTTAAAGATCGAAAGGCCAAGTTGAGGAAATTTCAAAAGTAACACATCAAAAATACGTAATTTTAGAGGCTTAAGATAAAACTTCAACCTAAAATTTTTAAGTTTTACAATTGAAAACTCTTCAATTTTACAGATATATAAACATTTTTCCAAAAATGTGGCCATACACATCCAGAAACTATCATTATGTTTCGGAAAGTATATGGGGATGATTCTATGATTGAGACTTAAATTAAAAAGTGCTTGAGGCTTTTTAGAATCGGTCGTCCTTCAGTGGAATGTGCTCCTTGCACTTTAATTAATTACTTTAATTAATTAATTGAAATAATATTCTAACAATTATAGAGATAGAGGAAGGCCTGGGGGTTTTAAAGAGTATTGGTTCTGAAATTTGTAGCCAAGATTTAAGGATGAACCATGTGGGTGCAAAAATGGTTACACTGCTACTGACCATTCCTCGCTGCTTATTCAGAAATTTCTGGTGAAGCAGGCCTTACAGAACTTTGGCAGCGCCTATAAAATTCTGACCCAGCTTTCTGTGATTCCTGGCTGTTTCCCAAATTGAAGTATCCTCTATAAGGAAAACGATTTCAAGACGTAGAGGAAATAAAAGGAGAATGCGATGAAGCAGCTGTTAGCTATTTCTAAAGGTGACATTAAGGAATACTTCTGAAAGTAGTAGGATCGTCGTAAGAAGGTTGTCGCTTCGAAAGTGGGTACTGAAATTAGTTCTTACTCCTGATGTAACAAAAGGATGGATACTTTTCCGAAAGACTTCAAATAACCCTTTCGATTTAAATTTATAATTCTTGACTTCTCAACTGACTTAATTATCAACATTCTGCTTTTATATGAACCAAGTCTTATAAAATTAATAAGAACTGAAATAATTTTCATAAATTATAATATCAGTTAATTTCAGCTCTTCATAAATATGGAAATAGGTTTTACGTAACTCGAATTTATCACTGGTCTCCACAATACTAGCTACAGAAGTTGCGTAAGCAGGTTACAAAAGAAGATTTACAATAGTTAGTACCGGCTGATAATTGGATATTGAGAACTAATTACATTAAAACTAATCATGGCTGAAATCAGCTATTTGATTCTAGATCCGAAATATTTATTGCTTTTTTTATTCAAGATTTCTTTCGTCAATTCATGAATGGGTTGTTTAAATATTATATAACTTGATATTGAAAAAATGTTTCTTGATAGGAAAATACAATACAAAATTAGAGGTGATGGGAAGTCATTACCATCTCGGAAAACAATGTGCAAGCGCAAATTAATTCGAAAGTAGAAATAAATTTACGTGGATTTAAGTAGTTCAAGTATAAAGAAATTCAATTCGAATATATGGAAAATCATATATCCTAAAGCGGATGATGAAATTCCAGGAAAATCCTTCAGAATAATCTTTCGACAAACCCGATTTGGAATTATTATGAACATGAAATATCATTCAATGATAAAAAGTATTGAGAAGTGGAATTTTCGAAGGAATTATATTATTATATACAGAAGTAGCAATAAAATTCAAGCGAGCGTAAAGATCTTGAAGTTTATTGATCTATTTTATTGGTTTTTTATTTAAATTTTGAAAGTAGAACGATTTCAAAACAATAAAAATGTAATATTTTTAGACTAATCTCTAAATATTAAAAAAAATGTCATAATTAAACCCTATCGAATTTCAATTATATTAGGTAAATTTTAAACGTTTAAAAAGTATACAGTTTTTATTATTATTATTCCTTCCAAGTTCGCAACTTTATCTAAATTTTCGACTAATAATTAGCATTTTAACCATTTTTTTTATTCATCTTTGAAAATACTGTGGCATTAAAAATGAATTTATTTTTTCGAATAAGCACTCTAAGAAACTGGAGTTTTTAATAGTTTTCGTCATCCTAATTTTATTGCAAGGGAAATAAATTCAGGTCGCTGCAAGTGAGAAAACAATTTTATAAAATGTCAAACTGAAGTATACTAATAATCTGTCATATTCTCATGATATAAAAAGTTGAGGAAAAAGAACAAACATGAAAAAAGGGAGCAGAAACATGAAACCTTCAATGCTGACAAATTTAATTAATGGCAGATTGTACGATCGGCCAGTGTATTAAAATTAGCCAATCATTGTTCAGTACTACTTTGAAAATAATTAATTTTGATACTGATTTTCAACTACTTTATGGACACCAGATCCTACTGTGATCAATTATAAAACTCAGTACAAAAGAAAAATCCAAAATAATTTTACAGTCACAATCCAAATCAAAATTTGAAAATCAAAATTTAATTTAAACTGGTGAACAGGGAATTAAATTGATTTGATAGCTCACCTCCTCAATGAAAAATATTGAAATGGCTTTTATTCGAAAAAAATGAATAAATTCAATCTGAAATGATGAATTAATTATTAGCTTAAAATTTAGAAAATAATTATTTTTTTATAACTTTAAAATAATACTGAGATTCATTTTTGTTTGACAAAGACAATTGTAAGTGAGAAAACAATTAACTAAAAACATGATAAAATATAGGAAAAAGAACTAATTTTCTAAAAGAGAAATTGACCTTTCACCTGGTTCTCTAAAGCCAGACAATTGGGTCAAATAATATGATTAAATAAAACTACACGATATTTTTGGAGGTTCGCAAGAATTGAAGTTGATTAAAGAGAAGAGTGATCTTTGCGCCGTTACAAACTTTGCAATTGGTGTTTGAATGGCGTTTGGATCAATCGTTTAGTTTTCTTGACATTTACTGCAAGCAAGTAATTTTCATCTCCGGTGATGGCTTAAATTGAAGACTGAAAAAGAGATTTAATAACATAGCTCCTGTCGTCAAAGCGATTTAATGTCTTTCAGTGTTGTCGTCGCTTGTAACAGGGGTAAAGTCACCAAGAAAAACCAATAAAAGTTCAAAGCAAATTTTTGACTAGAAGGGCATGACGAAAGACATTGTATTATCTAATATTTGCAGAAAACTTCAACTTAAAAAAAAACGTTTTTAAAATATTATACAAGTTTTATTTAACTAATAAGATTTTACGCTAACTGTTTCAATAAAACTATATTTTTTATAATTCCATTTAACATTATTAGATTCTTTTTCAAATAGACAACTTGCAAAAATTCCAAAAACAAAGAATAACTAAAAAATAAATGTAAAATATGTATTAAATTTTGCTGACTGATTTTTTTCAGCAATGGCGATACTTTAAACATTTCCACTGGAAAATATAATTTAAAAAGTGAAAAAGTAGTTTTGAGATTATTTGCTGTATCCAGGTAATCAAAATATCAGAGACATTATTAATTAATTTTGCCTAAGAATCTGTCATTCTTCAATAGTCGTGACTTATCTTATAAGACGCATCCCAAAATATAAAAATAATAATTTGAAGATTTATGCATCAGAGTATGATAAGAAAGTTTCAGATTATGTAGGGATGCCCTGAATGTAGATAATATCTGACAAAAGAATGAAAAGTACAGTATTACTCCTTGGGACGAAAAACTGAAACTTTCTTCCTGATTGATATGCATTGAAAAGAGCTGGTATCACGCATGTATTATGAAATAATTTTTCTATTAGGGCCAACCTATTCTAAAGAAAAAACATTGTAAATTAGTGATAGATAAACGTTAATTTTCTTTCCTTCCTCGATTCGCCTCGCCTCGCACGCATTTTCCTACATTCTCGCTTTGCCTCGCATTGCAAATCTCTGACTCTCCGGCTAATTGCGAAGTAGTGCAAACTATTCAACTCTTTAATATATTTTTTCTACGAATTATTACATCAAGCCATGGAACTTTGCAGCAAGAAAGGAGGGTGTAGAATCTGTTTCTGATATGGATATTTATGACAAAGATCCTAATATAAAAATAAACTTTAAAATTGAAAAGAAAAAGCTTTAGTGAATGAAGAAACAGGAACCGTTTTACAAGCTTTGGCGTAGTTGACTATGGGGTGAGATGAGAAAGTGCAAAGTCAAGATGGACGAGGTTGGGAAAGACGCGAGATCCGAATCGAACATCGGAAGTCTTTTAGGAGCTGCTCAATATTTCACCAAGTTTTTCAAGGCCTGAGCTACAACCAGCTTCTCACATCGACGTTCGTTTATCCCCGCTTATCCGCTAGGATGTACAGTTCACTTTTTTCCAAGCTGGATAAATTTCCTCTTCCTGAGTTTTGTTGCTGCATTTTTAACCTGCGAGGCGGATTATCCGATGCGCGAATACAATCTAAACGCTTATAGATGCATACTAATAAGTAATAGCTTTCCCTCTATCACTTCGATTTCCGTATAGACCTTTGACGATCGCTAATCGGAAACATTTCACCCATAAAACGTTATCATGTTAGTTACCATTAATACTCGCGCTGGACACTTAAGAAATTTACCATCCAGAAAATTGGATGGAAATCGCTTGATAAAATTCTCTTTGTCTTTTCAGTATGGAAATATAGGAAAGTATTCATACGTACTATATACGCCAGAGTTTGTGTCAATATGAATAATCACACTAAAATTGTTTGCATTTATAATCTTGCTATGGAAATGAAAACTGTATTCTAAAAAGTAAACGATGCACTTTTTAGACCTTTCGAGAAAAACGGCTTTGAAAAAATCCATGCATGTTAGGGACCATACTTAAATTACGTAATAGCTCAAGGGGGAGGGAAGGGGTCAAAAAAATTTGTTACGGATAGGTGAGCGTGTCCTTCACTCATGTACGTAATTTTTTAAAATTTACAAAAACTTTCTGCCAAAGATTTTTTTCAGTTATAAATTTTATTATTTTGTTCAAAACTTAACAATTTTCTCCAAAATACATCCTTTTTGGTTGTAATTTAAACTGTTTTGTTAAAAAAATCTAATTTTTGGGATAAAAATTTAACTCTTTATGCAGGCCATTAAACTTTTGTTTGAAACTCATATTTTATTGCGGATAAGTCAACTGAAATCTTTTTTGGATGAAAACTATTTTTTTCTGAAAATTTGTCGTTTTCATTTCAAAGTTCATTTTTTCTTTAGTAGAAATATTTCATCTTTCTTGTATAAAAATGTAACTGTTGTGTTAAAAATTCATCTATTTCCTAGAAAATTAACTTTATGTTTAAAAATCGTCTTTTTCTGGTGAAAAGTCAACTGAAATCTTTTTGGGTAAAAATTCAACTAATTTTTCCAAACTTGTGTTTTTGATTTAAAAATTCACCTCGTTTAGTAGAATTTTCATTCTTCTTGGACACAAGTTCAACGGTTTGGTTGTAAATTTAACAATCTTGTTAAAAACTCATACTTTCTCGTTAAAAATTTGACAATTTAGCAGAAAATTATCTTATGGCTTACAATTCTTATTTTGTTGTCGGAAAGTGAATGGGAATCTTCTTTGCATGCAAATTTCACTATTTTTAAAGGTTTTTTTGTCATTGATCTAAACTAAACTAAACATTACGGGCAGTATGAG
>JAWWLR010000034.1:57009031-57024228 GCA_035041075.1 Acraspis erinacei
ACAGAAAACTTGATATAATTACGGGAGTAGACCGGAATGCAGGTAACAAAATCTGGAACACGAGCTTTTCCACTACCCCGCATCCATATACTGCACCTAGTTCTAGTGAAACAAAAGCTCATGCTGGCGTGAAAACTGGGAATACTAAAAGCCTCGAGTCTCTTCAACTCGAGTAGGGAACACATGTCTAGATTTTCATATGGGGTGCCTCATGTACGTGTTAATAGGCGCCTCCATATTCTTAATGCTTTCGCGATCGATGTCACGAGCTCATATAACCACAAGTGTATTCAAATTAAAAATTAAATGAAAAATTTATGGTTGGTGGCACTTCAATATTAAAAAACTTGAGTGAGAATTTACTAATATTTCAATCAAATTATAAAATTAAATTTAATTTAGTCAATACTAAAACTCTGATGACAAAAATAAAAATCGAATAGGAAAGATCTTAAAAAATTAAAAATTTAAGAAGTTTTAAGTTACTATTACTTTTATTATTATTATTATTATTATTAAAGAGGGGACACCACCGATTGTAAATTTTAGTTTTGCTTCATAATTTAGGATTATTCACTGAAAAAGAATTCCCATCAGACGGTAGCTCAGCAGACAGTAGCGTGTCTGTTATATGGCCTGAAGGTTGCTTGTTCAAGTCTCACTGCCTGCAATGTTTTAAACATCTATTTTTTTTGCTTTTTATTTTTCATATAATGAAATGTCTGGAAATATAATTATCATTATTAATATCAAAAATGCTGCAAATAATTATTTTTCCCATGCTTTTTTCGCGGAAAAACTAATTTTTAAAATTTTATCATTTTTTTGCAAATAAATTTGTTTTACGAAAATTTTATTAATTTTTTTATAATGTTTAACAATGTTATTTACAACCAAAAGTATAAATTTAGTTTCTTTTAGAGATAAAATAATTTTATAATCTCAGGTCGTACTATTCGAAGCAAATGTTTCGTTCATGAATCACTGTTGTTTTTGAAAATTCTGATTAAAACGATGATTTTCCGTTTTAAAGAATTGTTCATAATTCTGATATATGTATCGTTTCTTTTCGCGACAAAAGGACATTAAAAATTAGTAATTGGAGAATTTTTAAAGCTCAATAAAGGAGTTTAAGTTTATAAACATTTTATAAAGTCAGGATTAAAAAAGAAATATATAAAGTAAAGATAGTAAGATTCGAACCCTCAGCATGTCGGCCATGAATCAGAACTGCTACTGCCTGAGCTACTGGCCGATTGTACTTCAGGGAACAAATGTGTGTATATTTTTTTATTTGACAACAAAATTGACATTTTATTTTAAATTTTTCTGTAGTGCATATTCTTCATAGATTTCTAGATTGATTAAAGAACGTCATATTTTTGTTCTGAAACTATCACGAAATAATTCAGAATGCGTGATACTAATTTTTTTAAATGTGTTACGTTATGAAGAAATTTATGAGGAAAGAGAAATTAATGTGTCATTACTATTAATTGAACGCAGATGCTACTTGGCAATTTTTAAAATATTTTGTATCATAAAATTCACAGCTTGAATACTTTCAAACGAATAGGCTTAATTTTTTACGGGCTCAAATAATTATTTTTTGGATTAGACTTTGTTGTAAACTTTGAAAAATAATAAGAATTAATAATAATTTTCAAAAATTTCATAAACAATTTCAGTGTCGGGCTATTTTACAATTTACTATTCGTTGAGAAATATTTAAAATATATATTTTTTGTGAAAATTATGAAAATCATTATTAATTCTTGTATGTTTAAAAATTATTGTAGCCAAGAGTTATCGAAAAGACGTTTTTAGTTAATAATGTTAAACATTAGAGCCTATTCATTGAAAATTAGTCGATGAAATTAACAAAAACTGAGCATATTCATTGTAAATTGGCCAAACTCCGAATTAATTTATAAATATTGTTTAACTAATCAAAAATTGTTATCAACTTGGAAAGTTTACTAAAGAGATTACATTTTTTATAATTATAATTATAAATTCCAACGATGTGAGGACAAAAGAATTCTTTCTATAACAACCTGATCAACTGTTAATTGGTTTAAATAAATTGTTCATCATCATTAAATAAAATTTGTAATATAATTTTTGTGATTTCGAAGTCTATCATTTTTAGTTCTCACTGACAATTACTTTAAAAATTCATTCAGAGAAAAATAACCATACAGTTAAAATTAAAAATTTCCTCCTATACTTGTAAAAGTATTGTTTCACATAAAATATATAATAAAATTAGCCTTTTGTGAACTAATTTGTCCTAAAAAGTCCATTTCTGAATCATTGTGCGACGCTTCAATTGACGCCAACGATTGTGTCTGACCATAATCTGATGGTTTCACTGACGACCGTCATAATATCAAAAGTCCTTAACCTTTTAGAATGATGTTAAATCTACTCATAACTCTACAAAACGTTCAGTTTTTCGAAGGTTTGTGATTATTTAAACACAAGTTGACATGTTTCTTATTCCTGAAACCTCATATATCGGGTAATGTAAAAATAATACAATTATGACTGAATATCTGAATTAACACCGGAAGAGATTAAGAAATTTTTTTTCGAAGTTATAAATTTTTTAAAGGGTTACAGATATATTTTATACTGTAGGAACGATGCACATAACTTCCAGGCTGCATTCAAAAAAATTATCAAACTAACGACTTCGGCATAGATTGGGAATTTTAAAAATCCAAGTTCACCAATTTTCGTAAATTTTTGAAAGCTTGTGTATATCGAATAATGTAAAAACAATAAAAAGGTTACGGATGCGAATAACTTTTTGTCTTTTGTTTTCTTTTCTTTAAAACGATATATAGGAAAAAAGTACTGATGAAGTAAGACTATGTTTTAAACTTTTAAAAAGACTTAAAACTGACTTCTCTTACTTTAGCGTAAACAAAATAATTCCACGGCAAAACTGTTTGAGTAGTTTATTTAGGTAAACTAAAGTAAACTAATACGAAAATAAAACTTTAAATAAAACTAAACTGGCTAAAATAATACTAAAAATTAGTACAAAATTAGTACTAAACTATTTTTTTCGTGCCAAAACATTTAAGTTGATTATTATCTTCTTCGGGTGTTGAATGCAGGTTTTTATTACTTGCAGTTGTAGTAGCGATTTTTTCCTTGTGCTATATTGACACACACACCTACAAAACAAACATTCTCGTAAAATATAGAAGAATTGAGAATGAAACAATCGTGAAAGCGTAAAAAAGGGTTGCAGAAAATTAAAAAATGATAATAATGATCATTCATACTTTGTTATGTATGAGAAGATCAATGTTTGACATTTTCCTCAACAATGGAACTTGGGATAAGTTACATTTACTTCTCGAAAAAAGTTACAAATTAAACATATAGTTATCGATTAATGCAACTTAAAGCTCATTTTTATACAGAAAAAGAATTTTGGGTATTAATAAATAAACAGTATGTAATAATTACATTATTTATAACTTCATTGAAAATATCAATGAATAAAATTCAAAGCAGTTGTTCTAATGTACTCAATTGCGTTACCAACTGCTTTTGTTAAAAACTGAGTTATGGCAAAATCTACTCTAAATGAACATTTTTTTAGAAACTTCGTAGCTTCTCTACACAGGAAAATATTCTAAATTCGCACATGCTTTCAGCGGCCCTCTAATAACTAAGTTACCAATTTTGGGCTAATTTTGACACCCACTCATCCCTCGTTGATGCCCGAGTTTTGAATCCTCCACACCTGCTAAACTAATAAAGCCATTGGCTAAATACGGATCTTTCGTTTATTCTGCAGTTTGCAAGTATCTAGTGAGTTGCTTCTTGAGTGGAATTTTCGACCAAAAAAGAAGAATTTAACAAAATAGTTGAATTTTTAACCAAGAAAAATAATTTTTCTCTCATCAAGGATCAATTTTCAAGGCAAAGGGATGAATTTTCATCAAAATAATTGAATTTCCGAACAAAAAAGATGTTATTAACAATACAGTTGAATCTACAACAAAATTATTAAACTTTCAACAAAGTAATTTAAGTTTCAAAGAATATTTCAATATTTTAACAAATAAATCAATTCTCAGCATAAAAAAAAGGTTTTTAACCAAAAAAATTTATTAACTACGAAAAGAGAAGGATTTTTAACGGTATAGTTATGTTTTCGAGCTAAAAATCGAATTTAAAAAAAAACAGTTTACTTTTTTTACCGAAAAGATGCATTTTTAACAATTAAGTTAATTTTTGATAAAGAAAGATGATTTTTAAACAACAAAAAAACATTCAATTTCTGCATAACAATTTAATTTCCAATAAAATGTATGCATTTTATAGAAAAAAGTCAATTTTCTAACAAATAGTTAAGCATTCAAATAAATACTTTCATTTTTAACCAAGAAGATTCTCTTTCTACCAAAGCGACGAAATTTCGACAAAAATACAAGAATTTTTAACCAAGGCAACTAAGTCAAAAATTGAATTTCTTAATAAATAGTTAAATTTTTAACCAGAAAAGGCAATTCACAGCGAGAAACGTAATATTTTATACTTCAACATTAATTATTTCAATTTGAAATAAGAAATAGTTGAATTAAACAAAAAAGGCCAATTTTAAGCGAGAAATTTGAATCCTTAAGCAAAACAGTTTAATTATTGACCGAACAGTTGCATTTCAATAAACTGATTGAACTTTCAACGAAACTGACCAAGTTTGAACTAAAATAAAGAGTTTTCAATAAAAAAAATGGATTCTTAATAAAATTTCAACCAAGATTTTAAATTTTAATACAACACAAAAATGAATTGTAAATTTGTATCTCAAGAAAAAAACAGAAAGGGACTTAAGATCAGCTGAAATTATTAAAACTCAACATTTCTCTTCACAATGAGCTATATAATATAAATAAAGTATTATTTTCAAAATGGCACCACCATAAGTCTGTTTTATAGGGTCCTGAAAAAACTCTATAACTGAAAAAATGAGTTTTGCGATTTTTGGTAGCTAATTATGATTTTTTGAGGTTTTTTAAAGGCCAATTGTTGCTAATAGATGAAATATTGATTAAAAAATTTATCACTGTTTTTTGAAATCTTATCTTAGAATCGAGATAGAAAGTTGCGGTTTTGTCTATACTTTTCCACTTTTTGTACATTATTCAATTTAACATAGGAGATACTTAATTATCGCTAACCAAAATTCCTATTAGAGTGATATGAATAATTAAATAAAGTTAAAAAATTTATTGTTTAAATAATTTATTATTATTGTTAATGATACTCAATTTGAATAATGCTGGAAAGTTGTGGTTTTTTCCAATATTTTCAACTTTTTGTCCACTTCATACTTAGTGTCGGGTCAAATTCATAAAATTTAACAAACTTAATTGCTTCAACAAATTATTATTGTTTAAAACTATCTTCTCCGATGTTGATGTTAGGCAGTTGCAATTTTTTTTGTAAAATTTTAATTTATTCTTGTTTGTAACTATCTTCTCTTGGATCAGTGCAAGAAAATGTGTATATTTCTTTCTAAAATAAAACGGATATTTAAATTATGCTTCAAATTTGCTACATGGATCCCTGGGATTCTCTAGGGAAGAAAGGAGGGGTGGGGTAATAATGAAATATGTGCTATACTAAGTTTTTCTATTACGCTGTGTAAAAAACTGCTTACTGTAAGTCAAAAGAAAACTTTCACAAGTCATTTAAAGACCTAACCCTCCTACCTACTCCTATATTATATTGCATTCTCTGTTTCTGTCTCTTGTGTAAGATAGTTTGTTAATTTAAATTAATTTATTTTTAAACATTGGAAAGAGAGCAAAAAAAGTCCTTGAAAAATAAAATACTATTTGAAAAAATGATTCTTTTTGAGGTTCTCTTATGATTTTTGTTATAACTACAAAATCAAAGCAAAACAAAAAATTGAAGAAAAAAGCAGATTTCTAGCATTACTATATGAAAAGATAGTTATCCATTTTTTGGTAATCAAAAATAAATTTGTGCTAATGTATTTATGATTTTTCTTATTCAGAGGATTATAACAGGCATTGGGTCGAGCCATTTCATTTGATGTATATGGAAAAAGAAATGATGGAATATATAAGCAGAAGTTAGCATTGTCTGAAAATATTATCACATGTGAAAAATAAACTTACGGGAAAAACAAAGCAATGTTTCAAACGAAGCTACTTAATGGAGATCGAAACAATACATGTAATATACTTAATAGACGTAATAAAACACTTTTCTGGGCAAAGACGTACGAGTAAAGACGAGCCAGAGCGTGTGAATATTGTAAAACAAAAGAAAATCGCGAGCAGCCGTGCGCCGAGCTGCGGCGCAGAACGGCCCGGCGCATAACGGTATGGGCTGGCGCAGCGCCTTATTAAAAAACATTAATTTTCTCCACTTGCAGTAGGGCTTACACAGATTTTCTGTGAAAGATTTTTACTTTAATAATAGATCTATATGTACACGAAGTTTCGTCCGAATCGTGCACGGAGAACAAATAAATAATTGCAATTGTTTAATTAAGTGTTAATAAAAAATGCCTTAAATAAAAAAAATCAATCAACTAAAATATACATTTCAGACTATGAAGACTTTGAAAGAAGATCCCAAAATATAAACACGTTATCTCAAGTGTGCTCTGGAATATGATTTTTTCAAGAAAATCTATCTTAAATATGTGAGTAGCAAAATAAAAAAATAAAAATAAGAATTTTGAAAAAACAGTCAAATTGGTTTTTTGTATGATTGTAAACTTTGTATTTTTGTATGATTAACAATAGTATTGAATTATTTAAACAATCAACTTTTCAACATTGATTAATTATTCACCTCTTTCTAATTGGAACTTGGACAAATAGTTTAAAATTTCAGAAAAAACGAATCTTTCTAGCATTATTCAAATTGAATATTATTAACAACAATAATAAATTGTTACATTTTTTTTGGTACGCAATAATAATGTATCGCTTAAGACTTATGGTGGTGCTATGTTGAAAATAATACTTTATTCACATTCTGTACCTCATTGTGAAGAGAAACATTGAGTTTCAATAATTTCAGCTGACAGTAAGTCTCTTTCTGTATTTTTTCTTGTGATATAAATTCACAAATCTGAAATGTTCAATTTTGTCACTTTATTTGATTATAAATAGTTGCTCTGCGATAAAAATTAAAAAATCTCAAACCAAAATTCTATTGAAAATTTAATGCTGAGCAGTTCTATAAAAAGAACTTAAAAATCGGTTAAGAAATACAACCTTTGAGAAATTATGAACAATACATTCCTATCTGTTAAACGAACAGAACGATTTGGCTTGAATTTTCTCAAAGTTTTCCTTAAACAATAAGGAACAGCTTTGCCACTGGAAGTTCTCCATCCGCGAAACTTCCCAGCAGACTTTTGTCGGCAAAGTCTAAGGAAACGATTTCTAGCAGTAAAGGTTTGCAATATTTTTTATGTTGCAAATATATAAAACAAATCTATTTTTAAAACATAATTGACATCGGTAGTGGTTTTCCTATTTAGAAAAAACGAGATAATTTCATCGAACCGAAACCGCACTTTCGCTAGTTTAGTTTAAAAAGTCCTTGATTTCGGTACAATGAAAATTTCCGGTTTTTAATTTTTAGTAAAAAAAGTATCAATTTGATTTAAAGAAATTCTGAATAAAAGTTGTGAGACTCGCCGAATATAGTCATATTTTTGGCACAATGAATTTTCCAAGTTGTTAATTTTCGGAAACTTTTCCGCTTTTCCGCAAGGCAACAGGTTATTGGAAGACCGAGTCCGAGTGCTAAGGACGTTATGGAATCTATGGGCTCAATTGTACATTAGTGCTATCAACGTAGTCATTAATATTACCGTAAAAGTTGTTTGTTAGTATATCGGTCTAAAATTTATTTATTAAAACTAAACCGCAAGACAATTTCTTCTTTTTTCGTTTTTTCAATATCTACTACATTGCATTACTTTTACATTGCTATTATCAATATTATTATGTAGAAATCGAATGTAATGACTTGCTCGAAGATGTTTTTGGCTCCAGAATAATATAATGACTTGATTCATAGACGTAATATGGCTATACATAGGTATTTGTCTAAGGAGGCTCTTCGTCGAAGAGCGAAACGTTGAAGTTTCACTAAATAAATTTTAGAGCCATATACCAACAACCAATAACAGCTTCTAGATAATTTAGTAGCCCTATCTATAAGTGAAAAAATCATTCTTTTCTTTTGAGACCAAGTATGTTGTAATAAAAAATATAAGTATCTACCAGACCAAGTTTCTTTGTGATACCAATTTGTTAGAAGAGAGTCATCATCAGTTCTTGTGATTGAGATATCTCAAAAGTTAAGTGTGGACTTTAGTTGTTTTTCAAACGTCAATTTAAGATTTGAATCGTAGCTATTGACAATCTCTAAAACTTCTTGCAGTTTATGTTTAGGAATGATCATAAAGATATCGTCAACATACCTTATGTAGAAGGGTATGTTGCAACTGAGTGAAAATAAACAATATAATTCAAGTGCTTCCATTAAAATATCCGCTATTGCTGGCGATAATGAAGAATCCACAGCTATTCCCTCTATTGGTTTGTAATTTTTATTATTAAATTTAAAAAAAAAGGTAGATATAAGGCAAAATTCTACTGCATTAAAAAATTGCCCCATATGAATAAGAGTATTAGTGACAAACAAATCCAATTATTCTTAATACTTTGCACAGCTAAATTAATAGGAATATTAGGTAATAAGTTAACATCCAAAGAAACTAGAATGTAATGTGTTGGCAATTTAAAGCTTTTAAGGGAATTAAAAAAGTTCAAGCTGTCTTTAAAATGATGCTGTGATTTACGTGCTATTAATCTTAAATGGTCTGAAAGAAATTTAGCTAATTTGGCAGTGGGACTGTTTATAGAAGAATCTATTATCCATGAAGGATTTCCCTCTTTATGTATTTTATGTAGTCATTATATTGTAATCTTATAAATGCAACAATTACGTTACCTTTATCTGCTTTTAGAAAAATTATATTCAGATAATATTTAACAAATTGTATTGTTGTACTAAAATGTAAGTCATCTTGAAATTTTTCTTTGTTTAGAATAGGTGAATTAAGAAAATTAAGAATAGTTTGAGAGCAATGTGCTCTTAGTTCATTTTGTAAATTAAGGGGGATATTTCAAATTCCATATTCAATTGAGGCTTTTTGCACATGTGAAGGAAAATGTTTTTTTTTTCAAAAGAATTGAAAGAAGAACATGGGTCTAAGGATACGATTTTAACGACTTCATCAGGTATTTTAATATCAGTTAAGTTCCTGAACGAAGTGTTCGGAATTTGAAAATTTATTTTCTGTTTAGAAATTTTTCTATCGTAGAGTATTGAATTTATGTGTCTACTGCTTCTTATGTTTAAAAAAATTGTTTTTAAGGTTTTCAAGCATAAAAAAATCCACGAAAATACAAAAAGGTAGATTCCTATTTAAAACATCGTGTAAATATAGTAGCTTTGAATGATACTAGCAATTTCACAGTGTATATCCCGAATCTCGGTATTAAGAATGTTACTTTGTACAATATTGGATAATATATTAACTTGATCTCTGTTAATTGGATCAAAAAATCTAAGCTTGTCAAAATAATTTAAATTTTCCAAGTAAGGTGTAACAATGCTACCTTTTCAGCATCTAATTACGCATTACCCTGAATAAATTTTCCATTACGTCAGACACCTGTGCGGAATGAATTGTTTGTCACCTAAGCTAAGATTAAAATATAAAATGTTTCGAGCTCCTTCTAAAACTGTGATTATTATTACAACCCGATTAGAACAACATAGAATAAGCAGAATAAGTTCTAAGATTGAAGAAACTATTATTATTAATATAGCTCTTTATCTTGGAAACTAAAAGAAAGAGTATCTATTCAAACGCACAGTATCTTGACAAAAAGTTGACAAATATTTGAAATAATGAAAATAATTCTTGTTATCTGATGGATTGTTAAAACATTTTCTATACTAAAAAGAACAATTAGGAAAAAATTAGAAATCATATTCCATTCGTTTTTTAAATTTCACGTGACAAACTTCCAGTAAATAATTAAAAGTAGATGAATTAATCGTCGGAGGAGTTGCAATCACTCTAATCAAGTTTTCATTCAAGTGAATTTATTTAAATGTAAAAGATATTTAGTAGAATTTTCAGAAATTTAGAAGAATAGACTTAAATAGATTTTTAATCCCAGCTGAAAATTGCTGTACAGAAACCTAGAAAGAACCTGAAAATCTTTTTGGACACGAAGTTGGACACGAACCTGTATAGGTCATTTTGACAGTTTCTGGACAGGAATTTGCGGAAGGAAACTGCTTTTTCCAGCAAAGAAACCTGTATGCAAGCTAACCTTCAAATAATCCTGTGCAGGTACCTTTACAGAGAGAATTGGGACGTTGGCTCATGTGCAGAAATTTGTTCAGAATCCTGTATATAAATATTTATAGGAACCAAAACAAGATGGCTTGGGTCTTTTGAAAGTAAGTTCTATCTTAAATGTAATAGAAGGAAAACAACTTTATAGCTGTAAGCGACATTAATTTTCGCGATAGATTTCTGTAATCCAACCCATTGCGTGTTCCTGTATAGGAACCCGCGCCTTAATTTACTTCACAAGTGTACCTGTACGCTTGCACAATTGGCTAGATTTAACTAGAAATGATTTAAGTTTTATTTTAAAACAGGAATATTAAGTTTTGAAAATTTCAAAATCTGGGGTAAAAAATATGGAAGACTTCGAGACAATTTTTAAAATGTTTCAAGAGTTACCAATTTTTCAGGTAGTATGAATTTTGTCAGGATGTCAAAAGAATGAAAACAAAGTTCTTAAGATTCATGCTTAATTTTTAAATAATTGTTTTGTAAGAAATTTAAAGAAAAAATTAAAGGAAGATCACCAAATATTTTGAATTATTTCCTAAAAATTTTAAAAATGGTGTAAAAGATTTTAAAGGAAAATTTTTAAACTTGGCCATATTCAATAATTTTAGAACAGAATTGAGTAGATTTAAGAGATACTCAGAAGTTTTAGAACGATTAAAAAATAATAAAAACTTGTAAAGAATTTGGTAAAGTTTGACGAAAATTAAAGACATTTTTTCAGGTTCCTTGGAAAAATTAAAATAATTTTTTATTTCGAAAAATTAATTTTAAGAGATTATTTAAAAAGGATTTAAAGGATTTTAAAATTTGTCAAAGAAGAATCTGAAAGATTGCAATGATATTTTTTACATTTTGCATAATAAATCAAAAATGCAGAAAAAATTTAAATAATTTATAGATGTTTGAAGGATTAGAAGGTCTGGCAAGATTAACAAAAAAAGAACGTTCCTTAAATTCGTGTTAAATTCGAAATAATTCTTATTTCGTAAACGTACGCAAAAGACTTTAAAAGATTTTATAGAAAAATGTTTCAATTTGGTAAGATTGCAAAAATAAAAAAAATACAAATCTCGAGTAAATTCAAGAAATAGTTACTAATTGAAGAGATTCAAAATGAATTTTAAACATTAAGCGATTTTTTGAAGTGTAGATTTTTAAAGATTTCATAACTAAACTTTAGAAGCATTAGAATAATTTGGAAAGTTTTCAAGAAAATAACCGAACCTTCTTAAAATTTCTGGAAAAATTAATAAGATTATAAAAGTATTTTTTTACATTTTGAATGATATTTGAAAATTTTGAGAAAAGGTCGATTCAGTTAGAAACGTTTTGAGGAGTTTAAGACCTTTTACATAGATTAGAAATATTTGAAAAATAGGAAACAGTTTTGAAAATTTATCAAATATTTTATACTTTTTGTCAGATATTACTTCTAAAAGTGCTAAAAATCTTATAAAAAGACTCAAATTTTTCATAAGATTCTGTAAAATCCTATAAAGTAAAACAATTTCTTTTAAATCTTCGGGATTACTTTTTGACACGTCTGAAATCTTCAACAGACTTTTTTTTATTTTCTCAAGAATCTTATGAAAATTAAATTGATATAAAAAAAAACAAACTGATAGGAGTTTTTTTCTTGTTCTCAATTCTCAGAATTTCATTTGAACAAGATCATTCTACTAAATACGTCAGGAAAAATAGATTCAGACATACTTATTAATAGGGCAATACAAACGACAGAAGAAGTGATCTGGAAAGTTCAAAGTAGATTTATTTACCGCAATACATGCGTTAAACTGATAATGGATAAAATCATTTTTAAGAGAATTCTGAAGTAATGAGGTGTACAGGAAACACGGTTTGACAACAGCTAAAGCTGTATGTCAGGGCATAAAATTTTGGCGACGAATAATTTATAAGAAATGTCTGATGAAGAGTGTCAGCGACTATTCAAAAATTTGACGATCACTATGAGTTCCTCAAAATAACGAGCAATTCTTTCCACCTTCAAACCGTGAAACCGCTTAATAAAGTTTAGGAAAAATTAACATTATAATTTCTTTGCCGTATCACAGTATCACCCTCTTTTTAATGGAATATTATACTATTTATCTAAAAAAAGGAGTAAACAAAACAGGCGCGTTACTGCCCATCCAGTAAAGAGAAGATCTGCTCGGTTCTGGCTTGCGGTAGACCTAACGACCAAATAAAAAACTACATTGAACTTGGGTCCAGGTCTTACCATACTTGCTAACGGTTATTCCGAAATAATAGAATCTGCTCTGTTCTGATTTTACGCGAACCTAACGACACAACGACTAAATACCATGAACTTGGACCCAGGTCTTATTATGCTTGTTATCGTTCATTTCGGAGAAAAAAGATCGGCTCAACTCTGATTTTGGGTCAACCTAAAGACAAAATGAAAAACTGCAATGAATTTAGGGCCATGTGTGGCTATGCTTATGACCGGTGTTTCCAGAAGAAGAGCATCTAATCGGTCATGGCTTTCGGCGATCCAAGAAAAAAAAAAAAAACTACCATGAACTTAGGTCGAGATTTTACCATGCTTGTTACTGGTCAACGCGAAGCCAGAAGATCTGCTCGGTTTTTGTTTTAGGCGAACCTAAAAAGAAAATGAAAAACTACAATGAACTTAGATCCACTTCTTACCATACTTGTTAGCGGTTATACCGAAAGACTAGTATCTGCTTGGTTCTGGTTTTAGGCAAACCTGAAGACAAAACGACAAAATACAGTGAACGTGGGTCCAGGACTTATTAAGTTTGTTACCGGTCATTCTCGAGAAACATGATCTGCTCGGTTCTGGTTTTGGGCGGAACTAACGACAAAATGAAAGACTACCAAGAACTTGAGTCCATGTCTCAAAATGATTCTTACTGGCTATTCCAAAACCAAGAGATGCGATCGGTTATAGTTTTAGGCGAAGCTAACGACAAAACGGCAAAATACCATGAACATGGGTCCAGGATTTATTAAGCTTGTTATCGTTCATTCCGGAGCAACAAGATCTGCTCGGTTCTGGTTTTGGGCGGACCTAACGTTAAAATTAAAAACTACAATGAACTTGGTTCCAGACTTCAAAATAATTCTGACTGATCATGCAAAAAGAATAGGATCTGATCGGTTCTGCTTTTAGGCTAACCTAACGGAAAAACGACAAAATACAATGAACTTGGGTCCAGGACTTATTAAGCTTGTTACCGGTCATTCTTGAGTAACATGATCTACACGGTTCTGGTTTCAGGTTCCAGGTCTCCAAATAATTCTTACTGGTTATTCCGAACACAAAGCGACAAAATACCTATAATCCCAATTATTAGAAATTCATCGGGAAAAGGTGAAATTCTATTAAATTAAATTTGAAGGTATTAATCGGTGCGTGTATCTATTTCGAAATATTTGGCAAAGAATATTTAATACGAAATTGTGTTACTAATTCTTCAGCTTTTAAATGCTATAAAACTCCAGATTAAGATAAGATCTCAAGTATTCTTGTCATTTCATTCCGGCATGAAATAAAGGCCATATATCAAATAAAAATATTTTTTATGACGAATGCGATATCAAATAGCATATATTTTGAAATTTTTTGCATAATATTCATTAGTCACAGAATTCTAAACATTTTTTACAAATGGTCCACATTATTTTGAAAAATGTGGACCGTAAGTGGTACTATTTTCTTCATCTTGGTGGTGTTTCCTAATCCTATTGATAAATACAATAATACCTATATTATGAGAGGCCTCGGTAAATGAATGATGGCTGTTACAAGTTTGGTTTCGATTTCAGTTTTTTAAATTAGGAACCTGATGATAATTTTTGCAACATTCATAACTTGTAAATTAATTTTATGACTTTCTTAAAACAAATTTAATAAACATCTAATGTAAATCTATTATATGAAGGTGATTACAATAATTTTCCTATTATTAAAGTAATAATAAGTACACCGCGGGCTGTACTTTATTTTAAACAAAAAAAGTCATTTTTTCCTACTGTGCATAGGTCAGGGAAAACCTAGAAAACACGAAAAAGTCAGAAATGTTGAAAAAAATCTGGTAAAAGTGGGGGAATTTTTATGAGGGGCAATTTGCCTTATATTTCTTTTTGTATTTTTCTTTGGCAGTTTCTTCCTTTTAAGGCTTATATTTTTAGTTAAAAATGTTATCGTTTGGTAAAAAGGTCAACAATTTTATTAAAAATTCATCCTAAAATTACCATATGTATTGGGTAAAACGTATATTTTGGTTGAAAGTTTATCTATTTGATTGAAAATTAATCTTTGTTAATTGAAAATTCAACTGCTTTGGTAGGAATTCACTTTGTTAAAAATTCTTCTTGTGCGGAATTTGCTTTGTTAAAAGTTCATGTT
This sequence comes from Acraspis erinacei, assembly GCA_035041075.1. Taxonomy (NCBI): domain Eukaryota; kingdom Metazoa; phylum Arthropoda; class Insecta; order Hymenoptera; family Cynipidae; genus Acraspis; species Acraspis erinacei. Next base: position 57,023,899 of record JAWWLR010000034.1, read on the forward strand.
TTATAACAGAAAACTAATCTTTTTGATTTAAAATTAAAAATGCAAATGTTACGTCTTTTAGTTTGAAGGTTCCACAATTTTAATGCAATTTTTTTTATCTTGAATGAAAAATCTTGACTTGTAGAACATTCATCGTTTCGGCTGAATTCATAATTTTAGTTGAAAATTCATCTTCTTTGTTAAAAAGTTTATCATTCAAGTAGAAAATTGTCGAATATGTTTCATTAGCTGGGCTAGTCGTCCCGAATTTGTGGTCACAAAAACAATGTAATGCCTTCCCGCCCCCCACGGGACGTTGGAAAAGTGACAGGGGTGTGACTACATTGTTTT
>JAWWLR010000034.1:57032498-57052683 GCA_035041075.1 Acraspis erinacei
TTGCGAATCGATTGATGCAAAAATCTCATTTTCGTCAAAAATGTGACTTAAGTGTCTTTTTAACTTGTACGGCAGTATTGAGGTATTTCAAGGAACTACACGTTATTTCAAAGAATTGAAAAATTTATATGGAAATAACTGTCAGGGATGTCAAGGGAATTCTATTGAATTTTCAAGATTTCGAAAGATTTTAAGGCATTTCGTAAGATATCAAGAGATTTGATAGAATTTTTAGGCATTAAAGAAGATTGAGAAGGCTACTCATGGATTTAACATATGCAAAATGTGATTATCAATAGAAAGTAATATTGAATATATTAAAAATAATTTTTAATTAAATAAACTGCAATAAATTAATACTTAGCGCCATCAAAATCCGAAAAAAAATTTGAACCCTCCTAATGTGCCAGCAGTTTTGGGACGAACTCAATCGAAGTTAGCTGCAATTTCCCTTATTGGTAAATTTAATCATATTCAAATTTACATGGATAACTTATAAATGTAACTTGAAAACAAAATTTCGTTCAAGTGAGGAGGATTAATTTGTATTGCAATGAGATCATTTCATTTCAATATAATCCTGAACAGACCGTCTCGACATCTCATTTCAAGTAAGTACTTGGGGGCATTACTACCTTTGCATTAGTGAAACGATTCTGCTTATTCAAAAGTTCCACCGGAGACATAATCTGACTCATGCGCCTCCCAAAAGTTTCCCGCAATGTGCCATACACATTCACATTATTCTCGATTAAAACTTTACCTTGAAAGGAAAATGGTGCATTGGAAAACAGAACGGTTGAAAGGGAATGACATTCAGAGTTGAAATCATGAAGTTTCCTTCCTCACAGGTGAATTGATTAAAATCGCTCTCTTTTCAGGAAAGTTATTGTATACAGAAAGGTAGTATCGATCGAACGGATACATTTTGCCGCGTTTGCTTCCTTGATTCTACGAAATTCCATAAGTAATCGTGGTGTAATTTTGCTTTACCTTGCTCCTACTTCTTGTGGTTAGCCCCCTAACCCACTTTTTTATTCTTTGAATTTCAATCCCCATTTGCAAATAATCAATATGCCATCGCCATTTATGTGTTTACCTGCCCGTAAACTTGGTAGGAAGGCTTACGACGAGACATGGAAGTATTGAATATTAAAGAATGTCAAGGACGACAACATTGATGACTTATGGTTTCAGGTTTCTTGATCTGACCTATGATATGAAAAATGCAAGGCAAATATTTCTTTCTTTATTGACTAGTAATAAAATTCCATGCAACTGACATACTACCTTAGAAACTTTATTTATTGACAGCGAATAGGGTGGGAACCTAATTCGGATCAAGGTCATATACGCTTAAATAAATGTCCTTACTTTATCCCATTTAAAAGTGGTTGCTATCAAGGACCTGAATATGAAAACTGTTCGGAGATTTTAGTATTTTACAATTTAAAAAAGGTAGTAAATGTTTGCCCACAACTTGAGACTTACAAAAAAGGGTTTCATAGCCAAAATGTTCGACCTCTACTTCCCCCTTTCCTCTCTTTCCCCTCGAAAGCATCTCTTCTCCTACATTTTACATATAGATACCAGTGGTTTTAGATGAATACAGAAGATTTCACAAATATTTCAAAGAATTCACAAGGATTTCAAAATTTTGCAAGAAATTAAAAACTTCAACAGGGGTACAGTACGTTTGATGTCAAAGATTTAAAAAACTTTTCAAAGATTTTAGAAAATATCAAAGACTTCAAGGATTTCAAAGTCTTTACAACATACAAAAATGCTTCCAAAGATTTTATACAGATGAATTTAGTTCGCAAAAAATTAAGAATTTGTTTAGCTATGGTCTGATTTTCTTTAGAACTATTTTTTAAACGTGTAAAAAAAGGTTATTTCATTATTAAATGTAGAAAATGGAGACCTGGAAAAATTTTCTTCCTTGACCGGGAAATCCTGAAAATGGCATGAATTTCGTTTTGAATTGCGTAGGTCAAGGATTTTTCTATATTTTTTAAAAATGAGGGGAGGGGGATTGTGGTCAAAATCATTTTTTTTTGTTGAAACTTTAAGTCTTTTGTTGAAAATTATACTGTTTGTTTGGAAAAATACTTATAATTGTTAATGAAATTATCGTTAAGTTCCCAATTAAAAATACTGATATCGAAAAAACGAATTTTTCCGTTAACAGATGCCCGAATAATGCAGTTGTTTATTGAATTTGTTTAAAAATATAGTAACATTATTCAGAAAATTATGAATTTTTCTACGTTTATCATAAAGTTCTTAATTTAAAAAAATTATATCGAAGAAACTAAGTTTTATGTCAAAAGTGCCTGATTAAGGCATTTAGTTACAGTATTAACAATAATAATCTCAAGAAGAAATTTCTTCGTAATTATATTGTTTTTTGTTTATTTTATAATATTAGAATATCCTTAGCTAATGTTACTCTATAAAACTTAGATGATTTGAACAATTTTAATCTTATTGACGAGCAGCGGGAACATCAAATATAAGAAATGTCCATTTTTTCACTATATTTGTTTATTTATGAAAAATTTGAAAGAAGAATTTAAAAATCAGAGTCCACAATTATTTTAGAAATCTTATAAATTTTTTCAAATTTTGTTGTACAAATCGGTCAATATTTCTGGGCTGTGCGTTATTTTAAACCAAAAAAGTCTTTATATTGTAATTTATACTAAAAACTTATCTTTTGGTTGCTTTATTCTTTGATCATATTCTTTTGAAGATACTGCTTTGATAGACATTTAACTACCAAAAATTGCATTCTGTTACATAATTTTGTGTATTTCAGAATTTCGGGAGAGAAATTTCATCTTTAAGATTAAAAGTCAGCTTTTGGGATTCAATTTTTTGTATAAAGATCTGTGAAGAAGATTTCATGTTCTATCTTTCGTGTTCTAAAGCTGCATTACCAATGTATTAGTTATTTTTGTTCGAAAACCTGCAGAAATTAAAATAATCAGTTTATTCACATGATCCATGTATCATATCGAAATTTCCAAATGACAAGGTTCCATTTTAGATAGACCAAATAAAAAGGTGCTAACTCGCGGAGACAAAATGAAAAGATGCTAACTCACTTAGCGAAGTCTCAAAGCTTGAATGTTCCGTACAAATTATATTAAGGATATCAGCCGCCTCTTTTTATTCGGTCTTTTATAAGTTAGCACATTTTCATTTGGTTTCTCCTGGATGGAACCTTTTCATTTGTGCAAGTTGATATGCTTCTATTCCACTACAGTAGGAATAAGTCTAAATGATACGGGCAAGATAGGTCAAAGCATAAAATCAAACAGGTTGTCATGTGATCTGCTGCTGGTAAAACTAGGCAGTTTACTGAGACGTGAGTCCACTAAACTGTCAGTTTCACGAGTTTCCGAGCTGTTATCTCACCATATACATTGTGGAACTGGTTCCCTTGTCGCTTATATAGACTGCACCTTTCATAAAGGTTGTAGTGTAACTTTTGCACGCACATACGCAAGGACAGTAGGTAAGGGTTGTGTCGTGGTGGTGGGTAGAAGGTGGAAGGCAAAAGGTAGAAGGTAGAAATTCAGGGTGTGCCGGAAACGAGATATTGTTACTGAAGACACGTCGCTCTCAAGTGGTAGTGATACTATTCTACAGTCAGACATTCGTCAGACAGAGGGACAGCTTTTCGTGACACGACCCTTCGAGCCCACGGAATTAATTTTGACCCGATGTGTAAGGTCATGAATAGACGTGGTTCTCGTCCATTTTTTTCTATCTTTTGCCCTCTTTTCCTTTATTTTCCTTGGCGCGTAACGGGGACGTATAAAGCGATACAATAGATTATTTAAGTTCCGATATTTTAATTGAGATAATATTGAAAAAATAATCATGACGAGGAGTTTCAGATTGCTTCAAATTCTCTGAAAGAAACTCCAAGTTTAAAAACAAGAAAATTTTAGAAATGTAATTTAGAAGAATCGCAAGATATTTTTATCTTAAAGTAATATTTCCGATTTTAAATACAAATTTTTCAAGTCTTTTACTGTTACGTTTTTTAAATTCTTTTAGTATTATCAGGATCAGCGAGTCTTAAAATGATTCAAGCAAAATGTTCTGGTTAAAAAGTTCTGGCAGTTTTTGAACATTACTCGTTTCCCGATTATTTTAAAACAAGAATCGAAATCTTTCATTGAGTAATTTTTGTTAGAAAATCCCCTTTTTAGGTTATAGAATTAAATTTGTGGTTTTTTATTTAAAGTATGTATATCGGCACAATAAAGTTTATGCTACTTATCCGGATTACTCGCATAAACTTTTATGATCAGTATCTGCATACAATAGTTTTCAGAATTGAACAAAAATCTTTCATTTAAAAATATGTAATAAAATTGAAGTTTTATAGAACTTATACTTCTCTTTGATCATGAAGTAATATTTTTTATCTTACTAAAATTTAGAAAATATTTATTAAACTTTTTGGAAATATGACTTTAAAATATAAGAATGTAAGCAGAAATAAGCAACTCGAATAAAATTATATTGTTATTTTTTAATTAATCATGAAAGAATGAAAAAAAGTTTTAAAAAATTAGTTCCATTATATAAACAATGGGGGGTCTAAAAAAACAGATCGATAAAAGAATTCGATTCATGTTGCAAAAAACTTAAGAAATTACACAGATTAAAAATCCATAAGAAAATTTTTATTGCAAAAATTATATTACATATTACTGATTTCACAAAATTGAAAAATATTCAAATCTTGAAAAAAATATTCTGCTATGAAAAATATTATTTATTAATTTAAAAAATCTGATCTCAGGTTTTTATTAGAAGGAATAATTTTATGTGTAGTATTTTAGGAAAGAAAATGGAAACCCTTTGTATTGGCAATGCTATTAATTACGATTAACTCCATTTTTTTGGTACGAATTGCTGGACTTGGAAAAGGGACTATTTATGACAAAATTGTGAAACAAATAGCAGAATTTTTCGGTACATATAGACTATACATATAGTGCTATTGAGATTACAGTTATAATTGCGGAAGCTCTATTAAAATATTTTTATCAGTGAGAAATCTTCTTGTCTTTATTGATACTAAAAATCAATTTTTTCACTAATATGCAAAATTTTGATTTTTAATTAACTATTTAAGAGAAATAAGAAAATAAATTTCGAAATTCTCTTTATATTTAAAATAAAAAAACAATATATTGTGGCACAAATTGAACTTTATAATTGTAACAAGTTTAAAGAACTAAAAGCTTATTTCAATGGTCCATCAAAAATTAAATTTTCAAAAAACTTGACATTGAAACATTTTAAAAAAATGTGAAAACTGGCGAGAGAAGTTGTTATACAGTTATAAAGTTCAAACAGTCAAAAATAGATATAATTAGAATTTGGAATTTTATTAATAATAATAATAATAATAATAACACATTTAAAAATCTTGATTCGATAAATTTCAAACAAAATTATAGTTTAGTTTAAAATTGCTTGGACGATACTTAATTAAAATATTGTTACTCTGAATCTACATAAATTGAATATGTTCAAAATTTAGATATGAGCTTTATTTAAAGTACTACTTATATTAAGCACGAAATGATAACTTTTGGAAAGAAATGCCTATTAACGTTGTAAGTATAAATGACGAAATTTTGAAAAGATTCTTGATGGTGAGAGCGAGTTTAAAATCATAACAATTGTTTATTTCAAAAATTGTGTTTTTTCCTGAGCCTATATCACCTTTACTTTTTTATATCGACAATGAACTAAGTTTATCCAATTTGCGAAAATTCTTAAATTTCATAAATCTTCAAAAATCATGTAACTTTAGTTATAAATATAGCATTTCTTATTAAAATATTGCTTCTTCTTTGATACGTATAAAAATAAATGTTTTATCTTTCCCCTACTTTTCCCATTTCTCTAGAAAAAAATACCTTATCTTCCTTTTTTCAGCTGTTTTTGGGTTGTGATCCCTGTAATTGTTATAAAAGAGGTAGCCTGAAATAAATCTTTATAGAATTTAAATTTACGACTGCCAAATGTAACTTTTACTCGCCCGTCTGGCAATTGCGTGACCTATTCTACTCCGGTATTCGTCCGAAGACCTTCTACGATATAATAAGCTCATCGCGCTGGAAATAACTCTCATTGTCACTGCTAAGAGAAAGGAAACTTAGACAATGAAATGCGTAAGGATCATTCTTGACTGTTTCTTTTATGAACATTAACATAGAAAACGTTATTAGAAATTGCCTGTCTTATGACGTGGATATTGCATTTTTTTAAAGAAAATTTTCTCTCTATAAATTGCAAAACCATTGGTATCAAGCTTCAGGCAATCTTAATAAATACATTTTCATAGTCATCTTCGAAGGTCAAAGATGTGAAGATGAAGTCTCTAGATGTGCGAAGCCTATTCAACTAGGGCTTTAGATGTACCAGACGGCGTGTTTATCTATATACATTGGATGAAAACAAAATATACACACCTATTGGATTTTCGTGTACTATCATACTGTTCGAATCAAATCGGAGACGCACATCTAGCCCGCTCTTCTTGCTAGTAGTGCAAAAATTCAGATTGCTGATGAAAAACAAAAGTTTTTATAAAACAATTGCACACATTTTTAGAATATAGTTTTCATAATATGATGTCAAGGAGATTTTATAGTTTCATTTTTTTATGATCTATAGGCTTAGAGGTAGTATAACGGAATTTTCCGTAATATTAACCTTGAACGAGCTGGAAATGGTCTTACCGGAAATTCTGTAATATAGACAGTTCCAATTAATTTACAGTGAACTCCAGAATATGAAACACAGTATTTCTGAAACATGAAATAAAACACAGATAAAAAAGTTAAATTGTTAACCAGAAGATATTAATAATATATCAAACTGTTGAATTTGGTATAAAAGAGATGAATTTTCCAACTGCAGAAGAATTTTGATCAAAAGACTTGCATTTTTAACCAAATAGAATGAGTTTCGAAATTATTTATAAAGTTTTGAACAAAATAATTAAATTTTCAATAAAATAATAAACTATTTAACCAGAAAATATAAATTCCAAAGGAGAATATAATAGTAAACTTCTAAACCAAAAATAATGGACGCTGAACTATATTATTTAAATTTTTGCACACAGAGATTTAATTTCAACAAATAATTTATATATATATATATATATATATATATAGTTTATTTATTGTCCATATATATTCTTATAGTCTGTATAAAATTGCATACTTTCAGCTTCAGTAAAGAATCTTCAACTTAAATAGTTCAGCAATCATTGGAATTAATAAATTTTCTACGGAATTTTTTATTAACAAACTAGTTCAATTTTCCACAAAAGAAATTAACTTTTAACAAATCAGTTTAAATTTTAACGGAGCAGTTAAATTTTCAATAAAGAAAAATGAACTTTATAAAAAATGTGATAGTTAATATTTAACCAAAAATATTTAAATTTCTATTCAAAAACAGTTCAATTTAACCAAAAAATATCAATTTTCAAGACAGAATGGAATAGTTACATTTTTAGTTTAAAAAAATCATTTTTAAACAAGAAATACGAGTTTCTATCAAAATGGATAAATTGTCAACCAAAGAGATAATTTTCTAACTAAAGTGACGAATATTCAAACAAAAAAATGAATTTTCAATCAAAGAGATTGTTACTTCCAACCAAGTAGTTGAGTTTTAAACCAGCAAGATGAATTTTTAATCAAAACGATTAATTTACTAAAAAAAAATTATTTTCAAGAAAATAGACGTATTGTTAATCAAACTTTAGAATTTTCAACTAAAGACATATATTTATAACACAAAATGAAATGATTTAACTTTGTGTTAAAAAATGTATTCTTTACTTAAAGAAAAAACGAGTTTTTAAACAAAAGAGTGAAATTTTTCGAAAAAATTAAATAAATTTTATAACTGAACTGACTAATATTGAATCAACAAATCAATTTATAACTTTTTAACTAGAGAAGATGAATTCTAGAAAACAGTTTAATTTAACGAAAACAGATCAAAAGAATTAAATTTCCAAGGCATATTAAAAATTGTAACCAAAAGTATGAGAGTAGCCTTTTAAAATAATCTTCACTAAAAAAAAGGAATCTCTAGCGTCAAATGCATCTTCTGCAAAATTTATAACTTGGTACGACTAACAGGGAATGTTTTACAAAATTTTGAATTTCAGGTTGGAAGAGGAATTCCAATTTTCTTGTCCATGTCTCTAGACATGATTATTTTATGTTTAAAAATTGTATCATTATATTTATTTAGTTTAAGGTTTTATCGGAATTTAATGATTGTTCGATAAAAAATATAGGAAATTTCTTCGAAAGCTTCTTAACATGCTAATTCATTATAAGCAATTGGTCTGGAGAATTGGATCATTCTGATGCGCATCTTATTGATCAAATAATGAATCCGAAATCTGTATAAAAGCATTGCTTATTTTTTTTATCTAATTTTTAGATCAAATTTATGAAATGAGATTGGTTAGAAAGGAAATTATATATTGCGTTTAATTATCCCTATTGAAAAATGACATTTAAAATCTTTTCTTGAAAGTGAGCTCAGAAAACTTTAAAAATTTTCATTGATTCTCGAATTATTATTAAAAATATAGCCATGCGAAAGATCAATAATGGCTCAACCCACCAATTTTTGATTTGCAAATGAGCTGAAGTTGCATCTTGAAAATTGGTAAAAATCATAAATTAGCCTAGTTTTCTCATCACTATCTTCTTCTCACTAAATCAAAAATACTTAATATTTGGCTTATTTGACGCAAAATTCAATAACTTTTGCAGCTTCTTTTTAGAAATGATTGTATCTTATTTTGTTCAGCAAGTATCTCGCGAGAAGTGAGTGCATGTTTTTAATGGCTAGTTTTTTTTTAGATTTTCTCATACTTCTCGACAGTTCTTTTGGAAAGAAAGCTAATAAAGTAAATAACCTTAATGGAAAATTGGAAAGAACGTTAATGGAAAATTATGTACATAGAAACGAGAAAATAAATGTAGATGTTTGGAGGTGAATGAGCTGAATATAGAGATGAGAGGAAAAACCGGGGGGTGGGGAAACCGTTAATTTTCTCAAGGACTCGTGATGAGAGTGATGGATGATCTGGTTTTCTGGTCCGCCGTCATGCCATCACCGGTTACATCGGCATTTATCTTGCGAGTTTCCGGTGGGCTGATATCAACCAAAGAACACGCATCCAGAAACCCCAAAAGTGGAAGGAGATACTGATCCGACCTCCCTTTTCTTCTCCACCAAACCGCAACTATCTCATGCTGAAGGACTGGGTTAATGGGGCGTAAGAGAAGTATTTTCGATGAGAGCCGGATCTCGTAAGACATGTCAAAAAAGGAGTCTTGTAATTCTTAATTTACAATTCAGCAGTGCATTGCGTATATCTTCTAAATTAGAACTTCTTTTACTTTATTGTTCATCCATAATATAATGCTAGTTTTTTTTCGAATTACAATAACCTCTGACAATAACCTCTTACATTAACTGCTTTTGAGGTTGGTTTTTCTTCTTTCCTTTTGTCTTGAACATTAGCGGTTGTAAAATAAACCGTTTTTACATATAATATAATCTTTATAATCCAGAATGCAACATCTTCTACATTTTAATTCTTTGCATTGTATCATTGATATCTAATTTAAGGCCATTCATTTTCTTTTAAAGTATGCCCTCTAACGTTAACTGTAATTAAAGTTGGGCTTTGTTGTTTTCATTATTCTTGAACTTTACAGTTGGTATATTTTTTATTTCTATGCTAAGGTCATCGATCTTTATTCTAAATACACCCCGTGAACATAAACTGCTATTAAATTTGGTTTTTATTAATTCCTTTTATCTTGAGCTTTATATGTTTTAAAAATTATCAAAAAGGGGCCGTTGACATTTAGAAGGTTATATCTCATATTTCATACCACTTCTATTAACATTGAAGATCCACAAATCAAAGTAAAACTTTATTTATATAATTTTGTATTAACAAAAAATAATGTGCATGAAGTTCTGAACGTTCAAATGAACCACATTTTTTAATGATGGTTTTGTTAACTATAAACAATGCTGAAGTTTATTCATTTTGCCAAAAAATATAGCCCTAAAAAAACTGAAAATAAAATTTTTTAATTGTAGTTCGAATAATATTTCTGGATAAAATATAATTGGGAAAAAATATTTTGATTATTTGAAAGTTCAGAACTTCACGTATATCCAAAAAGATATCTCGAGAAGCAGTTTTGAAATGATATATTTACAATTTAGTATGACAATTCGAACATCTTTTAAATTCGAATTTTTTTTCTTTATCATCGACTTGTAATCTAAGATTATTGCGTAACAAGATTAAAGATTCTATTTGATTGTATTACCTAAAAATAATGCTAGCAATTGTAATAAAGTGATAAAAGTTTTATTCATTTTAGGAAAATTTCTTTACTGAGAACAATAGGTGTGCGTGGCATTATTAAAAACAAAGATTTTCTCAACAGCAAAGGCCACAACAAAAACTAACTATTGGTACTATTTGAGTCTATAATCTTCAAAAATTATAAACTTTAATATATAAATAAGTTTCTATTGTTGCGAAAAATTGTGTAATATTAGCCAAAGAGCTATTCTCGACCGTTTAGCTTTACAGAAATTTGTGTAATACTAGTTAGTGCCTATTTATAATCGAGACTGCTTCTCATTTCGAAATTTGCATGTTTTTAAATTAAAGTGCTTTTCTGTATATGCTCTTTCGAGATTGGAGTGCTTTTATACTAAAATAGGAGTCGGAAAGATTTATTGCTGTTGAAATTGAGAAACTGATAGGTTTCAGTTTTTCGGAATTAATTGTTTTTATATTTAAAATCATCCATCTTTGGAATCTTTTCGGTTTAGAATTACTTTCATTTAACATAGAAGGCATGGGGGTGTACAAATGTCAAATGTTGGGAAATATTAAGATGCTGAAACTCCAGTCATTTTTGCTACTTGGATATCAACAAACAATTGCAAGAACTTAATTAAACGATCACTGACTTAAATATTTGGAAATATGTCACTGATTTATACTTAAATTCCAGGCGGTGATTTATATTTAATGTTTAATGAGAAGGTTATTACAAGCCGAATACAAGTGGATTACGATGGATTACTTGCGATTAAAATTGGATTAAACTGCGTACACCTGGATCACTCCAAAGTACACTGCCGGTTAATAGTTTCCGGTCACCTCTCTTTTAATGACTCTCTGTTAATTTCAATTACTTTATTAATTAATTAAATCGGTCCAGGATAAAGCCAATTTGTCCATTTTTTAAGTAGATACATGATACTGTTCAAAAATAGCTTTAAAACGAGCCCAAGAAAAAAAAGACAAACTGGCTTCATCTTGGGTACATATTGTACCGACTTTTGAGAGCAGTCAACCGTTTAGAGAGAACAAATTTCATGAACAAAATACCTGAAAATAAAACCAAGAATTCAAATACAAAATTTGGACTGCCACCATAAAATATAACTATTGCAATTTGAAATATTATCAAAATTTTTTTTAAAAAAGAAAAGAAAAAAATTGTTTTTTTTTTGGAAAAAAATCAAAAAGAGAAAAAAAACGAGAAGGCAAACAACCCAATCCCCTTCCTTCACTTTTCTTCAAATTTATTTCGTCTCTCTTATTTTTATTATTATCAAATCACAATAAAAAAAATTTGTAAAAAATAATGACCAACGTTTCGGCACTCATGCAGTGTCCTTATAAAGGCAAGAAAAACTTAAGCAGGCAGGAACAGCAACGAAACTAGGATGCTGTCTCCCCGCTAGCCGCGAATCAAGACAAAATCAAGTCTTGATTCTCGGGTATCGTGTACAGAGTATCGTGGTTTCGTTCCTGTCCCTGCCTGCTCCATTTTTTCACTGTGATTTAATAATAATAAAAATAAAAAAGTTGAATGAAATAAAAAATAAAAATGTTTATCATTTTTGAAATTGTAATAGGAATATTTTATGGTAGTAGTCCAAATTTGGTCGTTGGATTCTTGGTTTTATTGTCAGGAACTCTGCACATTAACTTGCTTATTGCACGTTAAATAGGATTTTTAATTCGATTTTAATCTTATTTAAATTTCTTAAATTTTAAATAACTTTCAGCTCGGATATAATTGAAATTAATAGAACTTCATCAGTCATAAAAAAGAGGTAACTAGAAATTCTTGACCGCAGCGTATATTAACTACAATTGCACGACAAATTGGGTTACGCAAGATTGTTTCGCCCTCACTATTGCCTCAGTAAAAAATAAATTAATTCCTCAAAATAAAAGAATGTATTCAATCCAAGAATGTAATGCAAGCGTGTTGTAATCGACGCGTACCTGGGATACTAAGGGTGAAGTTGAGAAAGGGTGAAAGGGTGAAAGAGAAAATAGAAGTACGAAACTTCAGACTTCGAAACTCGCTAATGTATGCTAACGCTGTTTCAGCATGACCCGCATGATCAAAACGAGGTCGAATTTGTGCCTTCAAGTTCGCTGTTACTCGTACCCTCTTTATCTTCTGCCCTATTCCGTCTCTTCTTCTTATTATGCAACCGCTTGATACACCAAGCAAACTTTCCGCGATAAGTTATACGCTTTGCCAAGTCAACTACACTCTCTCGTCGTCTGTTTGTTGCTTTGTCATCGTATTGCGTTGTCAGGATGACACTAAAATTACTCTGTGTGAATTTACCTTACTTTGGTGGAAACAATGTTATGTTTATTGCCAAGGAATTCGTAAAAATGTATTCAGGTGAATTGGGCTTGAATTATAAACTAAGCTATTATGGGAGCTGTGCTAAATGTGGCACACAGAAATATATCGCTCAATTGAAAGAATAAGATAAGCGGTTTTTTGTAGTAAAATATAGAACGCGCAGATCAATATCTTCGGTTTATTCATTATATAGTCGAAATTATATTGGAATTATTTAAAAACGCCAAGTCTAGGTTTTTCTGCACTCGACAATTTTTTTTCTTTAAAACCATCAATTGACTCTCCTTAAAGTAAATCTAGTTTGAATGTCAAAGATTCCTTAATAAAAATTATAGGCATACAGTTGATTCAACTATACCAACTTAGTATTCGAAACCAGAATTCATTAGAATGACGACTCTGGAGAATAATGATGAATGTTTAGTGTAATTGATTTAATGCTTTCATGGTAATTAAAAAAATGACTGAAGAAGTGAACTGCCATGTTCACAAAACGTCGGCAGGATTCGTAGTTTTGCATACGCTTGACACCCGAAACACCACCTTTTTATTATATCTAGAGTGTTTAGAAGGTATCTGCATTATGATCCGAGATATTTACCATCAATCAATGCAGATATCATTCCACAATCCGTGAAATAATCTTTTTTTTTAATCTTTAAATGACATTTTTTCTGAAAAAGATCTACTCTTTTCGTTCCAATGGGAATCGAGCCACAGATCTTCCGATTGCCGGTCGGATGCTTTTCCTTGAAGCTATTAGGGAGATAGAAAAAAGAATCTTATTCCAGAAATACAAGCTATCATAAGTCAGATGTTACATTCATGATAAGAGTAATTTAATGAAAGCTGTATTATCATCAGAGATACTTACCAACAATCAGTGCAGGTCTCATTCTACCATCCGTGAAAATAGAAATCAACACTATCGATCCAGTTAACTCTTCAAATCACAGAAAATACTTAAAATCATTACAGACAAGACACGTCAGGATCGATCCACGCTATTTTCCTAATTTGTATTGTCAAGAGAGAAGCTGTTTCCGAAATTTCGATTGCTTACTTCATTTGTCAATATTTCCAATGGTATTGGATTAGATTCATGATAACCCAGATCGAAGGAATATAAATAGTTTCCGAAACTTTGATGATAATTTTCGAGATTCTGAAACTTAATATTCATACAGGATAATATAAAATATATATGATGCTTCGCAGGTTTATTAAAATTTTGAACTTATTTCGGTAGCTTAATAATACTATTCCTAATTATTGAATATATTTTTCCTTTGCGAATTCTGCTAAATATTTTAGTTCACGCGACGTATTTTTCTCTTTTTTTTACTAAGATGAAACTTGTCATTCTAACTAGGTTGCAAAGTTTTCTCCTGCTCTGTCTAGGCCAAATATATTTGATTCCTTGTATACGGTTACAAATCAAAGAAGAACTTTCAATAGTAGAACAGTTAATTGCAGAAAATAAGGCCTCAGAAGAAAGATTTCGAACATGATTATGAAATTAAAATAAAACTAAAATAGCAAAAAAATATTTCGCCAAGAATGTAGGCCTTCCCATAGGATTAAACTTAGGGAAAAAATTTACGACTTTTTTCTGCAAAATTTACCCTGTGGTACCCATTCGGGATAATATTCCAAAAATATCCTCCTTATTAATTAAAATAATATAAAAATTTACATTTAAATGAGAAAAAGAACTTTACAAATTTTTAAGTATTTCCAGAGTTATTCGAATTTTTCAGAAAAATCGTACTTTGATGTTTTTATGCAATATCTTCTTAAATATTTGACATTATGTCTTCAACTTTGGCGTATTAGGCATAGAGAGTTCCTAGATTTGGTGCTACTGTGTGCTAAAAAATTGCATGGTAATGTTCTAAAAATATAGGCACTAGCAGCAGCTCAGAAGACAAAAGTACTGAAGAAAATGGTTAGTTGGGCCAACTATTTAGTTTACAAGATAGTCTGTAAGATTTTATTAGTTAGGACAACAATTTTGTTATTTGCAGTGACCAATCAATTAGTACCAGAAACTAAGAAAATGGTTGTCCCAACTAATAAAAAGCAGTAGCATACATTAAAACCCGCAATAACTTCACCTCACTAGTAATTTTTTTTAGTGTGTGTAGATAATGTCCGCTGATACTCTATCTCCGAATGTTTCCTGGAAAATTGAATTTTTATTTTCTTTAAAAGCATTTCAAATGAATAAAACTAGAACTGCTGGTCATAAGTGACATACAGTCTGCACCCTGCAAATCGTTTTTTCTTCCACAAAGCATCTCAAAAGAAGATGATTTGATGAAAACTGACAAATTCAAATTTTACATAAAAACCTTCAAATTAGGATGTGAGAGTAAAAAAGTTATATATTTTTTATGGTGATACTTGTAAGAAAAACTTTGAGTAAATATTATCAGATAATTGCAGAAGAAAAACTAATAATTAGAGAAAACTTTCGGAAAATACATAATGTGCAGTTGCCACTTTTGAGTTACTTCTTTTTATTTGAAAATATTTTAAAGTGAAGAACTTATACTACTTTGTTGTAATCTGTAGTATTTTTAACGTTTTGAGAGTATAGTTTTTATTTATTTCCATGAGATTAAACAGTGAAATATTTCTTTTGTCAGAATTTTATTTATGGCACGCAATTAAACTAATGGATGCCTTTGAATTTAAATACCTTTCTGAAAGGATTAACTTTTTTTTTAAATTTTCTCTGACCTTTGATTTCGGCTTCCTCTTGACTCCACGATTGTCATTCTCTCGAGACAATGGCTTTAAAAAAGGAAATGCAAAATGTAAGTACAAAGAAAGTTTTTTTTAAATGCCAGTGTGAAAATAGAAAATAAATAGGATGGCTTTCTCTCCGCGCTCAAAATATTTCCCCGAATTGTAGATCCGCTAAAGCCAGAATGGAAATGAATCTGTGTAATATAGGTCTTTTATTTGAAATATTGCACTAGCATATTACTTGTGCTTCTCGTAAATTGAAATAATATTCAAAACTGGTGGATTTGTATTAATGCTGTAGAGGCAAATATTGTATTCGTTTCAAAGAGAAACTTTTTCTCCGCGTACTTCATAACGTCTACACCAAAAGACAGCCTTTTCCTATTTTCTCTTTCAATAAAATTAAGCCCTACGGATCCTACTGGATGTGAATAAAGGCGGAACTATAAAAGGCAGCGCCATTGTTTTCAGTATTGGATTAACGATAACAGCTGGTGCCACTGTCATAGTACCCTGTTTGCATTTACACCAAGGAATATCCGAGTCTGCGACTCTGCGATAGAGTAGTTTCCATATCGCTATTTCATTGTAAGCTATGCTCTTTTAACGAAGAGCTTTTACTTTTTCTTAATTAATTTTCCATATATATGAAAAAACATGACGAGGAGCGTTGTTATCAAATTCTCCTTTTATATTATTTGAAAACGAGATTACTTTTTGTCAATATTATTATTACTTATCTTCGATATTTAAAAAGATTCTTTTTTTAAATAGTAATTTTAATCCTTACTACTATTTGTTATTAAGTTTCAGACACAGGGTAAAATGAACCAATAACCACTGGTGTCACAGTTGTCGAGGATTACCAAATGATTTTGATGATATATAGTGAATTATAAAAAAAATTAAAATAAAATCGATATTATAGTGATCAAGGTAGCCACTGATTCGGAAAAAAATGGTTTGGAATTGTGATCAGTTTTACCAACCATCTCGGTTTAAATATCGAAGAATATTTTATATTTGGGATTTCAACGTTAACTTTTCGCTCAAAAATGAGTGTTCCATTTATAATTTACATTTGAGAATTCAAAGTTTCTGTTGAGAATTATTTTATCTCAATTTATATAAATAATTTCTGACAATTGACATGTCCTTAAATAGGAAATTTACCCCCTACCAGTAATTTTAGCACATAAAAGCATAATGTTAGAAAATAGAGCACAGATTGAAGTATAATTAAGCATAGAATTTCCAATATCTATATTTTAGATTATGTGTCACAAAAATGCGAATATATATCCTAAACTACGATCGACAGCATTTTTTAGAATTTTCGCTGTGATTTATTAAATCACAGATTTCATACTGTTTTCCCTATTTGTCTCTTTTACCCTTTTTGGAAGAATTCCTCGTTTTTTCTCTGTTTTCAAAAAAATCGACTTTTTCTTCCATTTCTAGTTTTTTGCTAAAATAAAATCTCTATTAATAGACCCCAATATCAAACTAACTGTTTTCTGTTGAAAGTTAATAATTTTTAATTGTAAAGTCTATTATTATATTTTTGAAGGAGAACTAACCTCGTTTGGTTGAAAATTCAACTGTTTTGTCGACCATTCATTTTTTTCTATGGGAAATTCATCTTTTACAGAAAAGTTTTTTTTGGGGTAAAAGTGAATTTTTTTCATTAAAAAGTCTACTATTATATTTTTGTTTCATAATTAATTTCTGTTTTTTGCAATATTGATCATTTGCTTAAAAATTAAATCATCTTTCTTGAACATTCCACTATTTTCTTGATAAGTGATCTTTCTTGGTTTAAAATTTCCCATATTTAGATAAAATCTAATTTCTTTAAACTGAAAACTCTATCATATGCCTGAACCAGAATTTAGGCATACTGCTTTCAATTGAAAGTAAATTGTTTTTCATTGAAAAGTCTACATTCATATTTTGGGTACAGAATTATTCTCTTTTGGTTAAGAAAATATACTATTTGGTTAAAAATTAAATGACTTTATTGTACATTGAATTACGTTGTTAAAAAATCATCTTTCTTGTTCGAAAGTTTAGCGGTTCTATTAAAAATTCATTTTCTTTTTATGCACATTTTTTTCTTTTGGATTAAAAATTCATCTTTTGATAGAAAAATAGTTTTCTGGGCTGAAAATTCCTTTCTTGGTTAAAAATGCAACTGCCTTCTAAGATATTCATGTTTTTTACATGGAAATTTATCTGCAAGAAACTGTAACTGTTTTCGGTTGTAGTTTAATCTTGTTTATATCAAAATGCAATCACTTGTTTAAGGATTCATCTTCCCAGTTTAAAAATTCAACTATTTGGTTAAAAAGTAAAATTTGTTGTCAAATTCGTCTCTTTTGCTTGAAAATTTAACCATATGATTTTTAATACAACTGCATCTTTTTTTGAAAATGAAACTATTTGGGAGAACATAAATTGTTTTTTAAGTTTTATTCTTTTTGGGTTTTAAAGTCAACATTTTTCTAAAAAATTTGACCTTATAGCTAGAAAAGCCTTATAGCTAGTTAAAAATTCGCCTTTTTTAGTTGAAAATTTCTCCTGATTTGCTCAAAATTTAGACATTTTTTAAAAATGCAATATATTTCGATCTAAAATTTGAGGAATTTAATTCGTGAAAATGTTGTTTTTTACTTTTTTCTTTTATTCACAATGCATAAAAAACTATTTGTTTTTAATGATTTTTTTTAGAAATTTTATTTAAAAAAAGTTAGAAACCTGCCTAAATATTTTCAAATTTTTTCAAGACAAATTGAGATTTTTGGCAAGTTTTTTGAAAAAAATTGCCTTTTTGTCGTAAAACGGCTCTGGTTGACGGCTCTTCAAATCGAAGAGCCTGAATAGTTGAACAATTTGTTTCATACCTGAAAATTTCCTATAATCAAAGTATTAATTTTTTTATCAACCAGAAAAGTACCAACCTATATTTATTTTTAGCCAGACATATGAATAATTATTGCCTTATAAAATATATCGAATCATTCTAAACGTCAATTTATGATATAGGTTAATGAAATTTATGTTTTCAATTTATATGATTTTATTTCAAATTTCTCAATTTTTAAATTATACAGAGTTTTGAATACCTCGTTTTTTAAAACGATTTGTTTTCAATCTCAAATATTTCAAATTTAAATTTTCAATTTTTAATACTACTTCACTCACGTAATGCAAAGAAATAATTAGGCATTTTAAATTAAACATGCATAATCCTAAAAGCACCTATCAATAATAATCGCATTCAGAACTAATCTAACCGTACATTTCGTAGCCCGCATCACAGCATTTATTACTGCATTTTCCCGTGAAATTTCTTCCACTTGGATTAAGCAAAATATTTAAATACCACGCTGCAGGCGCTCAAGAGCTTAAAAAGTTTGAAAAGCACAGAATAATTATAAAACTCGTTCCTCTAAAGGAAAAAAGAGTGAAACCAACATTGAAAAATAGTACAAAAAGTAAAGAGATGTTTCAGCCTCTACAGGTTTCGCTGTGTAGTTCAGTTATTACAATTTTTTTTAAGTTCTATTTTTCTTATTTTGAACAAAAAAGCACCCTCCCCCGCCCTTTGTCAGAGTCCACAACTTTGACCCACAGCCCTATCTTACGTTATTTTCCCTTTAATATTTGTTTCTTGAATTAATTTTGAAGTCATCCAAAGATAAGATTTTGAACCAAAAAATGTGATTATGAAAAACAAAAAATGTAATAGTTGATAGCTTGAACAAGAGAAGGTTTTTATTTTATGGAGTAAACAATGGAATTAAACGAAAAGAAAATATGAATTTTCAACGAAGTATTTAAATCCTCTAATAAAAAAGATTTATCAGCCAATAATGAAAAAATGTTAACCAACATTTTTAATTTTAAAAACAAAAAGTCGATAACTCTACAAGAAAGTTGAATCCTCAACCAAATAATTAAGTTTTCAACTAAGAAGATTAATTTTCTTCTGAAAAAGACAAATTGTCAACAAAATACATAATTTTTTTATTGAATAGTTGAATTTTTAATCAAGGAGATAGATTTTTTGCAAAAGGGCGAATTTTTAAGAAATTACATGAACTTTTCAACCTAAAATTAAATCTTTAAACAAATAAGGTTATACAAAGCAGTTCAGTCCTTACCGAAAATGTAAGGTTAAAACAAATTTCTAAACAAATAGTTAAATTTTCTATTTTAAAAATGAATGTGGTTTTGCTATGGAAGTGAATTTTCAACAAAAAGTGTAACATATGATATTTAAAAGAAAATTTGTTTAATGAAAATCGACGCTTTTTAAAGAAAAAAACGAATTCTTAACAAAATACTTGAATCCTCAACCAAAATAGGTTAATTTTCAACCAAACAGTTGCATTTTTCTTAAAAAAGTTATTTTTCTACAAAAAAAGTATTTTCCACGAAATAGTAGAATTTTAAACCAAAATGCTTAATATTCATCTGAAAAATTAAATTTTTAATAAAGTAGTTTAACTTCTCATCAAATTTTTAAATTTTTATTCAAATTGTCGAGTTTTCGATCATATTGTTTAATTACCTAAAGTACGAATATAATACAGAGCAGTTGAATTTCAATCCCAAAATTGTGAACT
>JAWWLR010000034.1:57063593-57074471 GCA_035041075.1 Acraspis erinacei
TATATAAAACTATAGTTGGTATAATAGATAAGAGAAGAAGACGTCAATTATAAAATTAAAAAACTTTTTATAACCTTACACTTGAAACTCTTTCAGTTATTCCCCCTTTCGCCCTAATTTTAGGAAAACCTTTTGAAAAATTAGTTAGTCCTTTTTGGTTTAAGATTCAACTGTTTTGCAGAAAAATAATTTTTAACTCTCGAAAATATAACAATTGATCAAAAATTCAGTTTGTTGAAAATTCATCGTTCTTCGTGTCAAAATTATCCTTTTCATAGAAAATTCAGTTGTCTTTTAAAATAAATTCGACTTTTTGGCTTCAAAATCCAAGTTGAATTATTTTGTTGAAAATTCTTAATGTTTGCTTCTAATTTCAGCAATATTGTTATAAATACAACTGTTTGTTTAAAGCTTTAATAGAAAATATTAACATTTTCGTTGAAGATTCAAATGTTTTTCAAAAAAATACTCTCTTTAGTTTGAAAATTCAATAAATATTTTAAAAAACATGTATTTTGTAATAAAAATGGTCTTTTATGGCAAACCGGGCAATTTTTTAAAAATTGGTCTTCCTTGGTGTAAAATAAACTTTTTTATTTAAAATACAACTGTTTTGATGAAAATTCATCTTTCTTCTTTGAAGATTAACTTTCTTTCTGAAAATCCAGCCTTTTGGTCTTGGAAGCTAACTTTTGTCTAAAAGTTCGACTTTTAACTTAAATACTTAACTCTTTTGTTGAAAATTCGTCTACTTGTGTTAAAAATGTATCTTTATGGTAGAAAAATTCCATTGATAAAAGTTCGTCTCTTTTGCTTCAAAGGTCAACAATTTATTTATGAGTACAACTATGTTGAAAGTTCGCATATTTATGTGGAAAATTCATATTTTAGTTCGAAACATAATATCCTTAGGAATTAAAAACGTGTCATTTTGAATGAAATATATGGTATCTACGTTAAATATATTCACAAGAATTTATTCCCTGTTTAATATTTCTTTCACATAAAATATTTGTATAAACTATTTAAAATAAATTCAATGTTTTCAGACAATATTTTTCATCTGGTGTTCTAAAGGGAATTGCTGTCGTACCCGGGTAGAAATTACCTCTTTATGCCTAAACTCAATATTGTTTCTTACAAGGTCAGAGCCAGATTTTCTAGCTAGAAAAATCTAGGATTTCCCTCAGCTGGTCCTCGACAGGTTATTGTAGTATGCTACTTGACTTAAATTATTCATATAATCGCTTTTTAGCAATATATTTTGTAATCAAACTAGATAAAAGACTTTATTCATAAAGATATTATTTAATAACAATTTCTATCAACTAATAATTTTCTCGAGGGGACCTTGTAAAGCCCGGACAGGTAAAGCGGATAATACAGCTGTGAGTGCAAAAAACTATAATTATGTTATTATGCTTAATTATACTTAAATCTAAAAAAGAAAATTTTTAAAAATTACCGAGATGCAAACTTTTAAAATTCTCATTTTTTATGAAAAAATTTAAAACAATTGGTGCTTTACAAATTTGAAAAGAATTTATCTTAAATATTGATTTAATTTAAAATAATTTAAGTACTTTTAAAAACCATTTCTAACAAATCGAGTTTCAAGAACCGTTTTTCCTTAGTACGAAAGTATCGAATGAAGGCCGTCAAGTATTTATGATATCGTACTGAGCGTAGCTTTGTTACTATGGAGATTAAGCGTTCGACTTATAAGCGTGCGGTGCGTACGTTCGATTCTCGGTGCTGGTGGATATTTTAATAAACCATGTTTCTCTTTAGTTATAAGTAATAAGTCTTCTCTAACCAAATTGAACAATTAGTTTAATTTTGGAATAACGTGCGGAGTATACCCGTGCGGAAATGTCCTCGGTTGGCCCCACAATGTTTCTGGTCAGATCCTGGCCGGGATACCCCATGCTGGGTTTCATGGACAAGAACCGTTCGGGATCCAGCAGGGATACATTTTTCTCGAATCACCTACTCCGTATCCGGCCGATTACTGGTCGGGCCAACCCTGGTTAGATCTTATGGTCGGAAGCCGACTGGGCACTGGTCAGGATACTTTTTTTTTAGAAATTACACATTTTTTAAAAGGTGCGACATTATTAAAGACGTAATTATCGATGCTAGATAAATTATTATTTGAAAAGTATAATTTAATCATTTATTGGATCAATGAAATAGAAATAAAAAATTTTCATTCCTTAAAAAAAATCTTTTCGAGTGTTTTAACTTATTAAATAGAACTGTTATCGATTCTGCTATATGCAACAGAAAAAATCTTACAATTTTTATAATTTTCTCTATTTTTAGACAATTTTCAGTCAGTACACTTTCAAATTTACTGCTATGTATAGCGAATTCTTCGCCTGGCGTTTGCTTAGAAACTCATAATTATCAGTTTTACACCTTGGACAAGGATGCACGTTACACTGATGTCGCGTAATTTCTTTGAAGTTCGCAAATAAAATCGAGATCCATAATTAAAATCACCCTTATACTTCAATTTCCTCACCATTATTGGTTAATTTTGTTTGCCTTTTAAGGTCACCGTATTCTTTATTATGAGAGTGAACAGACAAAACAAGGGGTTGGATTACCTGACCGGATCCCGGCCAGTATTGACGCCGGGATGCGACCAGTTTACCGTGACGTTTTTAGCAGAATCCTGGCCGGATTCCCCGACCAGCGCCTAGCGTAAACCGGGACTATTCGGCCGGGACATGGCCGGATCCCTAATTGGATTCCTACATGGGTAGTTTAGTGTTTAACGTTAATAAAAATAAGTGAAAACGGAGGAGTATTTGTTAGAGGCTACATGAGGGATTATAACTTGTGCTAAGCAAATGTATTTTGCAGTTGGATTAATCTTTAAATTCTTTTAATGAAAAATTTCTGGTAATAGATTATGGCAATGTGCTAGTTAAACTTTTTACTATTCCAAACTTAGCGTCACACTTCAGAATTTAAAGCATGATCATTTTTTTAATAATTTGATAATATTTTATTTGAATCAAAAAAATAAGAAACAATATCATATGCATTTGAGCAAGTGTTTGTGTGCCTAGATTCTATAAAGACCCTATTAATAGGCCCTGGTTGGGTTGCCTACTGATAACCTCGCTAGCGGAGCGTGACTTTTTCGCTTGCGCCCTCGATAGATTTCCACTTTAGGGCCTCGATAGAAAATAGGAAATCTAGACAGGGTCTTTTAAGAACCAAGACATAATTTCTACCAGGGTAGATTCTTCGCAAATATTAATATCATTATAACTTTCTCGTCACGATTCGCTCGATTCAGATATGTCGCCAAGAAAGAAAAATAAAAGTTTTCAATCGCGCTGAATATATATGAAAGAAAAATTTGCCGAGGAAGTCAGAACCGCGAAAGCCTCGCCTAAAATATGCTAAAAGACGCCTACTTCTGGAAACGAAAAGAACTCAAATTCTAAAGTTAAATCGTCTGAATGGAACGAATGGTCTGAACGAGAGAAGCAGCTAATTACGTCGCCGAGTTTTCATTTTATTTTTAACAGACATTTTTTTAATAACTTCTTGACATCATTACAAAACACGATTGCACAAAAGCTATTTCTTATTCATTGGATGAATGCTCTATTAATTTGAGAGAAAACATTTGTATCACAAGACAAAATGGGAGAAAAATGTCCAATAAAAGACGGAAGTTATTATTTTTAGCGTTAATACAGACTATAATTAGCAGATACAATTATTAATGTGCTTATTCTGCGATTCTAAGTATCAAAATATTTTGGACTTTTATCCGGAAATAAATTATTATGAAACAAAATTAAAATTTTATTCGAATTCACTTATGGAAATATTATTCCCAAGAGAGAAATTTGATGAAACGGGCGTTTATCTACACGTTTATTGATATAGTTTAATCAGCCTCAATCGATAACTCATTCCATCTCACCTCGTGTTGAAAGTATAATACATCAATTTCATCATTAGTTTACGCTGGGGAGACTAGAAATAATTATATTTCTGATAATTCGAATAAAGAGCACTCAGGTTTGACGATTCAATTAAAAAATTGAAATGTATGTGTGTTAATAATTAGGGCAGCTACATGTCAGAGAATTCCAGAAAATAAGATAAAATCAGAAAATTTAAAATTGGTCGGGGAAAGTCAGATAATGTGAGGGAAAACTTGACAGGTTCAGGGAATTTTTGATCAACATTCGTTGAAGCTTGTAGAACTATTTTGTGAAAAATTAGTTTATTTGATTGAAAATGATCTTTTATACTGAAAATGAATTATTCCATGATTGATTGAAAAAATCCATCTTCTTTGCTTGAAAATCCAACTATTTGGTTCAAAATTCCAATATTATATTGGAAATTCCTCCTTTCTGGTACATAATATTAATCTTCTTGGTGATTAATTAATCATTTTCGTTGAAAATTCACTTATTGGATTGGAAATTTGTTTTTTTTTATTGAAAATTAATTTTTATACTAAAAATTTAACCATATAATTTTGTATTGAAAATTGATCTAACAATTAATTTTTTATGAGATTTTAACTAGTCTTTTTTTAATGACCTATTTTGTTCTATATTCGTTTTTTTATTAAAATTGTTTTTTCGAGCAGAAAATTTTATTATGCTATTTCTGGTCAAAAGCTAATTTTTTTAGTTGAAAATTCATGTATGTTGCTTAAAATTGTTTTTATTTTCTGTCGAACAATTAATCTTTTGGTTTGAAAATTCTACTATTCGCTTAAATTTTTTTTAAGATTAATTAGTTCTTTAGTTTCCGTTGAACTCTTAATTTAGTCAAACATTTTTTTTTATTGAAGTTTGCTATTTTTTTAATTAAAGATTTAACTACTGTCGTTCTGGTTATAAATTAATTTCTTTGGAGGAAAATTTAACTATTTTGTTGAAAATTCGTTTTTTTTGTAGGTGAACACTTTATTTGGTCATCTCAAAGCATAAATGTATATTTTTTATCAAAAATTTTAATTTTTAATTTGAAACACCATATATCTAGTTGAAAACTATCCTTTTTGGTAGGAATATCATCTTTAGGGTTTAAAATTTAATTATCTAATTAAAAATTCTTTTCATTGGTTAAATATTCATAATTTTGGTTAAAAATGCATTTCATTTTATAAAGATTGAACTATTTTGGTTAAATATGTGTTTCTTTACCAGTTAAAAAAATTTTTTTTAATGTGAATGTAACTATTATATTTTTTATTGAAAATTTATTTTTGTGTTGAAAATTCTTTTATTTGGGTTGAAACTTGTACTTTGGCTTAAAAATTCAACATCTTGGAATTGATTTTTTTCTTTATTGACTGATACATCTATCATAGTTGAATATTTATCTATTTTGCTGTAAAGTGTGTAAAGTGTGTGTGTAAATTAATTTAGTAACATAAATTATTTTAGTTTAACATTATTGATCTCGCAGGTGTTAGGATGTGCTTACACCTAACAGAAAAATTTATAATGGTCAGGGCAAATTAAGAAATGGTCCGGGAAAAGGCAGAGAAAATAAGCGAATTTCGAAATTGAGATTTTGTAGCAACCTTGATGAGGGAATTTACGTGAGTTGGTTATAATGTGGAAGTGAATACGAGTTCGTGGATTTTGCGGGACATTGATGAGTGGCCTTTGCTTTCATCCAGACACTTCAAAAAATTTTTTTGAATAATGACAATCTAAATTTTCCCCATGGGAAACACAAGCCAATGTCAGTCTTTCATCTGGTTTCCGTAATCCATTTTGCAGTAAGTGAATTCGGGGGTTATTTATGTTCTGATTCTATACATATTTTCCATAAATCCTCACATAATGAAGAGCGGATTACAAATTTCATGTGTCAGCAAAGCTGTCAGGCAAATTTAAATTGATTCATATTATAAAATATTGTATTAAAGTATTATAATCCGGAGGATGGAAACTTAATATTAAATCATTATTTATCAGAGTTTCTATTCTGGTATTAATTTTTAAATACAATTTTGTAAATATATACTCCAGAAAAGGTACTTATTTGAAATGAAATTATTTAATTTATGTTCAAGTTAAATCTAGCTGGAATTATTTCTTGTTTCTGTTAGTTCATCATATAAAAGTAAGGCGGCAGCACTACTGTTGATTGAAAAAAATTATTAAAAGAGTAAAAGTTTCAAGCTTTTTGAATTTTGAATTACCCTATTTTCAATTGTTTAAATTAGGTTCCTTTATTAAAAATAAATAATTTCAAATTAAGAGATTTTGAGTTAAAATATTTTTTTATTTTTTATTTAAAAAATGAAATTTTACAAAAATTATTTGGAATTATATCAAAAGGCAAAATGGTTTCGCTTCAATTTGAGTCTTAATAATTTTCAATTTCAAATGTTAAGAATCAGAAAAATTTATATTAACTTTAAACGTAACAAAACCTTTCGAAATTTTATATGGAAACTTTTAAAATTAAAATTAGTATTTAAAAATGGTCCAGGTTTTCAAATTAATGTCAACATCACGGACAAAATGAAAATGAATATAATGATAAACGGCTTAATTTTCAGCGGTACTAAAATGCGTATAAAAATTTTTTATTTTCAAAATTGGTATATTTTAGTTATTCCTATTTAAAAATTTTTTATAGGTCAGAAAAGTCCCTTCAAACTTTGATACACTATTATATATTGATCCATTAGAGGTAATTTTATATTTAAGAAACCACTGATTTTAGATAAAAATTTAAAAACCCTTTTAAAAATGACTACAGAATTTGTTTCCTTATTTTTCAAAGTTCTGTGGAAACAAAAGCGAAATGGTATCATGGTTTTCAAGCAGTAATTTTTGTATTCAAAACAAAATAAATTCAGTGGCAAAAATCTTTTGAATACCTCAGAACGTTTTAAGTCAGAATAAATTATAGAAATTGAAATGCCTCAGAAATTTTCACTGATAGAAATACAGAAAAAAGTCGATAAAGTTGAAAAATTAGGCAATCAAATGAAATACTAAATATTGTAATCTCTTATTAAGTTTTACAACTTTAATACATTAAAGACCGTTTTCTAATTAAATTTCCCCCTATTTTCCATCCTTTCTGCTTTTTCCAAAAAAATTTCTGATGTATTTTTGTCAAGAGGATATCTTGAGTCCGTTAAAAATACGTCAAGGCTGGCTCAAAAACTAATTTTTAAATGAAGGAAAATGACTTTCATCATATCTGGGATAATGATGGAAGGCGTTGAGTAATTATGGAAAAAGGCTATGATTTCGTTTTTTTCATTCTTTATGGGATTCTAGGGTACATACTAGAAATATTGTTGTACGGATTGTCAATATTGACATTAGGATCTTATGAATATACTTCATCCTAAAACGTGCATTTCTGAAGTTTATGAATATACAGAAAGTTGTATTACAAAAAGAAAAAGAAATCATAAAGTTATAGAGCATAAACGTTGATCCATAATTAAACGGGTTGCCATTAATAACATTATCATACCTACGACAAAATTATGGACTTTAATAACTTTTTCTTACCGCTCCAAATAAAACTTTCATAAAAAATAAGCTTACAATGATTTCTATTTGTAATTCTAAATCGGTTCTACGCCATCTAATTTGGAAGTGAATCATAGTAACTAGAGCGAATATCGGTGAAATAATGGTACCGAAGGAAAACGGAAGCAAAGATACATTTATCATTAGGTATTACAAAGACAATGATGAATAGCTTCTCCGCAAACCTTCTCGCTATTCGATTCCTATTCTCCAGACATCTTCAATTAATTATCGTTTCGGTTAACTAGTCAGTATCACTTATTATTAACTGTAACCTGAAATAAAATGTTTTTTTTAAACAATCTTTCTTATAACTTTTTAACTGGGAATGGTACAAATGTTTAGAAGAAGAATCTAGCTAATTACTTGAAATTTTATCGTTTTCATGCAAAAAAATTTTTTTTAAAGTTAGAATTTAAACTTTTAAGTGAAAATTCTTTCAGAATGAGACGGAATTGAAAAAAACAAGCGACCGAAGGAAGGGATATCTCTCTGCCTTCCTCGTGCAAAATATAATTTCTATAGTCTATGACTTCTTTCTTTATTCGCGTCTCCCTTTTGTGCGGCGATTCGCAATTGCTCTAAAGACCTCGAAAGTTATGATGATTCCTCACGAAAAATTTCAAAGTTAATACATTAAATTTTTACTTTTGCCGTGTGGTCCCACTGCCACACACTGTTTTTTAAGGTTAAAGTTCATTTTCTTAACATTTCCAATTCACAAATCATTTACTTTAAAATAGTTAAGTCTAAAATCTTTTGCTTTTGAAGTCGCAAATTTAATTCTTAATTATTCAGTGTACTGTTTCAATTAAAGAAACCAGAAAATACATTTTTAAAGAGTTGAACAATAAGAAATGACAAAAGTTTGAATTTCAAAGTTGTGGATAAAAAAAGTTCCAAGTTGATCATTGTTTAATATAATTTAATTAATAATTTTAGAAACTATACTGTAGTTCGAGTGTTAAAAATTGAAATTTGCTTCCAAGACGATTCTTACTCGTAATAATCGCAATAAAAGTTCAATACCCGATTGAAACTTTATAAAGTGTTTTCAATTTAAAAATAATATATTCATATTGAATTCATTTACTTAATTTCGAATCCTATTCCAGTATTGTTTCAATATAAAACATTCTACTTTTAACCCAATAAATTAGAAATTTGATAATTAAGAAAAGATTTTTTCTGTTTATTTAGCAATATTTGAAATAACTTCAAATATAAATTTCACATAATTCTAATTTTAAAAGAAATGGGGAACATTTTGGTGTTTAGTTATATTTAGAATTTAACGAGGAACTTTATTCTTTTTAACATTTGTATTAAGTTGAAGGAGGGTCATGTTTACTTTCAATATTTTTTCTGAATATACAGAAGGAGCTTTTTCATGGTTCAGAATGTTATTGATATTATCTTTTTGAATTGCAAAATGTCACTTATTTAATTTTAGCATTGTTTTTGAGTATAATGGATGAGATTTTGGTTTTCAATTTTTTCTACATTGAAAAAGGTAAATTTTTTTACTTTTAATATTTTCATCAAATTGGCAAAGACGAAATTTGTTTTATTTTCTTCTGAGTTATGAAAGGCAATATTTTTATTTTAACATTTTATTGAATAGAAGGTTAAAAATTTTCATTTTAAATCTTTTTTAAGAACTGAAAGTGGGGCATTGTTCATTTTTAACATTATACTGAGTTAGAAGGGATGAAAATATCAATTTTCAATTGTTTCTCCATCAGAAGAAAGCAATTTTTAAAAAGATTGTGGTCGAGTTGAAAGGGCGAAAATTTGGGTTATTAATTGCCTTCTTAACTTGGAGGGGATTTTTTTTTGTTTTTATATTTATTGAGTGATGGGGCGGCATATTTCAAATTTCTAATATTTAGATGAACGGGGGAAATTTTTATTTTTATTTTTTTACTGAATTGGAAGAAGAAACTGTTTTCCTTTTTTTCCTTTTTAGTTTCCCTAATTTGCATTTCAGTTTGGATTACTTTAAATGCAAAAATTTGCAGTTGAGGAGTTTAAATTTTTTGGGAGTGTTTAAACGTACCGAAGAAGCCGAATATTCGCATCGCAATTTCAGTACAAATAGCCCCTTTTCCAGCTTCCATTATTAGTACACGTTGCCACGAACTTTTGAAGTTAAACTTCGAATGGATTCCTCTGTATTCGCATCTCCATTTTATTCGGCTGTTCGCAATTGCTCTACAGACTAATCTTTGATATCCCCACTACTGCTGAGTTAAGCAAAACCTGTATATGCTCTCTCACACACACACTCTCTCTCTCTCTCTCTCTTTCTCTCTGCACTCTCTTCCTATACGATCTCCTCAAAACAAATGATGCTTCCTCACAAACAATTTCAAAGTTAATCTATAAAAGTCTAAATTTTGACATGTGGGCCCACTGCCACACGCTACTTTCTTTATCTCAATCACAATGGAAAATTTGTATAATGCGAAAAAAACCCAGAAATAACAGAGTAATATTTTCCTTCATTAAAATGGTCACTCTTTATAATCTTTTTAATAATTAATACTGAATTATGTTAATCTAGTTCTGTTTGGCAATTAGAAAATCTTTATTCCTATATATTATACAAATGCAGAAAACAAGAGAATGAAGTGCTGGTAAAGCATCTTTTCCCGTCACAAAGTACTTCATGGTATTTTAATCTTCATTACAAAGAGGTGCATGGAAGATAAGATAATCCTGGTGGAGGAGGCTATTGTTAGTCACGGCAGGAGTTAGTAAAGAATGTACATATTAAGTCTTTATGCAAAAAGAGCGAAAGAAACGGCGTCACGAACTGGAGACTGGTAACCAAGAAAGAGAGTGATTAATTATTTTAGCACTTTTTTACTTGGGTATGCTATACTAATCCATTAGCCACCGACATAATTAAAAGGATAACTAGATACTTAGAGGTTAATCCAACACTCAAGGAGCAAAAACTTAAAAGGGAATGACGTCACTTGTCAGTTATTTGAAATAATCATGTGGTAATAATGTTATTAATTTTTTCTCTTGAATAATTTTGTATCAGGAGGAGATGAATTAATTCGAATTTAATTTTATTCCGCTAATTAAAATTTTTTTTAGGCTTCGCCTAGTCGTCCCGAATTTCGGGATAAATAGCATTTTTTCTAACTTGGGCTAGTCATCCCGAATTTCGGGACGACTAGTCGGAAATCAAGATAAATATTAGTTAGTCATCCCGAAATTCGGGCCGACTAGCCTATTTATAATGGCTGTGTCTAGTCGTCCCGAAAAATTAAGGGAGTTGGAAAAGGGGCAGGGGTGTGAC
>JAWWLR010000034.1:57074571-57085135 GCA_035041075.1 Acraspis erinacei
TGACCACAAATTCGGGACGACTAGCCCAGCTAATGAAACATGTTGGACTATTCATCCCGAATTTCGGGACGACGAGAGACTTCGTTTTTTAAACAAAAATTTTAAACTAGGGTAAATATGAAATATAAAAAGGATCACAGTCTATTACTTCTTTTAGTTAATCTTTATTTTTCTCTTAACTGAACATTTCCAATATTTTTCTCTTGTAATTAAAAAAGCACCTAAAACACCTAAAAATCGAGAATTTTGAGCTAATTTCTCCTTTTCCCCGTTTCTTATAAAGTTTCTATTTATTAAAAAAAAAATATTTAGATAAATTCAAGGCACTGCAAACAGGGGAAAATAAGGAGATTCTTCACGAAAATGGGGGAATAAATTCTTCAATATAAAATTTATGTTCATACTTCATCAAATTGAATTTTCACCTAAGAATACTTATTTTCTAACAGAAATGACGAATTTGCACAAAAAATACGAATCTCCGACCAAATAACTTTTTAAGGAAATATTTCAACTTTTAACCAATTAGTTTAATTTGCAACCATAAAGATGAATGCTTAACAAAAATTGTAATATTTGATATTAAGACAACAAAAATTTCAATTATGAATTAAAAACCAGTACAGTTTAATCCAGAAAATACGATTTTTCAACCAAATAAATGATTTTTCAACCAAGGTGCTCAATTTTTAATGAAAAAGAAGAATTTTATAAAACAAAAAAACGGGTAAATTTTCAACACAAGAAAATATTAGGAACAAAAAAGTGAGTTTTGACCTATATATTCCCCATCAAAATATTTCAATTTTTAACAAAAAAGGCGAGTTTTTATCAAAATAGTTATATTTTTAACCAAATAAATGAATGTCCAAGAAAGTAGTTTAACTTTTGACCAAGTAGTTGAATTTTCAACCAAATAAAATAAATCCAACAAAAATTGTAATATTTAATATTTAAACAATAAATAGATTTCAGTTTTAATTAAAAAAAACAGTTAAGCTTATAAAAACACGACTTTTATACAAAAAAGTTAATTTTTTTAACCAAATTGTTAAACATTTAAACCTTGAGGTCAAAAAGACGAATTTTCCAACAAATTTTTAACCAGAAAATTAACTAATGGTTCAACCAATTAATACAATTTTCAATTATGAAAGATTACTTCTTAACGAAAAATACCAGATTTGATATTTCAATTATGTATTTTCAGTTCAAGCACCAGCTAACTTCACTTCGTTGATTGATGAGGGGAAAACAATGGATCAAGTACATGGGATTAGGTTCATTTTTGCCCTATTTTTTAATATCTTCGTAAAAAATAATTTTTTATATATAATTGTATTTGAATAATAGTTTTGATTTGTTATAGACTATTTAATGAAAATATAAAATGATAGTAATTATTATTCATTACGAAGATATTACAGAATTAAAGTTTTGTTACCTGCATTTGGTTGATTGTTTTCCCCTCAGTTTTAACGAAGTGCAGTTAGCTGATGGTTGAAGTGTAAATACCTAATTAAAAGATATTTTAATTTTTGGATACAAATTAATTGAATTCATCCAAAAAACTACTTTTCTACAAGACAGTTAAATTTTCGACACAAAAATATAAATGTTGAACAAAACAGTTAGTTTTCAACCAAATAATCGAATTTTTAACAAAATAATTAAACCTTGAACCAAATATATTCAAATTCTTAACCAGATAATATGATTGTTAATTGAAAAAGATGAATTCCCAACCAAAAATAAAGTCGTAGATTTTTTGAACAAAATTGGTTAGATTTTTGTATTGGGTTCTATTAATTCAGTTCACATTAAGTGACAACAATGGATGGGACTGGATATAAATAACATAGAATTATTTATTTCTATTTATAATGAAGAACATTAATATCAATTTTAATTTGCAATAAGGAGTCAATACATCCAAAATAGGTCAGATGGAGATTCTATTTTCCTAAATTACTTTTAAAGCCAAGAATGATTTAATGCTACAGATATTTTGAGTTAGTAAAGTTGCCTCGTATATTTGGGTCAATCTCACTTCAGTAGAACTATCCATTTTAGTCAGGCAGATCGCTCACGTTTACGAAGTTAGGCTAGATAATGTGAAGTAGATTTTGATCCTATTTAATTATTTCTTATTTTGTTTTTAATTTTAAATACAGTTTAAATAGAATCTTGTAAATATTTATAAATATTAAATAAAAAATATTGACCTTTATGGAACCATGTTATTAATTTTATAACATTAACTTAGCCAATGTGACCTAAAATAGAACGACTGAAGTCTATTTGCATGAAAGCAATTCTTCATTTAAATAATTTGAATCTGTCCTGATGGATTTAAATAATTTTTATCAAATGAAAAACTGAATCCTCTTTAAGTGCCATCTTCGAGTCTTGAATAAAGATATCTGCAGATTAGAATTGTAAAAATTTCAAGAACAAAACGGACTCTGCGAGATTTTCTTAATCGCTGCAGAAGTGGTGAGGGAAAGTGAAGAAAAGAGTCGAGAAAGTAGTTGTATAGTTTATCAAATTAACCTCCTCGGCTAAAGTTCAGGTACCCTGCGGAAGAAGTTATCTTCTGCCTTTAAGATGTCGTAAAACAATACATAAGAGTGCCTTTTAAGAAAAGATTTTCTCGGGTGGCTTAAATTTATTGTCTCCATGATTTAAACTTAAATACTAATTAATGCATGAAACTACTACTGATGACACAATTTCTAACAAATTAAATTACTTTAAAGAAAGATGAACTTGTTCTAAATCAAAGTTAAATGTTTTTCAAATTGTGTTATATTTTTTTGGAGAAATTAAAATATAGGATGTAGAATTATGAGAAAAGAGGATTTAAAAATAATTTTATGGATTTTTATATATTTTCAAGGTGGCCGGGGTTAGGAAAAATATAGAAATGAGGAAAAAATCAGCAAACTTTGCTGGTCAGGGAAAGTCAGGGGAAAGTCATGGATTGTAAAAAAAATGGCAGAAGCCTAACCATTTCTGTAAGAATAATTGGGCTATGTTGAATAATACTTTAAAAGATTCCAAAAGTTTTTGTTGGATTTCCGAAGGTTTTAATGATTTTAAGGGCTCGTAAAAGCTCTCAAGGTATTTTATTAAATTTTCCAGGTTTGTAGGAAATATCAGGTTCCATAGAATTTCACAAGATTTTAGAATATTTTAAAGAATAAGAATACATTTATTATTAAGAAATGGCAGATTTCATATGATTTTGCAGAATTAAAAAAATTTTAGAATATTTTAAAGGATTTTAAAGAATTTTTAATTGATTTGAATTATTCAAGGAAACTTCAAAGAATTGTGAAGGCTGTATGGTATTTTTAAGGTTTCAAATAAATTCTTAAGGTTTCTAAAAGATTTCAAAGGATTTAAAAAATTTTTCAAGGATTGGAACTATCTCAGTGTATTCAAACAATTAATTTGAAGGGATTTCAAAGAATTTGGAAGATTTTATGGTGTTTTTAAGAATTCAAAGAATTTTCAAGATCCTTGAAAAATTTCAAGAGATTTCAAAATATCTAAAAGAATTTGAAATATAATAGAGCATTTCAAAAGATTCCAAGGAATTTTCAATTAATTTCATTAATTTGGTAGGATTTCAAAGGATTCGAAAGGTATCATCGTATTTTAAAAGATTTGAACGCATTTTCGAGAACTTAAAAATTTTTCAAGGAATTTGAAAAGATTTAAAAGGGTTTGAAATATTTTAGGGTATTTTAAAATATCCTAAGGCTTTTGCAGAAGAATTAAAAGTTTTAATGGATTTACAAGGATTTCAATGATTTTAAGAGATTTAGAGAACTGTTCACTTGTATTTTAAGGGATTTCATAAACTCCCAAGGTATTATAATAAATTTTCTGTTATTTTGGGAAATAACATTTATTTGCATAGAATTTCACGAGATTTTGTTTATTTTTTTTAATTAATCAGAATTTAAATAAACGAATCATTTAAAAAATTAATTTTGAAATATGTCTTGCCATTCATTAATTGATCAAATTCAATTGAATTCCCTTGTATTTTTGAAACTCACTCATTTTCCTTAAATTCTTCTAAATTCGTTCAAAATTTACGGAAATCAATGATTTAAAAAATTGATTTCATTTAAATTGCTTTGAATTTAACTTGGATTGTTTTTCAGTTTTATTATTTTATCCTAAATTCGTTAAATTTCTTCGAATTCTTTTAAATTCTTCTAAATTCAAACGAACATCAGTCACATTATTAAGGTTCATCAGTCAATTTGAGTTACTTTAGAATAGGGAAATTTGTGTCACTTTTTCAAATAAATTGGGCTCTTGTAGCCCTGGGAATAATAAATTTAAAAATTTTGAATTCAAATTTAAATTTACTTTGTTCCATTCATAATATATTTTATTTTAAAAATTCCACACGATTAGAATTTTGGTCTTTAAATATCAACAGTAGAAGTAAATGCAAAATGCGTCGGGGAAAAATCAGAGAATCTTGAAAATGAACTTTTCCGGACCCCCCATTTTCTTGAAACATAAAAATATAATATTTTATTTAACCACGTTAATGTTGAATTTTCTAGCAAAATCTGAATGAAGATTGCCAATAACCTAGCCGCCTCAGTGGTCGCCGCTGTAAAGATAACTGGAGCGGCTCTTCTTTCGCATGATAAGCACTTTTATGGTTTTTCTCTGAAATTCAAGCAAGGTCGAGATATGAACCTGGACTCGTTAAAGTAATCGTTATCGTCAGCTGAGATTACGACGTTAACCTTTAGCCGGAAGGAGGATTTTGATGCATCGTATAATACATAGTAACCCTTAAATTGATAATCAAGCCGGATTTAGTTCCGCCTTAGGCTTAGGCGTAAGATTGACTTGAATTAGTAAATGGCAAGAATTTCCCATCAAGATATTAAAATGATCTATCTGTACTTGCCATATTGCTGCCCCAGGCTTTCAGGTCTGTTCTGATTTCAGTCAAGTGAATTATCCCTCATGGACTATGGCGCAGACGTCGACGTTTTTGGTTCTATTCAAGTGGTCTTTAGACTGAGTCCAATTCAGCCCACGAACCCTTTCACACCGCGAGATCAAAGTGCACCGTCCGAAATTAAGTACAGGCACTCCAGCCAATCAATAGATGACCACATTATTCCTCTACTGTCCGCATTTTCCAGCCATCGTCGCGGAAGCTTCAATTAAGATTAACGAAGTGGTCACTTGCGTTTTTCCAGTCGAATGATGTTCCACGTGAAGAGAAAAAAGCGAGGGCTGGATTCAAGACGTAAGCTCATCAATTAGGGATCGTACTTAAATTACGTAAATTTTATAGGCCCTCTCCAATACCCTCCCTCCCCCAACCCTGTAAAGAACCCTTATAAAATATTTCTACCTTACCCCTGTCTTACTGTACGTTATTTAAGATTTTCAGAAATTATAACAAATGGTACTTGAAACTAATGTAAATTTTTTGTATTTAAGATAATACACTAGAACCGCGTTTTTGTAACCCGCTTTTTATAATTCCTAGAACTGCTGGCCCAAGCAGTTTTTCAGGGGCCAAGGCGAGAGATAGTTGCAAGTCTCGTCGTGGAAGCGCCGCAGTGCGCGAATTAAACTCTCAACCAAAGAGATGAATATTTTATTTAGAATATGAATCTTCAACAACAAAATAATTTCTTAACAAAGTTATTCAACGAAAAATTCCAAATAAAATGCTTAAATCCTCCAGCAAAGCGGATTATTTTCCAACCGAAAAGTTGCAGTTTCATTGAAGAAACATAGCCTTTCTACTAAAACAGATGAACTTTGAAATTAAAAAGACAAATTTGAAAAACAATTGAATTTTGAGCTAAAAAAGATTTCAGTTGACTTTTTAATACCCTAACGCGAATTTGAAACAAAAATTTATATTCTTACGAAATAGTTTCATTTTTGACTGGAAACGATGACTTTTTAAGAAAATTGTTGTCTTTTTAAATAAATGATTAAATTTATAACTGAAAAGATCATCTTCAGGATGAAGTAAGTGCAAAAAAAAGTGATTAGAAATGCAAAGCAAATAAATTACTAACCAAAATTTCATATCAAAGTTCCAGTTTTTCATTTTCTCTGTCCATTAATGTTCAACGTCTGGAATTTTGAACTTGTAACATGCTTAATCCAGAAACTTTTATAAATTGAATAAAAGATTTAAAATAAAAATAATTTTTTTAAATTTATTCTATTTTTAAAAGTTGTGAATGGATTTCGAAATATTAAAAAGGATTGAAAATATTTTAAAGGATACGATAAAATCACTAAAATTCTTTATGAAGCAATTTGAAACAATACAGTTTAAACAAAAAGATTTTCAGGAATAAAAACAATTTTCGAGTATTTCAATGTATTAACGAAGATTTTAGTGAATTTTAAAGAGTTTAGGATACTTTAAAAGATTCCAAAGAATTGATTTAAATCATTTGAATGGTTTTAAACGAATTATCGATATTTTAGGGCATTTTTCAAAATCCGAAGGAATTTTTAAGGGTTATCAACATTTTCAAGAGGTTTTAAGAGATTTTAAGGATCCTTGCTAAAAAGTCGGCCGTTTTATGCAATCAGATCTTCGAAAATAAAATAATGTTCAAACTAATTAAAAGAGTGACTGGACACGTTGCTGTGATAAAACCAAAAATTAAATCAACTTTTTAAAATTTTAACAATTTATACTATTTTATCTTCAGCGCTTCAAAACGTTATCACATTTTATATGTAGTATGATAAATTAACTAAAATCAATACTAAAAGAGCAATACAGCATGACCAGAAAAAGGAACTTTTAGGATAGACCTCGACGTGATTTTTAATATCCTCATTCCTAACTTATTCAACTCCATTCTTGATTTTTATCGCTTTTAGCTCAATATAGGCGGTATCCGTAAGTTTAGAATATTTCAATGTTTCAAACCTTATTTACAAATTTTTGTTTGTTAATTTTTAGGCTGAGACCGGTGCATTTTCAATGTATGTAAATAATTTGAAGTGATTTCAAAGTATTTAGAAGATTTTAAGGTATTTTTTTAAATTTAAAATTAAAGTACATTCAAGAGATTGAAAAATTTCAAGGGATTTCCAAAGATTGTGATGGTTTTAAGGAATTTGAACGAGTTTTAATGTTGTTATAGTGATTTTTTAAATTGGCTCAATAGTTCAATGACTTTAAGTGGTTTAAAAAGGCATAAAAGTAATTAATTAATTTTGAGCAGATTTTTCGCAATACCTATCATTAAATTTTCATAGAACTTCACGCGATTTTGTAATATTTTTATGGATTTTAGAGACATTATTTACAACAACAAAAATGAGGGATTTCGTAAGAGTAAGTAATGTAAAGAATTTTTCAAAAATCTTTTGCAATTCTCTAATCTACTTGACTGTTTAAGGAATTAGGATAGGCCACGATTTTCTAAATTTTTCATGTAACATTTGTTGCAAGGTTCGCGTTAACCCTCGAAATAATAAATAGAGTCCACGAATTTTCTTATGATTTTTGGAATATCTTTGCATGAACGCAAAAAATATTAAATAATTAAAGACAATTGCCCCACATCATAACAAAAATTTAGAGTTTTAAAACAAGAAAAATTATTTTTATTCTCACCTTCACAATAGATTTTCGTCCCTGACATGTTATGGCGAGTTTTGACATTTTACCAATATACATGACGCTAATATTAGTGATATTTTGAATGAAAATTATTGGTCTCGACCGGGAATTTCAGTTCATCCACATTATTAGAAGTGCGATCATTCTGTCAATTTATTTCATCATGAGACATAAACTATCATTCTGCGCGAAATGTTTTTCAACGCATATTTCAGTCTGTCAATCATAAATTTCATCCGAGCTGAAATACAATTTTGACTGGAACTCATCGTTCAGCTTCCATAGGCTGTAAATGTGTATAATTATTTATGCTTTTTGACATTGTTTATTTGCATTGGTATTTATTTTTGCCTGTAATTTATGCCTTATTGTCCTTCATTTATCCAGAGTATCAAGCCAGCTTAAAAACCTTAAAAACCTGGAATTCTCCTTGAATTGTTTTTAACCTTGAAAACCTTAAATTCTCCTTGATTTATTTTTCAACATAGAAAACCTTGAAATCTCCTTGATTTGTTGTTCAACCGTGAAAACATGGAAATCTCCTTAAATAGCTTTCAAACATTGAAAACCTAAAATCCTCTTGAAATTGTTTTTAAATCAAGAAAACCTGGAATTCTCCTCGAATTGTTTTTCAACTTAGAGAACCTGGAATTCTCCTTAAATTATTTCTCAACCTTGAATATCGGGAATTCTCATTGAATCGTTTTCAAGCTTTCACAACCTGAAATTCTCCTTGAATTGTTTTTAAACCTTGATAGCCTGAAAGTCCCCTTGAATTTTTTTTAAACTTGAAAAGCTGAAATTCTCCTTAAATGTTTTTCAATTCTTGATTACTGGAAATTCTTCTTAAATGGTTTTTATATTTGGAAAAACAGAAATTCTCCTTGAATTGTTTTTAAACTTAGGAAACCTGGAATTCTCCTTGAATGGATTTTCAACATCAAAACCCTGAAAGTCCCCTTGACTTGTTTTAAAACCTGAAAAACCTGAAATTACCCTTAAATTGTTTTTAAAATTTGAAAAACTTGAATACTCCTTGCATTGTTTTGTAACATTTACAAGCTGAAATTATCCCTAAATGGTTTTTAAACTTAG
This sequence comes from Acraspis erinacei, assembly GCA_035041075.1. Classification (NCBI taxonomy): domain Eukaryota; kingdom Metazoa; phylum Arthropoda; class Insecta; order Hymenoptera; family Cynipidae; genus Acraspis; species Acraspis erinacei. The sequence goes on from JAWWLR010000034.1 coordinate 57,083,327, forward strand.
AAAACCTTGAAATTGAACTATTCCTTTATATAATTATAATTATATTTCTATAATTAGTTCTTTTCTCTGTTAAAATAGTTATTTTATGGAAATATCAAAAGTAGATAAAATCTTTTGATCTATGTTGAAAGACACATTTTAATCAGAAGAAATCTTGCTACTCAAAAGTTTTCCTGACATTACTAAATAATTGATCTTCCGTTAGTTGCAGAATATATACAGGGATTTTGAGGGATTATTTGTTGGACTGTAGTAATTTTTATTTTACAGATTAGAATTAATAGATTTTCAAAGTGTGAATAATTCTATAAAATTTAATTGCTTATGCGTTCACATAGAGAAATTCCATGTCAAATCATCTGGAAAATTTCAGCTGTTGTTAGTAATTTTAAAGAGAATTCTAGAATCTTTTCTCTCGAATGTTAAATGAAACTTCTTAAATAAATTTTAAGAATTTCAAAAAACTAACGAGATATTCAAAATTTGATCATTTTTGTCCTTGTTTTGAATTTTCATAACTGGTGATTTTAATATTAGGGGAGACCGCCCTACAGTAGATAATGAGGCTTCAGTAGATAATCATAAAGTTAAAATGCTAATGCATTAAAAATAATTTTTTCAATCAAATTAATAGTTGGTGCACTATACGTGTTAATCATAATACATGCGGGGCATTTTAGATGATATTATAAGCTAGTTGGAAAAAAATAAAGAAAATAAAAGGTGGACTTTTTATGAAATTTAGTTTAAAAATGTATTTTCGAAAAAGTCAAGAAGTTCTTGAAGTTTTGTTTTGCAATAAATATTTCTTCAAAATTTCGTCTTGTTACGAATACCTAAAAAAACGTAATAATATTTAAATCACCAGAGTTATAAGAGGTCCAAAAAACGACAACATTTTTAGTTTTGAACATCTCCTATGTTTTATGAATAATTCAAAAATTTGTTTAGGGGTTTGCTTTCCACACCTGATAGAACATTTAATAGAATTTTCATAAAATTACTAATAGATGGAATTCTTCAGATAATTTGACATGAAGTTGCTGCATGAAATTTTAAAGTATGTATTTTGTTGTGATATTAAACTTACTAGTCATAAAAATTGTTAGTTAAAAATTTAAATGTTAGTTCAGTTTGATGATTAGAATGAGATTTCAACAGATTAAAAAAAAAACTTTGAAAAGATTTCAAACATTTCACAAAGATTTCGAAACAGGTGATGATTTAAAACGAGTTTAAAAGGTTTCAAACATTTTTAGAGTATTTCAGAAGAATTTATAAAGATTTAAAATATTTTAATCAATTTCAAAGAATTTAAAAAGAGTTTTGAAAGATTTCACAAATTTATCAGAAGAATAAAGATTTAAAAGATTTCCCAAAGATTTTAAAAGATTCCAAAACATTTCTCAAAGGCTTCTGATATTCGAAAGAAATAATTGATTTGTCTATTTTCGTTTCGGCTTTATTTAGAAGTTGTCGGCCAATAAAAAATGCAATAGCGCATTTTTGTACATATGGAGAAACTTTTGGTTGTAAAATTTACAATATAGCAATAAGTCACTATTGCAAAAACTACCATTCCAAATATTAAACAAAGTAACTAAGTTTAATGGAATAAAATAAAAATGTATTGAACAACCACAATATGTAAAAAAATCTGCCCGCTGCGCGGGCGCATTCTCATAACGCGCTGCGCACGCGGCTCGCTTCGCTCGCAAGTTTGAGTGCGCCTAGGGCGCGCGGATGTTGAATCTCGCGCTTCGCGCTCGGATATTTATTCTTTGTATTTGGAATGCTTGAATGAAACTT
>JAWWLR010000034.1:57113618-57126841 GCA_035041075.1 Acraspis erinacei
CTAATTCTTTTAACTGAAACTTTAAATATTTATCTTAAGATGTATCATTTTAATTGGAAATTCATGTTTTTTAAACATTAACTATTTTATTTATAAGTCGTCTGTTTCGTTGAAAATGAATATTTAGGAGTTCAAACTCCAACTGTTTTGAAACAATTAATATTTTTGTTGGCAATTGTTTTTTTAAAGCTAAAGTATTTTGTTAATAATTTATTTTTTACGTTTCCCATTTATAATTATTTTAAATAAAAATTCATGTTTTTGGTTGAAAATTTAACTAATGGAAAATTCATGCATTTTGTTGAAAATTCGTATCTTTTTGTAAAAATCAAGCTTCTTGAATAAAATTTCGTGAAAATTTAAGTTTTCGGGTTGAACATTCTACTGTATCCTGCAAAATTCATCTTTTTGGTTTAAAAATCGAACTATTCGGTTAACATTTTTTTTCAATTTAAAAGTCGACAGTTTGGTTGAAAATTTATCTTTGTAGATTGAACATTGAACAATTTCGTTTAGGTTCAAGTAATTTGTTAAAAATTCATCTGTTTTTATTTTATTTCAATTATTTGGTTTTAAATGCAAGTATTTAATAGAAAATTAATTTTTTGTGGTGGAAAATTCATATTTGTAGCTGAAAATTCATCTTCCTTGATTAAAAATTAACTCTTCATCAAAAGTCGCCTGTTTTGTAAAAAAATTCTACTTTTTGGGTTTAAAATTAAACTATTTGGTTAAAAAGGCAACTTATTCAATTGAAGTTTAATCTATTTTGTTTGAAAATTTTACTATTTAAAAGAAATGTAATTATTTATCTAAAAATACAACTGTCTTTAAATAAAAGTTCGTTCTTTTGGATAGGAAGTTCATCTTTCATGATAGAAAAGTGATGTTTTTTTTGGCTGAAATAAATAAATTGAAATTGAAATTTCAAATTTTCTTATTCCGTTTATCAAAGATTCTACGCCTAAAATAGAACAAGATAATAATTCTGATCATTGAATATTAATGTTCAGGAAAAATAAAAAATTGGTCCGGAATAATCAGGGAAAATACTGACAATTTTAAAAATTAGGCTTAGCGGCCACCCTGTCACAAAAATGGAAATCATTTCTAACAGAATAAAATTGTTTAAAAAATCAGTATGTTCTTTTGTTCATTTATTATTTAAAAATCCAAGTATCCAGTATTTTAGTAGGGTTTGTTTATTAGCTTTTCGATAAAAGAAAGTAATTTAATTGACGAAATATGCATCAGAAGTAAGCAATTTTTAATTTAGACACTAGTTATTGATCATACTCGTTTATGCGAATTAACTTCACCAGTAAAAAAATGAATGTCATCCACACACTCACCCACTCTTGTCGCTTATATTAATTAATTTTTTGTTACCTTAAGAAAGGGATTAAAGACACTCAACCAATATTTACAAATAGGATATAAAAATAAAGATATCAAGGCCACACAGAAGCCTATAATCACCCCAGAATATCCCGCTTACTTGGGCAGCTTTTTATCGATTTAAACCTTGACCAAGTTTTTCTTCACCAACTGCACCAAATATAAAAAGGCTTGGCTATAATTAATTAATTACTTAAATACCCCAGACTTTTTATTATCCTTTTCAAAAATCACGGATCTACTTAAAACGGTAAAACCTACATTGTGAATAATTTTTCATGTAAAATGTAGGTTCATGCAGCTCAATCCTAAAAAATATTCTATATTTTTTATTTGCTTATTGGATATTTCTTTTAATAGTTTATTATATTTGACTACTAATTCTAGTAGTACTCATCATTTATTATAATTTTATTCTAAAGAAAATGAGTGATTCACATTTTATTAATTGAAATTTAGAGAGTACAATTGTAAAACTGTTGCATTATTTAATTGCTTTCAGGATCTGAAAGGGATTTTCAGTTTAATATAATTACGGAAATACCCTTAGTGTTAGTGAAGTTTTGGGTTACAGTATATCGTAATCGATTTTGACGAAACTTTGGAATTGGGTGTTGCTTGGGAAGGTAAAAGCCAATTTCAATTTGGGGGTTGAAGTGTTTCGGGCATAGTCCAAGGTGAATTGTGGACTTAAATTTTTAATCCTCTTACCTTTTAATATACACCCTATGGATCCAAAATTGGTGAGAAAACTATTAAAGGGTGAATTTTGAATAAAAGATTGTTTATTTTTGCAGTAATTGATTGTTTATAATTTTGCTTAATCTTCCTCGAGATTTGCAATATTTCGTGTTGTTCTATACTTCACAGTATTCTGGAATATTCTGGAATCTTCTAACTTATTCTAGAATGTTTCCGAAAATATCAAAAGAATTTAATTATTCAGATTGCATTGAAATTGTTCAGAATATTCTGGAAGATTCCCGAATCATTAAGAATTTTTATGGAATACTGAGAATGTTGCAGATTTTCTTTTAATATTCAAAAATGATCCTAAATTATGGCGAGCAATGGTTGTCCATAGCAGAATCAGGATCATCGCTAGACCGGCTCTAAAAAAATTCTTGTGCGAAAGTGCGTCTTTAGATTTACTTAGTTGCAACTCACACTTCTGGATGATTTGCACCTTCCTGAGACCAAAAGCTAATATTTAAAAAAATCAGATAATCTTTAAAATATATCAACAGTTTTTGATATGTTTCACCTTTTTTTTAATTTTTCAAACTTTTGAATAATAATTCAAAATTTAAAAATAATGGCGACTTTTTTGAAAATTATCTTCCAATTTTTTTATTGAATTTGTCCGGATAAAAACTTCCTAAACTATATTTATTCAGCAAAAATAATATTTCATTCAATAAAATGTTTCATCAAAGATGATATTTCATTAAACATAATCTTTTATGAAATATATACAATTATTCAAAAAATTATTATTTAGTTATTGCGAGTTTTATGCGAGTTAAATTATTTCGGTGAGAGGAGATTTAAAAAGAATAAGATCAAACGATATAAAAAAACTACTGAATGTTGAAGAAAAGATTTAAATTTTTGTTTCTTACAACTCTCAGCTTTTTAATTGACTTCAAACCAAATACATTTGAAGATACCTTCCCTTACTTTTATCAGTAAATCAAGACCATGATGGACAATACTCGCCCAAAAATATTTTTTCGATAAAGATCAGAGATTGATGACAGCCCTTCAACTAGGCAAGCCCACTCATAAACCTCTCAATCATCCGCCTCAATGTGAAATGTCAAACGCATTGTCAATTCAAATTGTCCCGACCAAATGCAGTGGATATAAATATTATAAATTGACAACTTGCTCTGCTCATCTCTCTTTCTCCACTCTCCTGCCTTCACTTCTATTTTTTATTCATGAGAAAGCCAATCAAAGTTCTCATTTCTTAGATAATGTTGCATAATTGAACGTCTCCTTCGTTTGTCTGCGTCAAGCTTGAAAGGTTTTCGTGGCTGCCAAGCAGACAAGCTTGCGATGTCGAGTAAGTGGTTCTAAGCGCTTAATATCGATTTTCTCTATTATTAGCTCCACTGCAACCCCTATTAGAATCGTCACAATGATAGTTACTTTTTCCCAACTCTCATTAATGGACCATACATCGACTGTTTACGACTATGCGTCGCATTCAGACAGACATTCTGTTTTTGCGACTCCTTTGGCGAAGAATTAGGTGTCTCTATAAAAGTAAAGAACAGCATGTTATATATCTATATATACTTATATGTAGGCTCTGTTACTTCAGTCAGATATTTACTTGGACGTGTTTAACCACGAGCTGCAAAGCAGTATATTCTCATAGGAAGGACTGCGCCTGGCCTGATGGATAGTGCCCTCTTGAAATGAAACTGCGAGTACTTCGTCCAGAGTTTAGTAATGGAGACTGATCCTTTGTGCTCTTCTTGCTACGACGAAGAGACTAATCTTTCCTGAATAATCTTGAAAAGCTGTTATCAGAGAAATTTTCTGAATTCTTAGCAATTTTTAAAATACGTGAGTGACTAAAGATGTAATGAAAAGAGACCCGAGCTTTATTAAAGTCGCTTTAACGGATAATGTTTCACAATCATTAGGTTGGCATTAGGTTGACTAGAAGAAGCAGAAATATTTTTTACTTCGCATTTTGGAATAAACTCTTCTGATCGTCAAGAGCTCTATAGAACAATACTTTTTGCGTTGTGAAGGTCTTGGATGAGTGGATCGAAAAGGATCAGAAATCTTAATTCTTTTTTTGAAATAGTCTTGGTATATAAAAACGACGTTTCGGCCATTCTGCTAGCCTTCTTAAGATAAGTTCACTTAGTTTTAAATGTGTTTTGCAATTATTCAATGAAGGTTTACAAAAAATATAGAAATAAATATAAACTATCAATAGCCTTTTAAAAAGCAAACCCTATGCAAAAAATAAATCACAGTTTAGTTCCAAATATAGAAGATAAATGTAACGATAGTATCCTTCATACAACTTAGCAAAAAATTTAACAACAATTTCACAAGCAGTATCTGGTACAACTGATACCTTTATTACAGATAGTTGCATTCTTAAAGAAAAAATCAAAAACATAAATGTACCAATTACGCTCTTATTAGTATCACAAGATTTCGTATCTATGTTTAATGATATTCGTCTAGATTTAGTTTCAGACTGCATAGAAGAAAAATTATAATTATACACAAATTTAACTAGGATATCAAATTCCGAAATTTTAATAGCTGAAAGAATAGTTTTGAATAATACCGTTTTCTCATTCAATCAAAAATACAACATACAAATTCTAGGTTCACCTACGGGCTCTCCATTATCTACAATTGCAGCTAACCTTATTTTAGACGACATTGAAAATAGTGCCTTATCAAAACTCAGTTTTAAACCACTTTGGTTCAACCGGTACTTGGATGACATTTTTGCACTTATTTTTAACATTTTCTAACATTCTTAATTACTTATATTTATCCATTTGAAAAACTGAAAATGGAGGTTTAATGACAAACCAGTTTAAAGAAACTGATTAAGTTCTCATCATTTTAATTACGCCAGAACTAAACAAAATTCCATTTAAAGGATTTATTGCTCTCTCAATTATGTATAAAATGAGCCCAGGATAAAGACAGTCAGTCTATTTTTTAAATAGATATTGCAAAAATAGTTTAAATTTAAATGTTTTCCTAAATTTTCAATAAATTCCGAAATCATCAACATTCTTCAATTTTATGCTTGAGCTCATTTTGAAGCTATTTTTTACCGTATCACAGCAGATTATAGGCATAAATTGTAAAAAAAATCTTACTGAATTGGACGAACCTGAAGTTATAACCAAAAAATTGGAAAGATTTGAAAACTTCTTATCTGTAGGAAAATCAGAATAAAAAAATTAATAAATATATATTTTGAGGAAGTTTCATAGATACGTGATGGTTATATGTCATGATACGGTGAAAAAATGGCATCAAAATGAGCCTAAGAACATTAAAAAATGTTGATTATTTCGCAAGTTATTGAACATTAACAAAACATTGAAATTTATACTATTTTTGGAATATCTAATTTAAAAAATAGATAAAATTGTCTTCATCCTGGGCTCATTTTATACAGATTTTCGAAAGAAATTAACCCTTTAAAAAGAAACTTTTTTACATCTGGAAAAATTAAAATGATCTGAGCTTAATCAGTGGTAAAAAAGAGGTCTACGAAAACTTTTTACACTCACCCAAAGAACTTCAGATGGCCGGACGGGTGATTTTCAAATCAAATTATTACAGAAATCTAAAGAAGAATCTTTTTTCAAAAATGCACGCTAACTCAAACAAGGTGTTACATTTATGATACGAGTAATTTAAAGGAATCTATATTATAGTCAGAAGTAGTTACTATCGGTCAGTGTAGATATCATTCTATAATATGTGAAAATAAAAATAAAAACTATTGATCACATTAACTCTTTAAATAACAGAAAATAAATTTAAAAGTATTTTAAGTTACATGTTTCTAAAAAAGATCTTTTCACTTTTTGCAACACTCTTGGAACTTTGATCATATGTTTGATTTTGGCTCTAAGAATACAAAAATATTAGCTAGAGAAAATAGCTCATAGAAAAGAAAAATTTTAGAATCGATTTTTATAATAAAATATATTGCAGTTTCTATTAACTTGAAAACAGAAATCCTAAGTTTAATACAATACTATAATAGCATCACCAATTAGTTATGTAAATTCTCTCCACTTTGGCGCGCTCCTGTTATCTTGGATTGACAACACCTATTGTTACATTGCAGGAACTAATTTAACCTCAAAAAATTGTTTTTGTGTTTTTTGTCACTCGCCCTCTTTCGTAACAAATATAATCCACTCTCCGTTTTTTTAAGAATGTATAACCAGGATTTTGGAACTTCTCTAATTTTTTAGAAGTTCAAGAAGGCTGGCAGAATGGTAGAAACGTCGTTTTTATATAAAAAGACTATTAATAAACTAGAACCGCGTTTATATCCGCTGTCCGAGAACGGCAACATTCACTTATATCCTCCTGGAAGGGCATCCCACCAATGCTGCTCAGCGAAGGGGAAATGCCCGCGCTGCGCTCTCATTGGCTTATTTGTCACGTGGTACTGCGAGGTGGTGGATGCCAAGCGCATATAAATGAGAGTTATGCAGGGATATAAGCGCGAGAGGAAGTAAGTGAGAGAGGATATAACCGCGGTTTCAGTGTATTTGGGGTATGAGGGGCGAGATAAACCATTTCTTAGGTCGTAGAAATTAAAGAAAATGAACTAGGAAGACATTGTTAAAAAGTTTTAATCGTTTCTGAGAAATCGATATTATAGTTTTACTATAAGGAGGCCTAAGTCTGTGTGTATGCAACGATTTCTGCACTGAGTGATGCTACACACCTCCGTCGTTACGGATTACGTCAGAATGCGGTAGCAGAAGCGGTAGCTCGTTTACTAATTATTAATAAACTAATTGCGGCTTCTGTGAGTGCACGCCCCTCTCGCATAAATCAAGACGGCGCGTCGCGATGAATGCGGGCCCCTCTTCCATCCAATCATATTTTTAGTTAGGGGTCCTCCATCATCCAAGTTACCACATTTAGGCTATTTTTGATCCCAGCCCCTCTCACTGAAAATCGAAGTTTTGTCCCCTCCCCCCCCCCTCTACACACCCTTGGGGAAGATAACGTAGACCAAGATTCTATCAAAGACATAGGCAAAGAGGATGATTTTTCACGAAAATAAGGTAATAATGAAGGAATAAATTCTTCGAAATAAAATTGAGATAAATAAAATATTGATTTCAATATGAAACGCTTTAAATTCCGAAGATTTTAAGTCAAAAGAAAAATATATATTGAATTTTCAACAAACAATATTAATTTTTTTACCAAAAAGACGGATTTTCCACAAAAGACATTAATTTTTAACTTATACGGGAGAAATTTCTAACAAAAAATGGAAGAGTGAAATTTTCAGATAAAACATTAATTTTCTTTAAAAAAAACGAATTTTTAACAAAAAAGGTTAATTTTAAACAAAACAGGTAAATTTTGACAATATATGAAATATCGACGAACTGCTTCAACTATCCACCAATCGGTTCAATTTTCATCTAAAAAAGATGAACTTTTAACCAAGAATATCAACTTTCTATAAAAAAGATAAATTCTTAATAACATATACAGGGTAGACACGTTGGGGCTTGCCAAAATGTACGCAACCCGCCTTACACGCCCATGATATTCTTATGGACGTGAATGCGGGGTTGCAAATTTTTTGATAAGCCCCAGCGTGTCCACCCTGTATGAATCTTCAACTAGAAAAAACAATTTTTAGTTAAAAATATCAATTAAGATCCAAAAAAGAAATATTTAGATTGTTACTTTAGAAACAAACTCTCAACCAAACAAATAGTTGCATTATAAACCAATGACATGAAATTCAACTAAAATGATGAATCTTAAAAACATGAATTTTCAAAAAAAAAATAACTTAACCCAAATGAAGATTTCTTAAACCGAAAGATTATTTTGATAAAAATGGAATATTTAAATGTATAACCAAGCAGGTGTAATTGGTATGCTAAAATTATAAATTAAAACAAAAATTTCAAACGAATAATTTAATTTCCTACCAAATTTTTTAATCCTCGAAAAAATCAGATTAATTAACAAAAAATCAACAAAAAGTTCAGCTCAATTAATTTGAATAATTTAAAAAAACGAAATAGTTATACTTTCTACCAACGAGGTGAATCTTAAAAAATATGAATTTTACAAACTGGTTCAAGTTTTACCCAAGTAGTTGAAAATTAATCTTCTTATTTGAAAATTTAACTACTTGGTTAAAAATGTATGTATTTTGTTTACTTTTAATATTTTTTTTGCAAATTAATATCTTAGTTGAAATTTAAACTATTTTATTGAAAATTAACTTTTTTGTTAAGAATTTAACTGCTTTTATGAAAATTTAACTTTTTGGCAGAGAATTAACCTTTTCAAATCATGTTTTGGGGTTAAAAATTCAAATTTTTTATATATAATTCTTTCATTTGGCATTAAAGTTTAATAACTTTGTTGAGAATTGCTATATTTTTTAAAATTCGTGTTATTTGTAGAAAATTAATCCCTTTTGGTCGAAAACTGATCTTTTGGTTTGAAAATTTAAATACAGTTACATCTCCCGTATTTCACCCCCCCCCCCATATTTCAAGTCCCACGTAAACGGATATTTCAAACTGCGCATTTCCGTTTTCAGCCACCACTGTCCCTGTACGCTCTCCCCCGAGTCAGTGGCTAAACATTTTAAAAAGGACCCAAAGAGCGGGAAGACATCGTTGGTTTGAATTGTGTATTTTAGCATGACGTCATGGGAATACAGAACATTTTTTCGAGAAAATATTCCAAACATATAAGTAAGTCATAAATGTACGAATAGTAATATTTCTCAAGCGCAGAATGTATTTTCTCCGTCGTGTTAAATTCTTTTGTCGATTTTCGATCTCTCAGAGTCAGGAAATGCAATCAATTGTCCGGAATTTGAGGTAAGAGTACCCGATCTAATACAATATCCTGAAATCTTGGATACATTATTTTATTTCGTGACACTGAAAGGTCGTTAATTGACAAAAGAATGGAACATAACTGAGCAAATACATTATGCACTTGAGAAACATTACTATTGAGAACTTTATAACTTACCTTTCAGTTCAGAATATTTGTTTCAAAAAGTAGTATGCAGTTGAAGTCCCATGTGGTAACCTTCCTGACGGCTGACTTTCCACCTATCCTAGCATGGTACACTTTAAAAATATTAATATTCATACCTTTATAACTTACGTTTAGAACATTCTCTCCAAAAAAGCTGTCTGCACTACTATGTCAAGCACTATACTAAACTTCATAACATTCCCAACGTTCGTTCCATGACCGCGACGTCATGCCACAAAACTCACTATTGCGCGAAAATTTTTAGTAGCTTGTTGAATCTATTTGATTGATTTTTAGTTGGGAAATTGTAGTACGTCAGCAAACACACTTGAAAGACATTTGAAAAATACTGGCATGCATGCAGGCTAACGGCGGCGTTATTCTTAACTGCGTAAGTCGGAACCGTCTGAACCGTGTCCAATCGAAATGCATAATGTTACGCAATCTCTGCACGTGAGTACCCGCGCATTTTAGCCCATTAATTTCATTTGAAAAAATTCATTTCTACACTACTAGCCTACTATCGTTAAAAATAACCATCTTTCCTATGTTTTTGATAAACTTTTGGCCTAAGTTACCTTCTGGGGGGATGGGGATGTAAGACAAAACTGCGATTGCCGGCGAATGGAGTGGGTGGAGCCTTAAATTGTTTACTTCGTTTATGGACGAGCCGTAAGAACTGATGGAATTCGATGGACGCGACATTCGATTTTCGGTATCAAACCGGTATTTCTGCAGGTCGAAAGTTACTTTCACTCCCGTGCCTACCCTATAGCGTTGGTGACAGCGGAAATAATGTCGGTGCACTTTGTATGTGGGTGGATGAGGGATCTAGGGGTGAAAAGCGATGAAGGTAGGAAGCGCGCGCGCGACAGTAAGAGAGCAGGAGAGAGAGAGAGAGAGAGGAAAGGAGAGAAGTATGAAATAAGGGGTGAGGTGAGGGTGGAAAGGGGGGAGTGAGACGGCCAGAATGGGGGCGAGAATATTGGTTGGCTTGTAATACCGGGAGTGGAGGAGGCAGGGACCCAGCGAATATTAAATATATTATTACATTCATTCTCATTTCCCTTTAACTTCGGCATGCCTGCGCTCGCTTCATGCTAGCGAGACCTTCGAACAATACACTTATCCAAACAAGAAGATTCATTTTTTAAATGGTTATGACCTACAAACAATTTCTAAGTAATCTGAAAAGAGCCTTGAAGTGCGCCAGAAAACTTCAAGAAATGTGAATTTGTATCGGAAATAATTGCAGTCATTCTCAAGGTCAAACCAGAGGGAGGCGTCACGTCTCGGCTAAGGGGACGTCTATACTGCACTGTTTCGAGAAATAATTCATGATTAACGAGAAAAAACCGAATGTTTAAATGAAAATATTCCCGATGCACGGGCACATTCTCAATGCGCGCGATGCACGTGGCGCTTCGCGCCACGCTTGGGCGCGCCTACGACGCGCAGGTACGCTCTCGCACTTCGCGCTCGTTTTGGTACGTTTAATGCACTCTTCAACAACATTTTTTCAAATATCATAAATATTGTGACTTAAATACAAAGCTTTAATTTAAACTTTTGATGAATTACATTCATAAATTTTAAACTGAAATTTTTGCCATTTTTTAATGAAGGTTAATAATTCAGTTATAGATTCAGTTCTCTTTAAAAATTGAAACAGTGTAGACAAAATTGAACAGCATATAAAAAGTAGGCATGTTTTTCAATATAATGTTAATAAATAAAACACTTTTTTTATTTCTCGTTCATACTTCAGTTCTAAGACAATTCTACTTTGAATAATTAATCTCGAACATTTTCAATTGCTGTCCAATTGAAAAATTACATCTGATTTCATAAAGGTAATTCTTAAATCTTGTTAAAAGCTACTAAAAATAACGCTTTAAGAATCGTTTTTATTCTATTAAAAATTTTTTATTCATTTTTGAAAATTTTCAAAATCTTGAATAGCATATCAATTTTTTTAGTTTTTATCCAAATAAAAAAGGTAATGATGATAATTTGCAAGCCTTTTTGTTGCGTACTAAAGAATTTCACAAAAACTTCTACAAATTAAAACAAAATTTAATTTTGAATAAGCTCTAACTTTTTAATTTTTGATTGAATCAAAGAATTCACAAGTATATAACTTTTCTAATTTTCATCGAAATTGAAAATTTAATTTGGATAATGTGCAATTCCTCTACCCATGCATAAGAAACTTTGAAAAAAATTCTAAAATTGGAACAAAAAATTTTCAAATTTGGAAGGTGCTCTAAATTTTTAAATTATGGTTGGAAATATCTGGTTAACGAACTTGAACTTAATTTTTGGACCCTTGAAAAGTATGTGTATCAAATGCTGACATGCAGATATACAGACTAGTGAGTAAAGATCCGTTAAAAAGCATGGTTCGAAAATTTGGAAGATTACGTTACACTCACATGAACGATATTGTAAAAAGTTAAATTTTCAATCAAAGAGGTGAATCTTAAGAAACATTAATTTTTTACAAAATAGTTCAACTTTCAACCGAGTACATAAATTTTCAACTAAAAAAGTTGCATTTCTAACCAAAAAGCATCTAATTTCAACCTTCAAGGATAAATATGAACCAAAAAAAGATGAATTTTGAACAAAATACACGAATTTTCAACTGAAGAAGATCAATTTTAAAAAATATCATTTTTTAACCAAAAATGCAATCGATAAATTGTTAGTTTAAAAAATGAATTCATAACTAAAAAATAAAAACGAAGTTTCAGCAAAATAGTAACATTTTTATTAAAAGAGATGAAATTTCAACTAAAATGATAAATATTTTTAAAAAATCAATTTAAAAAAAGGGCTCAACCCAAAATATGACTTTGTAACCCAAATGATTGAGTTTCTAAAAATGGAATAGTTAATTTTCAAACAACGAAATATCAATTTTTTTACCGAAAAAAATGGAATAGTTACAGTATTATTAATGAAAAAAAATTAATTCTCAACCAAAAACAAAGAAGAAATTTTCATTTGAAAGGATAAATCTTTAAAAAAATTAATTTTCAACAAAAGAGTTTAAACCAGAAGATGAATTTTCAACACAGAAGAATAATTTTTTTCTTTTAGAATTTTTGTATATTTATTACCTTACCTTACCTTCCCGAGTAAAAATGTTTAGACTTAAGTTCGACTTGGTGATGTCTTGGGTTAGTCTCCAAGACATCAATGTCTGGCTACGTCTCAAAACTGAGTCGAGACATAAGCCTTTGTCTTACATTTATGGTCACGAGAAGTAAGGCAGCGTTTACTTGTCTCAAGTCGAGCCTTCTCTTGGCTAAGACGACGGTTACTTGTCTCAAGACAAGCCTTTCTTGGCTGAGATGGTCGAACCTTTTCGACTCATAAATAAAATTAAAATTGATGAATGCCAAATTTGTAATTATTAAATTAGATATTTTTAATTTAAAAATTTCAGATTCTGTGAGTCTGAACGACTATAACCCTTAAAAGTTTTTTTCAAAAAATTAAAATTGTAACCTTCTAAAAGGATCTCTTAAGCCGTAAAAACAAACAACATTTACAGCATCCTCGTCAAACAAGTATAATCAATTAAAGATTTAGAATAAATTGCTAGAGGAACAATTTCTAATTATGATTTTATTTATTATCCAATATTATTTTTAATATTGAAGCATAACCAGCAGTTTAATTGCAAATTGTTGCTCAGAATATGATAGTAATTTGAAAATTAATTTCACCCGTGTATTGATAAAATATGTATAGCTGTGTAAATAAAATTTCATGAAAGCTAATTTTATTTTCGGAATTATAAAATGTTTGATGCGATTACTACTATGCATATAACAAAAACTAACTTATATTTCTTAAACAACATTTTAATAAATGAAAGTGACATACATTCTTGTCCATCTTATGATAATTTTCTATTTGAATTAGTAGCATTTTTTTTAATTGCCGTTTTGAATTCCACGCCCGACCCTAACGCAAGCGCTGTAATACAAGCCGCGCAAATTGGTAGCAGACGACGGAAACGTGTTGAACTT
>JAWWLR010000034.1:57126941-57144517 GCA_035041075.1 Acraspis erinacei
TCACGTGGTACTGCGAGGTGGTGGATGCCGAGCGGATATAAATGAGAGTTATGCAGGGATATAAGCGCGAGAGGATACAAGTGACAGAGGATATAAACACGGTTTCAGTGTATTTGACTTTTTCTTAATAATATTGAGTTTTTATTTAATAAAATAGATGGCAAAACCGAATAAGAAGGAATATAGTTCTTCCTGTTTTGATCATAGTAGCGATCGAAGAAAGTTTGAAGCTTGGATTTCGATATTTCGAGTTTATTTGAAGTTTTTTTATTGATTGGGACAATCCCGTTTTGCGCGTGGGAAATTTACAAATAATCATTATTGGCTTGTCATCTAGGTTGGACACGATTTGGTCTAAACAACATTTTTTTAATTTAGAAAATTCTTCATTAAACTTAATGAAACATATAAATTTATGCACGTATATATGAGCATAATATAATATAAATTTTGAAACTGCATCACTGACTTAAAAGTTTGCATTAAATATATCTAATGCTCAAAAATTTAACTTTCCAATAGGCGTTGTAATATAACTTAATAAAAGTTCCTACACATTCTCTCAAAAAATGTTTGATTGAATAAAACAAATTCTTTTAATCATGTAGCATCAAATAAGTATTTCTTTGATTTAAACAAAGCTTATTAGATTCAAATACGCATTCTTTAATTTAAACAAGTCTTAGCTTTTACATAGGGCGAAGCAAATTTTTTTTGTGTTCAAACAAAAATGTTTCTGAGTGTAGTGCGTAAGATTAAGGAAAGCATTTCTAACAGTGATCGCACGAAAGAATGCAATTTCAAATCAATTCGGTTTTGAATGCTTATAGACAGTTCTGGATTTGTTTAGGTTTGAAATAAAAGAAAATTACAAATCAGAATTAATTGACGGTGAACTGTATAATAAAATCGAAATGAAGATGTTTTCGTGAGCTATCCATAAGGGATAAAATATTCTTTTTAAAATTAAACTTTTACAATTTCTTGAGTATATAATTTTCATTGTTTTTCCTTAAAAAGATTTTGTTTTCCATAAATTTATTCATAAATATATCTTGTGAAATGCAATTAAAAAAATATATATAGAACGCAATCTGCAAATAAAACCTATCAATACATTTGCATATTTATAGCTAGTCTGTTTGTAGCCTGAGGAAGCTTTCATGTCTCACATATATCTCTAGAAATAGAAATCAAGTAATCACTGAGCCAAAAATGGTAACTATTAACTATTCAACAAAGGATTGTAGTTCAAGCTTTAATGGGAATGCTATTAAAAGTTACAATTTTAACTTTACACCACAGCTGATTCTTATACGATTTATTTATTCAAGAATGACTAGTTTCCAATTTAAACTTTCAGTTTATAATATTTTTTATTAGTAAGTTCCTAACCATTTTTTTAAACTTATAGATAAGCCTTGAAGATTTCACATTTCAGTAAAAACTACCTAAAATTGTTACGCAATAATATTGCTCTGAACTTAGGTCCAGCAAAAAATTATCTTTAATTTTACTTCCATATTTACGGTAAAGAAGAATTTTAAGGTGTGCTGCATTTAAGTTTGAACAATGAAAAATTTCATTTTTCTTTTATTTGTTTTCGTGTCTCGAAAATGCTGCACCTCGAAACTAAAACAAATTCGACGTCGTTGTGAGGCCCTTTTAAATTTGAAAATTTTAAAAATAATAATTCAGAAGCACACAAATTTCATTTTAAGACTTTTAAAATTAAGAATTTACTGTTTGTCATACGATACATCTATAAAACACGTGTACCTTTTCCAAATTTTTTTTCAGCTAGAGGTGCACACTTCAAAGCACATAAGCATTTTATGTTTATATAAAAAATGCAATATTATTTAATTACAAAGCTGAAAAACAAGAGTTCAATATTGTTCTTTAAAATAGAGTTTCATAATCGTGTATACCTCATAAATGCGTGTGGATGCCATTTTATTACTGTAAACAATGCTACAGTTCTCAAGCCTACTTTTATTACTGCTTTATCGAGTTTTTATTTTCTGAAATTTATTGTCGCATGGTACTACAAGAAAAGTTGTAAAACAGGCACTTCTTTTTCACGTAAACTGCACTTCTGCAGTAATCACGTGTAGCGTCGGAAACTTAAAGTTACCACCAAAGACTTCTTTTTAACTTCTTATAAAACTTTTACAGTTTACTTTTTTTAACGATGCCGTAGTTTAGGTATTAAAACAAATGATACTTACAAGCAAATTATATATACCTAAAATGATAAAAAATTTGGCACAACGCCAAATATACAAATTGTGAGTAACGTTTCGTGATGACTGGGTAAAATTTTTCGTCTATAGTGAAATTAAATAAATAAAAATTGTATAATAGTATAATATAATATAATTGCTTAATATAATAATTGTACTATAGTATAATTATAAAAGGAATCTGCACTATCATCTGATAAAAACCGGTCTAGTTATTTTCCCTTAAGCTACTAGGGAGATAGAAAGCAGAATATTTTTTTTTTTAATACAGGCATTGTTTTTCCAGTTGTTACAAGTCTTTTTCAAGGAATCTGTATTGTTACTAGAGAATAACATTCATTTTTTATTCCCAGCGGAGCGAAGGGGAAGACCTTCTATTAGAAAAAAATGTTAACTCATAGCTCCATCTAGTTTGAAAGGACGTTAAGAATTTATGTTATTCTTTGATGATAATACAGATTCCTGGAAAATATTGATTTGTAACACCTAACAAAATAATGCGTGTATCTTTAAAGAAATATTCTTCTTTCGATCTCTATAGTACCTTATGGAAAAATCATTATACCGGCAATAAAAAAATATTTAATTCATAGCTTCATCTAGTCTGAAAGACGTTAAGAATTTATTTTATTCTCTTAAGATAATACAGATTTCTTGACAAATTTGGCTGAAAAACGATTCTTCTTTTGATCTCTCTCGTAGCTGAAGGTTAGCTTAATTAGCTTAAGCACCTGTCCGGTAATCGCAAGTTCTGTGATTCGATTCCCAGCAGAGCAAAGGAGCAGATCTTCTTTCAGAAAAAAATTATATCCATTATATCTATAATTATACCCATTGGGATTTTCAATTTTATATTAAACTAGTTCCAGTTCAGATTCGTCTCAATTTGGACCTGATCTAATCTATTCAGGTTTTCAGTTTTAGTTCTGATTTCCAAAATGATCTTTCTAGATCGCGCACTAGGTTCCTACGTCACTTCAGTCGAATTTAGAAATTTTATGAGTGTAAATTATTCGGATTTTTTAATTTAAAAAAAATCATTTTAGTTTGGATTTCCAAAATGATCTTTCCGTATAGTGCACCAAGTTCTTACGTCAGTTCGGTTGAATTTTGATATTGTGTAAGTTTATTCTGCTCAGATTTCTGAGTTCCTTTTCAACTATTTTCAGTGCGGGTTTCCAGGATGATCTTTTAAAATCCAGCACGAAGTTTCTAAGACACTTTGTTTGAATTTGGGCATTGCGTAAATTAGATCTGTTCAGATTTCTGGGTTCATTTCGAACAAGTTTCACTTAGGATTTCAAAACTGATTTTTCAAGATTGCCAACTAAGTCCCTAAGTCATGCCGGTTGTATTTTGAAATTGTTTAGATGTAATATATTTGGATTTCTGAGTTAATTTGAAACGCGTGTCAGTCCGAATTACTAAAATGAGTTTCCCACATCGCCCAATAAGTTTCAAAGTCACTTTAGTTGAATTTGGACATTGTACACGTGTAATCTAATCAGATTTGAGTTTTTTGAAACTAGTTTCAGTTGGGATTTCCAAAATGATCTAATATCGCACACTAAGTTCTTAAGTAACTCAGGTTGAATTTTGAGATTGTGTGAGTGCAGCAATCTATTCGGATTTCTAACTTTATTTTGATCTAGTTTCAGTTTATATTTCCAAAATGATCTTTCCAGATTGCGAACTATATTACTAATTCAACTCGGATGAAACAACAAAATGAAACAACAAAATGTATTGGCTAAAAAGAAATTTTCGGCTTTTTGTCGCCTGCCATTGAGTTAATTGTGCGATATGCTCGTAGTATATATACGGCGGTCCTACTTATCCGCCTGAAGGAAAGCTATTCACGTTTTTAAGCGGGAAAGCTATATTAAATTATGCTGCAATGCCTTGCTGCTTATCATGAATGTCGACCCTTGTTGGTTTATATCAGCTTTGGCTTAAGTCCCATGCCAACAATTGTTCCCTAATTCGAAATTAATTAGCTGACATGGGGCAATGTGTATATGAAAGAACATGAAAGTTATTACCGATATTTGGCATTGTTCTGGATCAAATATTTATTCCTGCAATTTTAGGCACATTTGCAATTTCGTGACGTGGTGCAAAATTCCTTATGGTTTGAAACAATTACTAGTTAATAAATAATATATAATAATAATAATCTTCTAATTAATTATTTCACTTTATCTACATGTGCTTTTTGTCTCGAGAGTTGTCTCATCATATCGTGTGACATGAATTTCGAAACGAACTTTGGAATTGTTTCATTTTCACGTTTCAAGCTTCAGTTAATTAATACGGAAAGTTTTCAATCAGGAAGCATATATTTTTTTAAGTTTTTGGAATAATTAAACTTTAGACTTATACAAAATTTAAAATTCTTGTATTTTATCGATAAAAAAGACGGGCTCAATTTAAGTCAGCCTTAAATTTAATTTAAATATGCCAAATTTTTTGTTTCTAATTTTATACTGACAAGATTGTCTGGTTTTTTAATTTATCTGAAATCTTAAAACATTACATTTCAAAGACTTAATAGTTCGAAAATTTCCAATGTAAAGCAGTAGTAGTTAACAGCGTTATATTAAGCGGCTCTAAAATAAATATAAAAGCATGAAAGTTGAAAAAATAATCTGTAAAATTCAAGTCTAAAAAATCAGAAGATTGTAGAATCAAGCATTCCAAATTTATTTATTTTTTAGGCCTCCGCTACGCATATCAAAATTCAAGTTTTAATATAAAAATGTCCACAGTATTAAACATTTTTAATTCAACATAAAAAATAATCACAAATTAAAAGGCTTTCAGATACTGAAGTAATATGTGACAATCTTGTTTTTTATCGTTTTTTTATTTTGCTGGTAATATCTTTAAATTGTCTGATTTTTATTTGAAGACCTTAAAAAATTACTAATTAAAAATTAAAAACGATTTTAAAAAATTTAAACAACGTATAATATTTGTAAATTCAATGTTAAAAATTAGCGATTTGAAATTAGAATGTTAAATATTGTGTTGTTCAAAATAAAAGTAGATCAGAATTAAACTACCTGAAATTGATACATACAATTTTTACATACAAAATTGATATATTGATATAATAATTGATTATTTCCACTTTTCCCTTCTAAAGTTTTAATTTTGCAAACGAATTCATATATTGGATTTTGAAAAGTATTACTAAAAATTTGATGTCAAGTTTTTAAATGATTTAAATGTAACTAAAATAGTTGAAATTTTAGGCTCTTAGAGTAGAGGAATATTTTAATATTAATATTCTTAGACTTTCATATTTTTTAAATTTTAAATAAATTTTGAACATTGGAAATGAAGGTGAATTTATTTTTAGATTATAGCGAAACTATTCTAATAAATTTCAATAATAAATAATTATTCTTGTATGCAATATAGATTTAAGATTTTATATTTTTAGAAGGTTTCACTTTGTAATATTCAATTTCGTTAAATGATCAAGTCATTATAATTACAAATTATTTAAATTAAAAGGTTTGAAATTCTTAATTATTGAAGTTTGAATGCTTTTATTGAGAAATAATATATTTTAAATTTATTTGAATTTCAAATGATTCAATTGTCAAAATTAAAATATGAATCTAAGCAATTTTGAATATCTTGAAATTGCCCTATTCGTCAAATTTTAATCTAAAATCACACTATATAGGTTGTGCAATTTCAAATAAAATGTTTTAATTTGAATTACTTTGAAATCAAAATGATACCTTTTCAACTTCTTTTTAATTACATTTTCCCATACTTAAAATTTTCATCTGAAATTTTCCAATTTTGAAAGCTTCGGTTTAAAAATGTTTCAATTTAAAACTATTTAATTTCAAACGATTCTATTTAGAAATAATATATAATATAATTTAAAAATATACTACACTAGAGTAATCAAACAGCGTTACTTTGTATTTGATCATTTATCTTTACATTTTTTACTGTTAAAGATTCTTTTGTCCGAAATATATATATATATATATATATATATATATATATCACTTTAGAACTTCCTTATTGCAGAGAGAATCGCGCCTTCGGAAGCATGATATTTTCTGCAGTAAGACGAATCGTTGTTGCGAATTTGGGCGCTGACGTGAAACAAACGGGGTTAATAAGAGGCGCTAGCTTTCCAGCACAAGTTTAAAACGACGTCGCAAATATTTCGAGTTTAACGCTACTGCCACCGCTGTACCAAGCTTGGTAATATAATGTGGTTGAACTAGCGGAATATTGCGGAAGTTACTTCCGAGTAATTCTGGAGAAAACTGAATAGGCTCAACAGAAATATTTTATCTTTGTTGACTGTAGGATCAAATAGTTGGCTTATATTCTTTTATGAGGGAGACTTCATAATTTTAAGTTTAGGAACGAAATTCACCAGCAAAAATTCGAAACAATGTATTCGGTAGGATGACTGGGAACTGAAGGAATTTTTATATTTGCACAATTTGTAAAAAATACTATAAGCATTAAACGGAATTCTAAAATAGACACGTGAATAATAAATTTTATCAATATTTAAATTACAGTATAGTAGATCGAGCGTTAAAAGTAAAACAGAATTTATATTATTTTAGAATTTTTCTGGTACCTTCTTATTATATTTCTGAGAATTTAGGAATTTCTGATCGGGAAACTTTTTCGACTGATATTTTATGTTTTAGATATGCTTTTTATATTTTATGATAGTCGTACATACAATTGTTTAACTTTTTCTTTCTATTCTGTGCCGTTCAGTTGACTATTATCGTTGTAGTTTATGGCAGACAGATTTTTATTTTTAACATTCAAAGCGTTTTCCTTTTGGCCACACGCAAAAACTGTTAAAATTTGTATTAATTAAATTTAGAAGAATAGAGAGTAAAAAAGTGTAGAAGCCGAGTAAAGGGTTACAGAAAGTCATCAATAAATACCAAATAGAATTTAAAATTTTTGGACTTAAAAACTAGTAAAAAAAATTCCATACCACATAACATGAAAATCAATGTGAAGTTTGATACTTGCTTCGGTGTGTTTTTTTTTAATCTTGAGCATAACTAGTTGAAAATGTTTTATGGAAATCAACCTAAAAATTACGTTTTTCGGTCAAATTTAAAATCTGCATAATAAGAAGTGTCTGGCAAGAACGAGGGAATTAAAAAAAGAATAATGGAAAATAAATTGATTGATTCTCTTGCTTTATATATAAAAAATTGTATTGCACATCTAGAAGAAAAATTGCGTTATCATTGTCATGTGAAAAATATTTACAATGCATGCGCTAAGTTTGTAGGATGGCTTTTGCCTATTTTTATTGAGAATATAACATGAGTAATAACAAAACAAAATAAATAACCGATTTAATATTTATTTTGTGCACATAACGGACGATATAGTCAATTTGACGTTTGTTTGTTTTTTCAGCAGATCAAATATGTTTAAATGGATAAAAATAAAAAAATCCTATAGTTTATTTCTCATGAAATAAACATTTAAAGGATCCCGGGGCATAATGCCGTAAGCAATAAAACTCAAATTTTACAGAATACAAAAACTGTCGAACTATAATAGATTTAATTTCTTTTTTTTTAATAAGAAAGTAATTCCGAGCTGTTACTTAGCTTTACTAAATATTAAAATATAGACAAAAAGAAATAAGGACTTAAAAAAAAACATGGACTTTAAGTCACTTCTATAAATTGAACTATACCATATTCTTTCACAAATCCATGCATTAGGTCAAACCATTTAGCTTGGAAATAGAATGCGATTTCAAAATTCAACACATACACTCGTTCGCCGAGAGAACGAGCAGCTCGGGACCGAGACCTGCCGATCGAACGAACACGTAAGGGGGCTCCCACCTTCGAACATCTCATTGCGTGTGTTAGTATATTCTAGTCGGTGCCCGCCGGTGCGCATATATGTACCAGCCCCACGGATGGGATAGGTGGGAGTAAGGGGTACTCGTTGGCTCAGTCGCCACATGCTCGTTCGCCCGGCCGGCTCGTTCGCTCAGCGCTCGCTCCCTCGGCGAACGAGTGTACTCACTAATGCTTACCTTCGAAAGGGACCCTTCGTTCTTAGACCGAGCTTAAAAATCAAACAGTAAAGTAGTAGTTATTTTATTTTTAGGTAAATATATAAATTTGACTAAGTGTAATACGTGACTCAAAATAAAAATGGTTGCTTTTTTAATATTGTCTCCGAAAAAAAGATTTTATCCTAGATTTTAATAAGTTGTCCCAAATCTATGAACGATGTACCAATTTGAACTTGGTTTTATCGTTAGAAATTGTTACACTTTATGACAAAATAGAAATGAGTATATTTTTTTGCTTTTGTCAACGCAAATCATACAATTTGAATATTTTCTGAAAATATTTAAAATGTTTTAAAATTATAGAAGGGAAACAGTTTTCTTGGAAGACTTCCTTCGACTTATAAAACAGTTTTTAGAACCTCCATTTTACAAAATACTTAAATTCTTTCTGGACTAATATCTCTTGACTAATTTTTCCATTATTTGAAATATTTATATCTGTTCATATTTGCCACCTTCAACAGCATCTAAAATTTATACCCGTCACATATACATTCCTTGATCTCTTAGTTTCATATCGATGGGTTCTAGGAAGAATAGGCTATCTTTTCTTTAGCGTTAAGAATTAGGCTAACTTCATTTAGCTAAGTTTTCAGGAGGAATAAATAACCCATTATTTCTCTAAACATTTCCTACGAATTTAAAACTAAGGTCTTTTGTATTACAGTTTGTAATGTAATTTAGGCTCCGGTAACTTTCAAAAGAAGCAATTTTAAAAGATTTTATTTCTTTTACCACTTTTACGTGTTTACTAAATTTCATACAAAATGAAGTTGACCTAATTCTTAACAGTAACAAACAGATAGCCTATTCTTCTTAGGACCCATCGATATATTCATATCGTATAGAATGGTTAACTTTTTATCCATCACGTTCATATTCTTGAACATTAGTTTTTAGTTGAAAACTCAACAAATTAAATTTTCGTTGATAATTCATTCTTTATGGTTGAAAATTCAAGTATCCGAGTGAAAGCTGAGCTACTTTGTTTAAATTTCAGTTAATGGTTGAAAAGTCAACAACTTTGTTGAAATTTTTTTTTATTTTGTTATTGTAGATTAATCTTTTTCGTAAGAAATTCAAGTACTTGGTTCACATGCTTCTTCTTTCTTTAGTGAAACATTTCTCGTAGTTGAAAATTTTTCTTGGTTAAAAATTAAACTATCGTGTTGAAATCTGTCCTTTTGGTTTGAAAATTGATTTTTTCAGTAGAAATGTCTTATTTTTCAAATACGAATGTAACTCTTTGGCTAAAGTTTAATCGGTATCGGTTAAGGATTCAACTATTTTGTTGAAAATTCATGTATTTAATTCAAAATTGAAATATTTTTTTGGTTGAAGGATAAATACTGAATTCTTAATTAGAATTCATACTTATTTGTGAAACAGGTATTTTTGGTTTAGGTATTCAATTATTTGATTAACAATGTAACTGCTTTTGGTAAAAAATAACCCTATTTTCGCTATTTTAAGAGCAGTTTAGGCTGTGACGGTAGAGAGAGTCATGAATGAAGTTATGAGTATTATTTAGTTATTAGTTAATATGCGCGCGAACGCTTTTTTATATGGTATTAGAACTATGGTTACAAAATAGTTTAAATTGAGATGCAGTCAACGAAGCAGTTTTGTTGAATGAACAAAACTTATCTCTGAGTAGACACTTTCTTGTTAATAAAAATGCTAACGCAAACTTGTCACAATGCGTCTTGTCTAGATAAATTCATATGTAGACAAAATAAAGATACACGTACAACACAATTTAAATTCAAAGTCAATTTATTCCTGACGTAGAAATGAAACGAGGATTCGCGCTTGCAAGCTCTAGGGAAAGAAAACGAGAGAGTAAAGAATATAAAGTGACTTATAGATGAGAGCAAAAGGTCCATAGAAAAGCAGAAACCTCGCAGACTCCCGAACCGAAAAATAGGAAAGGAAAATAATAGAAAAATAGAAAAAGGTAAAAGTAGGCGAAAAATAGACGTCGTGATAAAGAATGGTACATCGGCGATTGTAAGCAATGCTTGCAACTGGAAGCTTATTTCTTTCCGTCTTATGTTTCTCCTCCAAAGAATGGTTCGTAAAATTCACAGAGTCCCTGGGGACTTGAGTTATTACATCTTCAACTGGCATGGGGTATAGAAACAAGGACAAGAGGGAAATAAGTACAGCAGACTCTCAGAAAGCGCCCGGTGCACGAGACCGACGTCCTCACTAAGCGCCCGTTCAGTTAAGCCAGGCCCCCTAAGGCTTGGCGGGAAATATCTCGTAGACGCATTAGCGGATTATTTAAATATCGTTTCGCGCACACGCATCCAATGAAAGTTCAAGGCGCTTGTAAATTGTTTGCTTCTAAATTGAGGCGCTTGGTAAGAAAAAGCGCTTTGTGAGAGTCTACTGTACATCGAAGCAGGTATAGTGGCACGACTAGCATGTCCCCGCCACTTTGTCTTCTCGTGTTGGGAGCTTTCCTAGAAAGTGGAGAACTGGAGAAATATTAACGGTTGCACTCTCCCAATATTAGAAGATCCTGTGGAACATACCGGGTACGATTTGTCCTCGAATGCCTGGCCAACGTCGTCTTACACATTTTTCCTCGACCGGTGGAGAGTGGATCAATTTCTCTTTGCGCTAGGAAGTATATCTTTGAGCATCCACCGGAAGAATAGTCTGGACGATCTTGAAATTGCGGTAGTTTGGTGATGTAATAGGCAAAAACTATCTTGGGACCACTTAAGAGGGTCATTTTTAAACTGTCGGGTTACCAAATTTATGGAGAAATATTTTCCCTATTTGTATATATCTGCGGAACTAGAGGAAAATTCCTCATCCTTTGCAGATTGAAGTCTAGTTGAAAAGTTAAAGTTGAAAAATCTACTATTATAATTTTGGTTTAGAGTTCCTCTTTTTAGGTTAAAAAATCCACTATCCTCTCGTAAATTCAACTATTTTGTTGCAAATTTATCTTTTTAGGTCAAATATTTAACTTTTTTGGAAAAATTACAATTCTCTGGTTGAAAATTCCAATGTATTCAAAACACCTTGCCTTTTTTACTTAAAAACTCAAATATTTGGTTTATGGCAAAACTTTCATTCTTTTTCATTTAACTACTTTATTAATTAATTAACTATTTCTTTTAAAAATGATCTACTTTGTCACAAAATTCATTATTTTATTAAAGGTTCAACTTTTTTTTTAATGTAATGTTTTTATTAAAAGTTTATCTGTTTTCTTGAGCAATAATCTTTATAGATAAATTCCTCTTTTTGGCTTGATAATTGAACTATTTGGTTAAAAACTGTACTACCTTGCTCAAAATTTCTCACTCCACCTTAAAATTTGAAACTATTTGGTTAAAAATTCATCTTTCTTGATTAAACATCAACTTTTTTGTTTAAAATTTATCTTTTATTGTAGAAAACATTTCATTGATTTGATAATCAATTATTTCATTGAGAATTCGTCGTTTTGGTTGTAGGTTAAACTAATTGATACAAATCTGAATTAATTTGTTAAAAATTGATTTGGTTAAAATTTCATCTGCTCGGCTTATTATTTTAATTGTATTATATTTTGGTTGAAATATCAGCTATTATTTTTTCTCTGAAAATTAGTATCTTCTGGTAGTAAATTAAACTATTTGGATAAAAGTCATGTATTTCGTTGAGAATCTGCCTTTTTTGGTTGAATTCAACTGTTTGTGGTATAAAATAAAAATATTTTCGTGTTAAAGTATCATCTATTGTATTTTGAGAAAAATAATCTCCAACTAATTGGTTAATAGGTTTTGGGCTGAAGTTTAATCTTTTTTGTTTGAAAACTCGATTATTTGCTTATAAATTAATCTTTTTAGATTGAAAATTGAACTATTTCGTTAAAACTTCAAAAGTTTGTTTGAAAACTAAACTTTTTTGAACGAAAGGTAAATTGTTTAAAAATTAACATTTTTTATTGAAAATTGAACAATATAGTTTCAATTTTAATTATTTGGTTGTTACTTCAGTATTATTCTTTGAAAATTGGCTTTTTCTTTCAAAATTCATCTTTTTAGGTTTAAATATCAACGGTTATCTAAAAAATTCGACGTTTTAGTTTGAAAACTCAAATCCTCTGTTAAAAATTCATTTATGTTCATGTGCATTTTTTATTTAGTTATTTTGATGAAAATGTAATAAATTTTGACTTCGATTAAAATTGTATGTCATTATATGGTATTATATTATATTTATTATACATTATTATATTATTATACTTTTAATTTTGTTGGCAGTTGACATTCACTATTTGTAACATTATTTTTATGGAAATTATTTCATTTGTGAAATATAAAAGTTATCCATAATTCTTTACCTTTAAAATTAAAATTACATTACATTAAATTAAATTAAAATTCTGCAACTAAGATTAAATGAAAACGTAATAAATTGAAATGTTTTGAATAAACCAAAGAATAAAGTGAGCTACTATTATTTTAAAATCTATTAAAATTAACCAAATAATATTACAGTCCCTTCGGTTATGCTTAAACTATTTTTTTTTTAGAAAACCGATAAACAAACAATTCTCGCCACCAGTAAATTTCTTTTTACCGATACTGGCCATTTCTTACCTGCAATCGCAATATCCCTTCGACAGTACTCTTCAGATTTTACTTTTGCAACTATAGGATGTATAGAAATTTTATTCATGTTTTATGTGCATAGATTTCAATAATTTCATCCAATCAATTTAAATAATTTTTAATTAATTAATTTTAATATTTAACAGTTGTTTACTTTGAGATGTTATAATAATAAATAATAAAAACATTCATGCCTAACATTACCATCATATTATGTTCAACAAATTTAATTTAATTAATAAATTATAAACGATTATAATTTAAAAAAAATATTTATTGGAAAGTGAGACCTGGAAAAGATGAACGGCGAGTTTTATCACACCCAACTTCTTTTCCATGTGAAAAAATGTGAATATGATGAGTCTTAAACGGAATTTCTTGAGATTTTTAATTTATTCTTTGGTTTTCGGCAAAATACCAGATTTTCTTGGTCTTCCCCGACAAATAATTTACTTTTCGTCTGGAGAGAATATGCTCCAGAAGGTTTTAAATGTTAAATTATTTATAATTTAAAACTTTTCAAACGTAATTTGATTTAAAATTTACAGAATTCTTAATTTAAAATATTAACTTAAAATTAGTTTTAAGATTGGACAGTGTCTCTAATTGTGTATTGTATTAAACATATTGTTCTTTTCTATATTACTCCCTAATGAAATTTTCAAATAAGGTTTTTCTACAAATAGCATTTTTTTAAACGGCATTCCTTCTTTAAAATAATTTTTAATTAATTTATAATGAACACTGAATTTTATTAAAAAATATCTTTTTAATTGGATAGCTTACAAAGAGTATTCAAATTTAAGCATCCGAGTTTGAAAGATCGAAAAACGTTCAAAGTAATTCAAAGAATTCTTTACATCGCTCTCTTTTTAATTATTTTAAATTTCCCTGTTTTTTGTTGCAGGTAAGGTGCTTTTAATTAGTGAAAAAATTTCCATCCTTCTTCGGGAACTGTAAGTAAAACCATCTAAATTAGGAACAATGCACAATATTCTTCCCACTGCGCAATATTCTAAAGTAATTAAATTTTATTAAACGAAAATCGTCTAAAAATTGTCATTAACATAATTATGTTTATTATATAATTAATAACTTATTTTAGCATGAAATGGAATATTAAAATTGCGAAGCTACATATTACCTGATGAAAAATATTTCGTGCAGCTGAGAGCGTGTCACGTTCCTTGCTCTAAATTTGAATTTCCTTAGCTGAGGAAATGCAGGGTAAGGTATATATTTTCCTCCAATTTTACCTCTGGAAAAAGTAATCTATGCTGCGCATCTCGCCTGCTATCACTTTGATAGTGCACGGAATGCAGAAAGCCAGATCATTTCAAAGGTGTACACGAAAATAAAAGGCCTTTGATCTTGCATGCGCGGCGAAAAACACAAAAATCGGGCAATCAACCAGCCGCCACCTGCAAATGGAAATCATCACGATATTTCAGTATCTATCTCTTCTTAAATTCAGATCAGAAGTCCATAATGAATTAAACCAGTATTGCTAAATACTCCCATTAATAATTTTTTATTTTTTATTAAACTCAAATCTACACCACTTCTATAAATATAAATAAAAATAATAGCAATATAATTTTCTTAAACTAAAATCTTGAAATAAAAAATTATTCAAAGTAGGCGCAGCGTGCCTGTTAAAAAAAGGATTCCTTAGCCTATTAAGACATTAACTATGTCGTTTGAATCCTTCTCTGTCATAAACTCCCTCCCGTACTCTCCCCCTTTCCTTCTACTTCCTCTACTCACTCATAATGCCTTTCGTCGCATTTCCCCTATTTTCACTCTCTTTGCTTCCCCTCTCCATCCTTTACCTATTTCCCCCTAAATCACATTCCCTACTTATCCTCGCTTCTATTTCAATTTTCATAGTTTTCCTCACTTTCCCTACTTGTCCATGATCACTCCCCCGACTTTACCGCCGCACCCCACACTGGAAAAAAATAACTTTTTTGGTTCTATTTGACGCCCCGGTGCTCGTCAATGAGAAAAAAAGTTGAAATCGCCTAAGTGTTTCATATAGTAACATCAGATAAAGATGTTGCAGTATTATATAATAAAACATAAAAATTTTATAAACAAATTGATTCTTAAAAAAGGTTTTCTACGTTTTTCCACAATTTTCCGTTTTCATAAGTTATATTGCAGGAAATTTGGATAGAAACAACATAATGATGAAGAAATTTCTTCTTGAGATTATTATTGTTAATATTTTAAACAAATTTGATTAAAAAATGTATTATTTGGGCATTTTTCGCAGACAAATTAGGTTTTTTTTAAATTACAGGCCTTCAGCTGGGAACTTCATGACAATTTCAGGAAAATACATAATTAGTTGATAAATTTTATGATTAAAAAAAACATTTAATAAACAAATTAATCAGAAATTTGTTGACAAAAAATACATTTTTTTCGATGTGAACTTTTTACATTAGAAACTCCATGATGATTTCAGCAAAATACTTAATTTTGTTATCTATTTTATCATTTTTTGAGAAAGTTAATCAACAATTGAGTTATTGGGGAATCTGACGACGGACAAATTCTTTTTTTCGATGTCAGACATTTTCATTGGGTTCTTCATAATAAATTCAGCGAGATTGGTAATCAGTTGATGAGTTTTATGATTTTTTTAAACAAATTTAACAAACCAATTCATTATTCGGGCATCTGTGGAAGAAAAGATTCGTTTTTTCGATGTCAACCTTCTTAATTTGGAAGTTCATGATAATTTCAGCAAAATTCATAATTAGTTGACAAATTTTATATTTAAAAAAATATTAATAAAGAAATCCATTATTCGCGCATCTGTCGATGGAAATTTTTTTTCGATATCAGCCTTTCTAATTGGGAATTTAATGATAATTTCCTTACCACTGACACTTAGTTGATCAATTGTTTTATAATAAATTCTATGAGAAATGTTGCTCAAATTGTCATGAAAATCCCAACTGAAAGGACTGACATTGAAAAAAATGAAATTTTCTGCCAAAAAATACCCGAGTAATTAATTTTTTAATTCAATTTTGTTAGAAAATCATAAGATTAAACAAAACATTATGAATTTGGATAAAATTATCATAAACCTCGTAATTAAAAGAATTGACTCTTTTAAAAATTAATTCTTTTTAAAAATCATAAGATTTTTGAACAAATTATTAAATTCTTATAAAATTATCATAAAGTTCATAGCTCAAAAAATTGACATAGAAAAAAACGAATTTTTCTGTCGAAGAAAGCCTAATTAATGCATATTTCTATCAAAATTGTTTTAAAAATCAAAATAATAATCAACAAATTATGAATGTTACTGAAATTTTCATACAGTTCCTAACTGAAAGGACTGAGCATTGAAAGACTAATTTTTCTACCGAGAAAATGCCCGAATAATTCATTTGTTTATTAAATGTGTTAGAAAAATCACAAGACCAACAAAAAATTAATGAATGTTGCTAATATTATTATGAGTTCCTAATTTTAAAAAATTCGCATGAAAAAAAGAAACCATTTTTCTGTGGAAACATACCTGATTAGTATTAACAATAATAATGTTAAGAAACAATTTCTTCTTGACATTATTATTGTTAATATGAATCGGGCATGTTTCCATGTTATAATAAATCTTAGAAAAAATTCTTTCAACGAGTAATTTGTTACAATTTTTTTAGTATTTAACATTGGAAAATCTTTTACTGATATTACTGTATGGCTCTACAACTCTCTCAGAAATCTTATCAGATTGTTTTTCGAATTTTTGTTGTCCAAATCGGTCAATTCTTTTAAGACTGTATGCTATTCTTGAAGTTCAAACAAAAATTTATTTCACTTTTTTGAAATTTCGAATACGTCATTATTATTATTGTCTTGTTAGGCTTGTCTGTTTACGTCCCGTATAACTACGGTTGAAAGAGTGTTATATTATACCTTTTATTTCAACATTCCGGTGAAATAGAGGTCCATTAACAATTAATCTTGCTGCTAAAATATCATTTAAGTCCCTTTAGCACGAGTACGTGTACCGCCAGACGACTCCAATTTACTGGGTACGTGCTTGTGCTAGATTTTCTTTTACTGAGATGGGCTTAGAATCACTATATGAATTCAACCATAACCATCGATGACCCGCGGCTGGATCCGACTTTATTAGAAGAACTCGCATTTCCCTGAACGTTTAGCCAGGAGATAGGAAAACTGCAGAAAAAGCAATCATCCTGAGCGTCTAAGCTCCTGTTCATCATTAGTTAAAACAGGGCAAACACTCAAACTGGCCCAATATGTTCACTAAAGGAATAAAAAAGTTTTTAAATCCGAGTCGAAATTTAGGCCCTACTTTGAAGTTTCAGCTCCTTATTAGAATTTGCTTTGACGCTATTTAAACTCATAACCCCTGCTTTAAACGTTCAACTCCTAGAGAATAAAACAATGTACTTACACCGTACGCTTAGAGAGGGCGTAAGAAGCGTAAATCGTAAAGAGCGTAGGGTAAGTTAAGCCTCGTAAGATGTGTAAAAGCAGGGCTGCCAACATTCTGCAATTCGGAATCGTCGGTAAAGTTGTGTTGCCCCGTTACATGTG
>JAWWLR010000034.1:57144617-57155754 GCA_035041075.1 Acraspis erinacei
ATGTTATTTATGTTTATATACTTTTAATAAGAGAAGATTCAATTTTTAATTAAAAGTATATAAAAATATACCTAAGAAAAACTATATAAACAGAACGTCAATATGTTTACAAGGTGGGAATAATAATTATTTCAAGAAGATGTGTGGTTACTTAGTACTTAACTCTCACACAACTGAATTTTTAATGCAACTATCATTCCAAAGAGGGTACGAATAATTGGTTTCAGCGTACGGTGTAATTACATTCATTGGAGCCAACTTTGAATCCATTTTAATCTATAGGTCCTACTTTGAATCTTTATAGTCTACAATGTTGGAACTTCATGAAAATCAAGTAAAAATTATTTGTTACTCAGGTTAATTTAACTCATTGGTCATCTTAATGACTGAATGCGCACTGATTTAACAAAAATATTTCATTCAAAATTCAACCTAATTGTCATTAATTATTTATATATAAATAAATACTTCTTTTCAATGCTCAATCACAGAAAAATATTTTCTTTTAACAGAAAATGCTGAAAATTTGTATGAGAATAATCTTCATCATGGAACATTTCTAAATATTGTCGATTAGTAAGACATTATCAATAGTTTTATAAATGATTAATGAAAGTATGTGTATTTTCAAAAACCATGTAGGTAGTTGAGACTCACAACAAATTATAAGAATAAAATATTTTCTATCGCTAACAAAAATATTATAAATTAAATAAAAAATTTGAAAAAGATATTGAAATATATATTTAGAAATTATGATTAAATTTACTCATTGTTATTTAATTTTTATTAGCGTATTACTTTTAATTTATTTGCAACATGATTTCGTAAAAAAAAATTCTTCCAAGGAACACTATCACTTTTTCAATGGTTTGGTCATTTTTGTTACTAAACAATAACAATTGAGAGTTTTTGAAACATTTTCCTAGAGAAATATTACCATTTACGTGTCTACCACTTGATTTAGGAGGAAAAATCACTTCTTTTTGTCAAAAAATTATTTTTTTATCACATTTTTTGGAAAATAAGAACAGCCAAATGTATGAAGAATAATTGTCTACTTATGTCGAATTTTGGGACGACGAGACAATGGGTTATAAAACTAGTACTGTTATTGTTAACATAAACTTATTTCCTCATGATTATTAGGTTGAATATTGAAGTAAACATTTGATATTTATATCACAGATATTATTTTATTTTTTCTGATAAATAAAAAATCTTATTTTTATTCATACATATTGGTGTGAGATTATAGAGAACCTGCTTTGAATCCACAAGTCATACATGTCGCAGTTGGAGCTTTAAAAGACGGTCTAATTTTTCTTAAATACAGACCCTACTTTGACGCTAAACGTGAAGAAACGGCCGATTTCGAACACTTTTTGCGTCGAAGTAGGGTCCTAATTACATTGAATTCGCTGCTTATTTAGAACCTACTTTACCTTATGAAAGAGTTTAAACAGAAGTTTTTTTATTCGCTAATTACGAACCTGCAGTCATATTTTCAGAATTGAAAATGCCGTTTACAATATAGCAGACGAAAAGCTTAAAAGTTTTCTCAATCTTTTTTAAAATGTTGTACCTAGGTGTTCGTTGAATTGATAGTTATAAATCAAAGGACATATTTACGAAAATCAGAATAAGCACTAATCCAATATGGTCGAAGAGAAGTTTGAATAGTTCACAAATTATTATGAAATTTAATAACAGGAAATTTTGTGCTTCCTGATTAAGAATCTCAAATTCTATTTTTAAAATTCGCAACGTCCGACCAAAAAACAAATTATTCAATTGTCCATGTTTTTTCACTCACCACTTCCAGTAAACAGAATTTAGTTTTGTAATGAATGCCTCAAAAAACTTCGCAGACCTATTGCATTTTTAGATTTTTAAATGTGACTTTAGATTCGTAATCAGTGACCCAAATAACTTTTGTATTCAAACAGAACGGGCATTAGTAATTTTTTATAAATAGTTTAAAACTTTTTTATCTTTTGAACGGCTGGGTTGGATAAGACATTTTAAATTCAGAAAATCTTACTTGAGATTCGTAATGAACGCCTCAAAAGAATCCGAGTAACTGAATTTCATACAAATTTATCAGCATTGCTATTTTTTATGAACATTAAAAAAGTTGTTTATCTTTTAAGCGGACTTATTTATTAAGGCATTTTTAATTAAAAAGTATGACTTCAGGTTCCTATTTAGCGACCTGAAAACGCCTTTTGAAAATTCATTCACATAAAGCTGTGCAGCTATAAATTTCATTTTTGATTGCGAAAAAGGAAAATACCTAGCTTTACACGCTTTTAATGCACACCAAGTTTCCTTAATTTTAATTGCACTTTGGCGTAACCCAAAAAGAGAATAAAGAATAACCTTTCATAAAAGAAGAAGAATTCTCTTTGAAAAATCTGTTTTTGTTCTTGGTTAGTTAAATTATTTTTAGAGCACACTCAAAAAAGTAAGTCAAGACTGTTACAGTTTTTGGGCACGGGACTAGCGTTTTCCCTTTTTATTTAGATTGGCCTTTACTAAACCTAAAATCCCCAACAGCTTTAAAGCTCTCCTTGACAGTTGTTTGACTGAAATAAATATAGGTATGTTTATTTATGAAATATGCAACAGCTTGCCTCAGAGCTTTAATGCACATGTTTGTTTCGTTCGAAGGAGCCATTCTTTGCTTTTATTATGTGCTTTCTTCTAAGTAATAGATATTTAAGAAAGTATTACTAACACAAAAACGGAAAATTCGTTTTTCATCCTTTATCTCTTTAAATGTCAACACAATTCCTTCCAAGCGGAGAAAATAAGAAACTACATATTTTATGCATAATTAAAAATTCAGCAGGTATTTTAGTACTTTCAGAATTATCAGTAGTTATTTTGGGGTAAAAGGGAAAAACGAAAGGGTCCACTTTTTGCATGGATAACCCAAGTGCTGAACCCTGAAACAAGAGAGATTATTTTGTTAATAAAATATCTGATCTTTTAAAGAAATATTTCAATTTTTTACCCAAAAAGAGTAATTATGTCAAAAAAGTTCAATGTTTAACAAAATTTAATTTTAAACAAAGAAAGATGGATTTTCAACAAAGAATGGCATTTGTGTCATAAAAGACGAATTATTTTCAATCGAACATGACTTTTTACTATAAGACATGAATTTTCAATAAAAAATAACCATTTTTTCACAGAACAGTTGCAATGTTGACAATAACTTCTAAATAAATTTTGGTTTAAAAATAAAATAGCTACATTTTTAAATAAAAATATTATGTAATTTTCAATAAAAAAAACTATATGTAAATTTAACCAGAGGTAAATTTTTTGCTAAGAACATGAATTCTCATAAAACAGTTCCATTTTCATCCAAACGGACACCATTGACAAAATAGTTGAATTTTCAAAAAATGAATTAAACTTTAACGAAATTGTTGAATTTTATGCGAAGTAATTTTAAACCGAGCTTTTAGACAGATACGTGAAAAACACTTATTTTTACCCAAATAGTTGAATGTTTATAAAAAAGGATGAGGCTTTAAATAAAATTATGAATCTTCAACAAAAGTGTTTAAAATCAAACAAATAGTTTAAAAAATAGGATTTTTTATCCAAAAAGATTAATTTTCTGCCGAACGATTATTACTCAAATATTTTTAAACAAATACGTCAATTTTCAATCAAATAGTTCAATTTTTAAGTAAAAACATCCCTATTTTGCTATATAGTTAAATTATCAACTAAAAGGGAGACATTTTCCATGAAAAATAAAATGGTTAAATTTTCATTAAAAAAATTTAACCAAAAATGAAAAGAATTTACAAAAAAATGGTGAAACTTTCAGCAAAAAAAATGAATCTTCAGAGAAGAAAATTAATTTTTTAACAAATTAGTTCAAGTTTTCAACAAGTGGTTGAATTTTGGATAAAAAATTAGTTTTTAATTAAATAATTGCATTTTGAAAAAAATAATTAACTGTTTAATCAGCTAGTAAAATTCGTAATCAAACAAGGTAAATCTAATGATATTGAAAATGGAATTTTAACTCTTTCAGTTATAATTATAATTAAAAATATGAAAATAAATAATAACCTATATTTATTATTACAAAATTATTATTATTAGTATAATATCTGCAATTCGATTAGTCAATACTGTTAATATTCCTGAATTGTAAGAATATATATATATATATATATATATATATATATATATGTGTGTGTGTGTGTGTGTGTATTTTGGCAATAAATAATTAAACAATAAGAAATTGATCCATATCCATGAACAAGGGAAGTTTCTTGCAAAAAGGGGAAAATACTAAAATAGGAACAAGAATGTGAATTTCCCCTCTCCTCAAACTGATAATGTAGTTTATGTACGGTCGCATACCTTGAATTATGACATAAAAGTGAATATTGCCTTACAAGCATAAAAGGGACTTTAACTAAAATATGTTTCATAAATCGAATTAGTAGCTTAATTATGCACTAAAAGCTTTTCTCGAACCAATAATTTACGTCGGAACACTTCCCTCTAAAATTGCCTTCAGTACTCTCAATATAACTTAAATCTTTCCCTTTACAAGTCGTCTTTACTCACTCCTCCCCTCCCCCTCTTTGCGATTTCATTTTGCAAGCACTCATTGGCTACTAAAAATCTTCAGCCCTCTCATTTATATTTGTCAATCAATCGTTCTTTCTCCGACTGTGAAGCAAGTAGTGCATTCGTCTCTGAGCCAGCCTCTCAAGCTGATTGGGAAAATCGTATCCGCATTGGAATAGATTGCGGTGAAATAATATTGCTGTAAATCCCTAGGCACTCTTGTGCATGTATAAGTTCTATCGTTCTGTCTTTACTTTCGCCTCACTCCTCAGAACCTCCCTGATCCTTTATTTTCCTCCTTCAGGTCTCGTTCCGTTGTTCCTCTCTGGCTCTGCTCTCCATTTTTCCTTCTCTTGAGTCATCTCTTTTTCCACGTTCCACTGCTGCCATGCTGCCACTCCTCTCGATTCGACTCCGTCCCGGGATAAAATTCTACGAGATCGAGGCTCAAAAGTGCTCTCCACGCGAACGAGCACGAATTCCAGGACAATCGCGGCACGTCGATTGCACCCGTGATAGTGCATAAGTACCTAATGTCGATTCGTTCCTCAATGTAGAAAAGAAATGAGAATGCTAGACCCGCACTCCTGGATCCTTATCATTCTTCTATTGCAATGAAAAATTCCAAATATCTTTATAGCTCCTTTATTGCCGTAGGAGTATTTTTATTCAACATTTTAGAAAAATCGATTTCTGACCTCAGAGTCTGACTCATTTAGTGCAGACTCTGGACAGGGTGGCCACTCACAAGGAAAACTGGGAATTAGCCTGGAATTTTGTTGAAACTCATGAACTTTTCAGATTTTTTTCATCGAGGGATTGATTAGTCGGATTTTGTGTGTACATTAAATTGCTAGATTGCATGGGACTGCTAAAGATTGAACATATGTTGACAAAGAAACAGATTCCATAGATTGTAGGAAATTCATTATAGAAAATCGTTTTATAACAAAACGTTATAGGGTAATCAGCATTGGAATAAATAAGACAAAATAACATAGATCGATAAAATTTTTAACAAAAGATAGGACTATTATCTTTATTGATCATCCCAAAACGATTCTTTTTTTCTGCGATAAGGCAGATTAACGATTTAAATTTTACACTAAAATACTGTAGCATAGATCCGCAATCATAAATTTTGAAAATCTGAGCTTGAATTCGGATTCAGCAAAAAAAAAAATTTTAGATACTGAAACCTTTATCAATGGGCTAACGAAATTTTCTTCGCTTCCCTTCATAGCTTTTCAGTGTGAAATAGCAATAGTTAATTTGTCGTATTTCGGAGAAAAAGAATCAATTCGGGTTGGTTCAAAATGGAAATGAAAGGTAAATAGAAGTAACTTAAAATAGCGTGAGCTCTTTAAAAAAATCGCTGCTATTTTTATAGTGTTTGCAATATTGTAGAAAATGGCCATTTTTTCATTTTTGGTTGAAAATATCTCGAAATCCTGATGTATAGAAAACATTTTAACAACTGATTTCTTTTAAGACATTAAAATCTAACGACCAAATTTGGACAACCACCACAAAATGTTCCTATTCAAATTTGAAAAAAGATAAAAATAAAGAAAAGAAAAAATTCTATTTGGAAAAAAATAAAAAAGGACAAAGCAAAAAGAAAAGGCAATCATCCAAATCCTCTTCTTTCTCTTTTTTATTTCTTTCTGTTTTTTATTTTTATTATTGTGAAGTCACAATAAAAAACATTTGTTAAAAATAATCACCAAGGTTTCGGCACTCATGCAGCACCTTTATAATAGTAAACAAATAAAGAACAAAAAAATTAATAAAAAACACCTGAGCAGATAGGAAAAAAAATCACGAAGCCCTCTTCCCGCTAACCGAGAATGGATTCATTGAATTCTTGGTTTTATTTCCAGGAATTCTGCACACTAATTTGATTATTGCACGTTAAATAGGATTTTAAATTTGAATGTTATCTTATTTAAATTTCTTTAATTTTAATTTGTAAAAATTCCCCAAAATCTTTGGAATACTTTAAATTCCTATGAAACTTAATCTTTTATCCTGAAATCTTTTGAAATTCCTTAAATTCTTCAAAAATCCTATGAAATTCGTTGACATCCCTTGACAAATTTTTTTATATCTCTTGAAATTCTGTACTTTGAAATTCGTTTAGTTTTTTATACGCTTTTAAATGCCTCGAAGTCCTTGGGAATTCAGTTAAATCCTTCAAATCTTGTGAAATTCCTTGAAATACCTTCAAATTCTTTGACAGGTCTAGAATTTGACATGTCAAATCTCACAAAATTTATTGAAATTACCTAAAATTACTGATATCTCTTGAAATCCTTTGGAAGTCCTTAATTTCGTTTGAAATTTGTAAAAATCGTAAAAACCTAATAATAAAGTATAAATAAGTGAAATCCCTTAATCCTTGGATATTTAATAAAATCCTTAAAACTTCTGAAAATTCTTG
The DNA here is from genome assembly GCA_035041075.1 of Acraspis erinacei. NCBI lineage: Eukaryota > Metazoa > Arthropoda > Insecta > Hymenoptera > Cynipidae > Acraspis > Acraspis erinacei. Next base: position 57,151,669 of record JAWWLR010000034.1, read on the forward strand.
CAACACCGTAAAAACTCTTGATAGGGAACCCTCAAAATTCAATTTAATATGATTCATTTTTCAAACTGCCCCAGAGATATGTTAAAATCTTTGGAAATAATTAGAATTATACTATATCCCTGGAAATCTTTGGAAATAATTCTTATATCCTTGGAAATCTGTGGAAAATATTAAACTCCTCCGAAATTGTTTTGAAACTTTTCAAAAGTTCTTAAATTCCGGGTAAATATTTTTGTATTGTTTTAAAAATGTATTTTTTAATTATTTGAATTATTTTGAAATCTTTTGGTACTTTTTTCAAAAGCCTTAGAATTCGTGAAAGTACGCAGAAATTACTTGAAATCCTTTGAAATCCCTTAGAATCTCCAGATATATTTAGAAATGTTTAGAATGCACATAAACTTTGATAAAATCTAACGAGTTAATTAAAAATTCATGAAAATTCTCTGGAATTCCTTTAAAGTCCTTAAAATTGATTGAAATCGTAACTGGGCGCTATTTACTTTTTCAATCAATATAGTCTAGTCTAAAAAAATAAAACTATCGAGAATAACTTTACGTTTAAGATTTTTAAGTTACTCTTTCGTTGAAAAATAAATGTTGCTTTTATAATATATTTAAGAATTTATTTTCGAGAGTGAAAACATTATTTTTTCAATTTATATAATTTATTACTAATAATTTGCATTAAAAATGTAGGCATACTCTCAATGACTAAAAAAAATTTGAAAACCCGCTTTTCAAGAAAAACTTATTTCAATTGTTCTAGTGAAAAATTCAGACCGTAACATAGATTTGTTTTCTTTGCAAACGTTTCTAAAATTGTCCTAAAGTTTGTATAATATTCCTATTATTATTTTTATCATGCGGGCAATCTATACAAAAGTGAACAAAATTATACAGTATGTATTTTTTTCATACACTGTAAAATTTCTCACTTGGTTTATTGTAAAAAATTACAATGCGATCAATTAAATAATTATATTGGAGATGGAACACTGTTTCTCTAAAAAGAAGAGGAATTTTTTCTGAGAGAATAATGAATTCTCGACTTTTTAAAGGCATAAAATAAAAATTTTAACTTTTTGCTTCGAAGATGCGAGTCGTCATCGGAGATCCAAGGATAGGTTCCGCAGCATCCGAGCTTCCGGTATGGCACTACCAAGCATACTCCACGGATGATCTAATTTGTTGTCTATCAATTACCGGACCTAGTGACTACCGCCTCTATGGCATAGAAAATTATGTAGCAGAAAAATGTTATGCACTGCCTCCCGTTTAACTTTCATCTACTATGTCGTCGAACGCTGCGTCATTAATACTGAACAGACATTTTTGTAGTTCTCGCTTCCTCATAAATAAAACATGATAATTCTGGCAATTTTCAAATATGCTGAACACTGTCACAATTTCAAGATTAAAAACTCCTCTCATCGTGATACTTCTTGATCAGACTCTGAAATTTCGATTTTCTTTTTTTTAGTAATAAATAATAATAATCCTGGAATTAATATTTGTACATTGTTCAAATATTGTTTAACTTCAAGTCCTTCAAGTTTTCAATTATTCATTTTTAAAGCTTTCACACATAAGGCAACTAATTTTAAACGTTTTTTGAATAATTAAACTTTAAAAGTTCAGAATCTTTAAAACTCTTCAATTATGATAAGTGAAAATGACGGAGATTTTTTCTCACAGAAATCACATTTATTAGCAGGAAAAACTTTTCGGTCACTTCAAATGTCACTTGATACTACATGACATATTTATTAATAATATATTTATGATCTTTAAAATTTATATAATTTTAATTTTTAATTATAGCTCTGCATGTTCAATTCTAAAACTGTTTAGTGCATGCGGATATTTATAATTTAATTATTATTAATATATAACTATAATTATAATGCATTAATTACAATTTATTGAGGAATAGCTCAAGTTTTTTTCTAAAAATATTTTGTACATTTTCGGAGAATTCAGATGAAAAATTTCACAATGTTGTATATTTAAATTGAAATATTGATAATATTATGACAACTTCAATAATAAAATGAGATTACATCATTTTGCCGAATTTTCATATTCCAGAAAGTGATAAAATACAGAAAAAAACAATTGCCGCAAAAGAAATTTATCAAAAATCATAAACTTCCGAAATTTCAAATTTCCGAAAGAAATTAAAGCTACCGAAAACGCTCATTCCCGAAGTATGAAGATTCGAGGTTTTTAATTCTCAAAATTATAAAATTTCCGAAAATAGTATATTCCAGAAATTTTATATGCTTGCAATTTTTAACTTTCCGGGAAATTTCTGTTTAGGTAATTATTTTTCCGGTATTTATCTATATGAAGGATTTAGAAAATTTTGCAAAAATTGGGTAATTCCATTAAATTAATAGAAGTTTAAAAATTTCATTTTAACAACCTTGATGTTCAGTTTTAAATTAAATAGTTTTTGATTTTAATGTTATGATTTCTTTGGTTTCAATTTACGTTAGTTTTCAATTAATTAACTTTAGATTTAAATACTCTAATTTGTTATTTACATTTTTTTGCATTAAATGCTTCTGCTATAAACTGCAAAAAATCAAAAAAGATGACAGTAATTTTTCGTATTTAACACTAAGAAATTAGAATATTTTAGAATACTAAGCAATTTGAAAGTATAATGTTAAAAGCTGTGTTGTTCAAAATCAAAATGAAATAAAATAAAATTGAATTTGTTGAATTTTTAAAAGTATAATGAACAATTTCGATATTATTATTCTCTCGAAAATTTATAAATTTAAATATTAAAGAATTTATAGTAATAGCAATTCTTCTATTTATAGTTTCCCGCATAAAATAATTTTCCGTTTTGAAATTTTTCTTAGAAGAATTCAACATTTTCGAGGTTTATAATTCAACATTCTTCCGCTTGAAACAATTTGAGATCAGGGAGTTTTAGAAGCTTTTACTTTGAAAAATGCAATTTATTTTTCAATTTAAAATTATCAAATGTTAATAGCTTCAAGTTTTTAAAATTTGAAATTTGAAAATTTATAAATTTTCAGAACTTCAACTTCAATTTTTTTCAATTTCAGTCACTTACAATTACAAATTATTGACTTTTGGTCGCTCTTATCCAGAAATAAATTAGCCTCACTTCCTTTACATTCTATTCGAAATATTTCCCTGTTTTAATTTGAACTAATCTTAAATTTGTTGACGGATTCATTGCCAGTAAATAATTTATTCTTATAATTCATCTAAACCGATTATGCATTCGAAGCTTTCTTATGAAAAGTTGAAAGAGTCTATCCAGATTCAAGTTAATTAAATTTCTGTGATAATTTTCTTCAAATTTTGTTTTAAATATTCATTCTCGTAAGAATCACTTTAAATCTTCTTTATGCAAAAATTTTAAGGAAGTTATAAATTGTTCGGTACTGAAAAGTTACTGAATAAGACCGTCTTGTACTTAATGGACTTTCCTTCAAGGAATATAAAAAGTGCTGCACTTTGATTGCTCATAAAACAGTTTGCCTAATATCTTTCTTTTCTCTTTGAATAATACATACTCTAGATTCCTCTTAGCTATCTCCAGAATTCTACTCGGATACATAAGTTTTAATATGTTATATATTAATTAATATGTCAAATATTTAATTCAAAGTTGAGCTTTATTCAAAATATGTATCAGAAATATTTTTAAAATATAAATCAATAATATATTGCGCAAGCTTGTATCCGATTGAATCGTTGCGCCTGTATTGGCCGATACTCGTTAGCGCATATCTAATTGAAGCGTAATCAATTCCACGTTGATTAATTACGGTCGTTGCATGCTCCGAGCAATTTAAAAATATACGTGATAAAAGAAACTCACCGAGAGAAATAAATTAATTATCTGCGCAGCGAAATTGTTGATGTAATGGGGAGGAATGCTATTTCCATAAGGAATTTTATTTTAAATAGCAGTAAATTAACTAACTAAGAAACTCAGCTAAAATACTTCATAAATGGATGATTGTCAAATTGCAGGCAAACTTTAGTACCTAAAGTGGCAATCACATTATCATTAGGAATTTCATATTTAACAAC
>JAWWLR010000034.1:57179237-57196894 GCA_035041075.1 Acraspis erinacei
ATTTTTAGGACTTTCTAACAGACTTTATCAGATTTTCGAGGTTTTCAGTAATTTTAAGTGATTTTATTATCGAGAATATTTTCAGATTTCATGGGCCGGATAATACTCTTTCTCTGAAAATATTGAAAAATGGGTCCTTTTCTCGCGGGATGTTACTATTTAAATTCTGAAATAAAATCCCTCTTTTTTGCACTGCTTTCAAAAAATGTTCTAGTTTTTTAGCCTAAATGAGAACTAAATTAGTACAACCTAATAAGAAAAGTCCAACTATTTTTTTGGGTCAAAAGTTAATTTTTTAATTTAAAACTATAATATTATATTTTTGTTGACAATTCATCTCTTTTGATTGAAAATTCATCTGTTTTGTTGAACATTCGTCTTTTTGAATAGAAATTTAGTCCTTTTGGAATGAAAATTCATCTTCAGGTTAAAATTGTATCCTTGTGCATTCAAAAGACCACTATTATATTTTCGATTTAGAACTAATCTTTTGTAGTTAAAAAATCCACTATTTGGCTGAAAAGTCATCCTTTCATTGAAAATGAATATTTTTTGCACAAAATTAAGGTCTTTTAGATGAAAATTCTACTATTTGGTTAGGAATATAATTATTTTGTTTAAAATTCAAATATTTTGCTCTAAAGTCATTTTTTTATTTAATAGTTAGTTCTTTTTTTTAATGTCTACTATAATTTTCAAGGTTCGGAAATGATAGTTTCCATGTGAAAATTCTACTCATCCGGTAAAAATGTAATTATTTAGTTGTTGAAATTCAACTGTTTGAGTGAAAAATCATCTTTTTGGTTAAAAGTTCATTCCATTGAATTGAAAAGTCTATAATTATATTTTTAGATCAGAATCCCTCTATTTTGATTTCAAATTTTTTGTTGACCATTGGTCTTTTTGGGTACAAAATCCGTCTTATTGGATAGAAAATGTATCCTTTTGGAATAAAAATTCATCTTTTAATACATACAAAAGTCGTCTTTGTTTAAATAAAATTCATCTTTCTTCGTCGAAAATTCAACTTGTTTAAAAGATTCGTCTTTTTGGCTTGAAAATTCAATTATTTAGATGAAAATTACACATTTTCTGATTGAAGTTTCACCTTTTTTATCTAAAAAGCCAACCAATTGATTGATGATTTATTTTCGTAGTTTTAAAATATATCTATCTGATTAAAAATGCACCTTCTTGGTTAAAAATTCTTACCTCTTGGCTGTTAATACATTTGTTGCCTGGAACATTCATCTTTCCAATTTCAAGGGTCAAAAGCTTTCTGAAAATTCGACTTTGTGCAAGAAAACTCAATTCATCGGTTGAAAATTCGTCTTCTTAGATTGAAAATCTCACTATTTAGTTGAAAATGCAATAAATCTTGACTTTAAATCTTAGAAGAGTACCCACATTAATGTTATTTAGCCGAATTTATTCTCCAATTACTCTCCTATTGTCTGGGAAAAACAATTCTATTTCCCCGGTTTGGAGAACATTTTGGGATTTCAAATTTGAAATAACTTTTTCAATAACCACAAAATATATTTTACCTCGCAGTTAGAAATTATGTAATTTATATAATAAAGAAATTAGTATTGAATCATTATTATTGTGTACGCTTAGAACTCAACCAGAATAAATGTAATTTTTGAGTTAGAAAAGCGGCAAATAGTCTGGATTTAAATATATGTTTATTAAAAACAGTGAACTATTATCCGCACAAATATATTAAATAACTGTTATAATAATTTTAATAATAATTTTAATAATAATTTTTCCCTGAACTTTTATATTTTTTCATTCTTATTATATCAAATTCAAAATGTACATATCCTCTTACAAGTTTTTTGTTTGAAAGATTTTTTGACCAAAAAGCTTCAAATGAAGCTAGTGTGCGTATTCAAATAAGATAATAATTATATTTATTTATTCTACTGTGAGCAGTACTGCTTCAGATTCCTAAGAGGTTTTCTTTAATTAAAATGGATTTTCACGAAATTTGGTATATTTTTCAATGGTTAGTCTATAAGATTCATAATTTGCATCATGACTGTTCACGAAAAAAAATAATAATGGAAATATAAATTTAAAGTATATGGAAAAGTCGTACATTCGGACCCTGAGAAATTATAATTCATTTTGTGTGGGAAATTTAATACATGTATTTTTGAGCCATTGAGAAAATAAAATAAAAAAACAATAAATTAAAAACTAAAAATAATAACTGGTTAAAGAATTTTTTTTATCAACAAATTTTTTTCATTCATTGATCTACTCTAAGAAAGTATGTGAACCAGTTCAGATCCTCTGTTGTATATAAAATCTTCTCTGCCATAATACTTATGAGATCTCTGTCATTTTTTAATGTGCATTTTAATATCAGCCACCTTTTCAAGTCTTCTAGAGGGTAAAAATTAAATTAAAAAATGCGTAGATGAATTGCATCGAGCGATTAAGTTAACTTTTCTATGTGGATCGTAACTTTGTAGACGCTACTTGGTTGAGAAGAAGAGATTAAAATACTTTCCTGGGAGGTGGATTAAGGACGATATTTTCCCTCGGGTGACATATTTCATTTCTCTCACGTAGAAAAAACTTGATCCTATCCCTCCTTCGATACTCCTCGTTTTTCAGTTGACGTTTATTCCCAGACGGTTCGTCATCTTTGGCTATAGGAATTTTTGAAGAGCTTGTTTATGGTTTTTCACTTTAAGGCGCTTGCAGTGCTACATTGCAGTATGTTCGAACTTCCTGTCTTTTAGCATTGTTTTTACTGACCCTTTTTGATAGAGTACAGATAAAAGAGCAGAAAAAAAATATCACTCAATTTTTTATTGAGCAAAAGAGAACATTACATGGAAAATACAAGTTTCAGACTATTTTGCCTACTCCCCTCTTTTTCCCTTTTTTCAAGAAACTGTCCCTTATTCTTATTTTTTGATCAAGTACGAACTAAAGTAATTATAACGAACAAGACAATCGAATTATTTTTGGGTGCAAGTTAATTTTTTTGAATTGAAATGTCTATTATTATTTTTGTCAGAATTCGCCTCTTATGATTAAAATGATAATATTGTTGGTTAAGAATTTTTTTTTGAAAATTCAACTGTTTTGTGTAACGTCATCTTTGTTCATCGAAAATTCAACTCTTTTAATGGAAATGCGTCTTTTTAGTTTCAAACCCCATCTTTTGGTAGAAAAGGCGTGCTTTTTGTTCGAAAGTTCATTACTCTTAATAGAAAAACACACTGTTATATTTTTGGTTTGAAATTCAGCACTGGTTTTGGCTTTTTTTGACATTTATATTTTTGAATTCAAATTAAACTGTTTGGTAGGAAATTCATCCTGTTTCATTCATTTTTGTTTGTTTAACATACATCAATTAAGTTAAAATTTTTTTGCTGTTGTAAATTACTTGCTTGATCTTAACATTTGAATATTCCATTTTTCATTAGAAATGCGTCTTTTTTATTTAAAAATGCAACTATTTGGTTAAAACTGAACTCTTTTATCAAAAAAGTAACGGTTTGGGTTCAAAGTGAAACCTTTCTTGGTAAAAAATGGTATATTTTTCCTGAAACTGCCATTACATTTGTTGCTAATCAGTTTTGGTGAATGATTCAAGTTTGATTGAAAATTCGTCTTTTTAGGTTCAACTCCACTGTTTTTTATTTCAAATTAAAATCCTTTTTGGCTCAAAAATCAACTATTACATTTTTGTTTGAAAATTTTACTATTTTATTTCAATTTTTTTCAGCTAATTTTTTTAATTGAAAATTTAACTGTTCTTCTTTTGCTCGAAAATTGATATTCTAAATTAAAAGTGCATCCCTTTTCGGCGGAAATTCACCAATTTGTTTCAAAATTCATCTTTTGGCATAAATTAAATCTTCATGGTCACAAATTCATTTCTTTTTTTGTAAAAAATTGATCTTTTTTGTTTAACAATTCAACTACTTTGTTAAAAGAAACGTTTTTGTTCGAATATTTGTTGATTATGGACAAAAATTACACCTTTTTATTAAAAATTCATTTCTTTTGCTTGAACGTTTAATTTCGTTGATTGTTAACATGTTTTGGTAGAGGCTTTTACTATTTTCTTTAACATTTGTCTTTTTTGTTTGAACTCTATTGTTTCTGATTTTCACTTAAAATCTTTCTCTCGTCGAAATATCAACTATTACATTTATGGTTGAAAATTTTACGATTTTCTTTTCAATTCGATTTTTTAAAACTAATTTTTCGAACAGAAAATCAAACTGTTCTAGTGTTGCTCACAAATTGATATTTTAAATTGAAAATTAATCTTTTTGAGGTGGAAATTCAACAATTTGTTTTAAAATTGATCTTTTTGGTAAACATTTATTTTCTTGAGTATAAATTCGACTCTTTATTTAAAAATGTATCAGTATTAATTCAGAATTCAACTATTTTCTTGAAAACTCATCTTTTCTTGTTCAGTTCAACTATTATTGATTTTAAATGAAAATTTTGCATTCTTGAAATATTAACTTATACCTTTTTTGTCGACAATTCGTCTATTTTAGTTAAAAGTTCAATTATTTGGTTAAAAATTCTTGTATTTTGTTGAAAAATCGTACTTTCGGTGAAAAATTTAACTTCTTAGTTGAAAAATCTACAGTTGTGTGGAAAATTGATCTTTTTGGCTTGAGGATTCAAATATTTTCTTGATAACTCGTATTTTTGCTTGAAAAATTCATATTTTTTGGTAGCATGTTAATCTCCTTGCTGGCAAATTTATCTTTTTTTTGTTCAACATTCAACTTTTTGGTTCAAAGTTCATCTCTCTCTATTGACAATTTAACTATTTTGTCATAGTGCGCCTTTTTGTTGAAATTTTGGCTGGTAGAAATATCAACTATTACATTTCTTGTTGAGAATTCATCTCTTTTTGTTGAAAATTCAACTATTTGGTTTAAAATTCATGTATTTTGTTGAAAGCTCGTCTTTTTGGAAAAAAATAATTTAACTTTTTTTGGTCTTTACTGAAAACTTTTGTTTGTTAAAAATTCAAATTTTTGGTCGGTAATTTGTATCTTCCCAGGTGAAAAAGTTATATATAATTTATATGTAGTTGAAAAAGCAATGATATTTTTAATTTGTGTTATGAACTTTTCTGCGTAAAACAAAAGAAAAATATCATTGTTTTGTCCACTATATATAAATTATATATAACTTTTTCACTTGGATTTGGTTTGAAAATTTATTTTTTTAGTTAAAAAATTTAACTAATTAGTTACAAATTCATCTCTGTTGTTAAATATTCGTCATATTTAGTAGACAAATTCACAATTTTGTTGTAGATGCAACTATTTGGATGGAAATTCAATTTTTTTTAAAATCCTACATATTTCGAATTGAAATCCTAGTAATATGATACCTTCATTAATTTTATTTAAAAAGATTTTATTCTTGTAAATTCGCGAAAAATCCCCCTGCTTCCCTTGTTTTGATTATATTTTTGCCTACGAAGTCTGAAAATTTCCCGGAATGCGCCTTTTCAGAAGATAAAGAAATGCCTTTATTATTATAAAATATATCCCACTAATATAAAAAAAAACTTTATTCGTTCAGCTCCTTCAAACTGAATATCTTCTTTATTTGGTAAGATGGTCCATTAAGAGATATACTAAGAAATAAAGGCCAGTTGACCAGGCCACTTTAATATTTCTCCAACTCCATCCTTCGGGGATAAATGCCAATTTCTAACTCCATATTTCTTTCTTATTTTTCAGAATTAAACCAAGGTAGATCCAGAAGGCACCAAGATGGCGGCTTTCGTAGCGAAGCAGATGGTCGGGAACAAACTTAACGCCGTTAAAGGTAAGCATGGAAATTCATGTCTGAATAATATGGAAACTATGTACAATATTCGGCAGCAAGCTGCACCTAATCTAATGATAAAGTTCCTACAATTGCGGGTTAGCTAATTCCAACTAGCTCTTCTTGAGATGCAATAATTAGTCTAGAAAATATTCAGATTTATTGAGCCAAAAGCTTATAACTCTTAAAATTTTCTTCACAATAAGTTTGAGCCTGAAAAGTTTTATTATCTGTATGATTGCAGTCTATATTATATGGCGATGGAATGCAAATCATGAATTTGTAGATATTCCCCTAACACTGCCACGGGGAGTTACCGCGACATTACCATATGCAATGCCAGCCTCGAGGTTTATCGTGGTTCTCCATGGTGAAATTGGTCAAAGTAACTTCGTTTCCACTGTTTATGTGATTACAGACCAGTTGTAATTCGAATGTCCAAAATAGCAATAAAACGAAATTGAGAATGAACAGTACTTCTTTTATGACCTGAAAACGAATGTAGCATAGACCGGAGCACGTTGTCACACATTTTGTTCAAAAATGGTCTTTTTTTACATTTAATATTTAAAAAGACTGTGATAAGCTAAAGTTTCAAGGAAACCCTCAGCTTCAATTGGACAGTATCAAATTTTTATTTTAAATTTTTTAATTAAATTAATTAAATTTTTTTAATTAACCATAAATAACGGAAGGTCATCAAATTTAATTGCATGAAAAGTGTTGCCCAAACTTTGTTAACCATATTAATATTAAATAGTGCGCTGCAATTTAAAGAAGTAAAATCTTCCACATAAACATTTTATTATTCAAAAAAAGTACATGAAACCTAATATTTTCGTCTTAATCTACTACAAAAATTTCGCTTGAAAGCGTGAACTTATTAATACACTTTTTATTTAAATATCTGAGACCATGATATACCACAATCTTTCGGTCATAAAGTGTAACAACTTTCAGAAATTCGCAGATCATTCATGAATTTATTAGAAAATGTCGGTGCTGTGACAACTTGCCCTTTGAAATTTGTGACAACGTGCCCCCAGGTATTCCTGAAAAATATGCTTAATGTCTACTTCGTAAAAACTCAGACCATAACATTTACCTTACTTTAGAAGAAAATATTTTACTTTATTTTCTATCAGCGAAGCTGATACAATCGCGACACTTTTAACATACCAAGAGTTCTCATACAAACAGACACGTTATAGAAATTACTAGTGATGCTCTCTAGTTATTACTTTTTTAAATAAAGCCAATGTGACAACGTGCCCCGTGTGACAACCTGCACCGGCCTATCCTACTGAAACTCACTGCATTTAAAAGAAATACCTAAAGTATATAACATAGTAAATTAATTATTAATTAATTTATAGTAATTCCACATGTTGAAATTGGTCAAAGGAACTTCGTTATCACTATTTATGTGAAAAAAGTCCAGGTGTAATTGAAATGTCCAAAATAGCAGTAAAACGAAATTGAGAATTACCAGCACTTCTTTTATTACCTGAAAGCGAATGTAATGAAACTCGCTAGATTTAAAAGAAATACTTACATTATTACAAATAACAGTGCAAACTATTTAATTATTATTTATTCATTGTTTCACATGGTCAAATTGGTCAAAGTAACTGCGTTTCCACTATTAATGTGCTTACAGATCGGATGTAATTGGAATCTCTAAAACAGTATAAAAACGAAATTGAGAATTACCAGTACTTCCTTCATGATGTGAAAATGAATGTACTGAAACCCAAGCCATTCAAAAGAAACACCTAAAGTATTACAAATATCATAGTGAATTAATTATTAGTTAATTTATTGTGGTTTTACACGGTGAAATTGGTCAGAGTAGCTTCGTTTCCACTGTTTATGTGATTACATACCAGGTACAATTAGAATGTCGAAAATAGCAATAAAACGAAATTGAAGATTTCTAGTTCCTTTTTATGACCTGGAGAATAATGTACTGAAACTCACAACTTTTAAGAGGAACACTCGAAGAATTAAAAATAAGACTGGAAATTGAGGGTGATATTGAGAGGGAATGGATTTCATCAAAAATAAATATTTCCAATTTAAATATAGAGTATTTCAAAATTCAATAATTCTTCAAGATTGGCAGCAAAATTAAAATAATCAAGCTTCCTTAGAATTCCTTCAAAATTCGAGATCTTAGTAACTTCGGCTTTAAAAATAAAAAAATAAAGCCCCTATAGTTTTAAATTCTATATTTATATATTCAAGATTTATGAAAGTTAAACTTTGGAAGTTGCCATTGAATTGAAAGCTTAAAACTCAGAGACAAGAAATTGAAAATTTTCAAGTTAAAACGTTCAACGAAATCATTTTTTTGAATTATCAGAATACAAAATTCATTAATTTTGAATTCAGCAACCCATTGAAATTCTAAACAGAAATCAACATAAGAGTTAAAAATGGTATAATTTTCAATAAAAAAGATTCAAAATGGGACACTTGTAACAACTAAAAACTTTAAACATTATTAGTTTTAAGACCACCGTTGCAGTTTTCTAATTCAAAAATAATTTAAATACTTTTAAATTCAAATATTTACATACTTACTCACAGGGGAATGCAACATTTTTCGGGATTTTTTGCGAATTTATACTACTCCCAGTAATAGGTCATCAACAAACTTATATGTAAGATTCTAAAATAATTAAATAAGCTTTTCAGGTATTGTTAAAAAAATGACAAAAAAAATGTAAAAATTAATTAATTTCTTCCAAAAGAGTTGAATGTTCAATGAACCAAGATTTTTCGATCAATAAGGAAACCAAATTTCAACCAAATTGTCAAATTTTCGACAAAACTTTTTAATTTTTAAACAAAAACAAGAACTTTTCACAACCGTTGTAGGATTCACGTAATTCCCTCTCATAATTTCTCCTAAATTCTCGTAATCCGCCTGCCCTAATTCATTCTAATTTCCCCTCCTCTAAGTTCTGCTCATGTCCCCCACTTTCCCTCACTTATTTCTCGGTACTTCCCCTAGTTTTCCTCCTATTCTTTTCCCTCACTTCCCCTACTTCCTCTTCCATTATTTGGCTTTACTTCTGACCCTTTAGAAAAATAACGGCGAAGGGATAAACGAACAACTGACCGAATATTTACTTATGTAACTCAGTCTGATAAAAAGGACAATTTTGAAGTTTTTTTTCGGTACAGGAACGATTGAAAAATATCACAAAAGGTTTTGAATTGATACGAGAGCATTCCTAAGATACGTATAATTGGTATAATAATCAATTTAATTTTTATTTATAAACAAATTTAGTAAACAAGAAAACAATAGAGTGGTGTGATAAACGAAATTTGTGCACTAAAATTGCTATATTTCATCTCTAGTGCAACATTGAATGGTTATTATGTATTAAATATGGAAAATTATGAGTTCTATAAACAATTATCATAAAAAAATTAATAGCTTAACAGTTTTCTGCAAATTTAACCCCTTCTTCAGTTTCATTGTTTGACATGTTCGAAAAAGTAACAAATTATCATTATTATTTTTCAAAATATTTTAAAGATTATTTTAATAAAAAAATTGCATAAGCAAAAGAGAAATTTAGTCAATTACGCGTACAATCTTTTGCTATTCCACGCAAAGTTTACGTCTAACATTTTTCATAAACAATCTTGATAAAAGGAAGTAAAATTTTAGCAATTTTATTCAGAGTCTTTGGTTTCTTCTGAAGGTCTGTCTCTAAAGCGAATTCTGAGAATTCTATGTACATAATATTGTTAATTAATAAAAGTTTCCATTAAAAAAAATAAATTGTGGGTACATAATAATCGGTACATATTTCTTTATTTCAATTAAAGTAAAAACATTTTGCTTATATTCATCCGATTCGTTAGTAAAAATAATTGTTATGATATTTTGACAACTAATAATGAGAATCTGTTACTTTTGCAAGTATACCGGGCAATGAAACTAAAACAAGGTTTGAATTTGCAAAAAACTGAAAATCTATCAATTCTTTAAAATAAATGATTGTAACAATAATAATTTTATTTATTTCATACATTTTTGCGATTCATTGTTGCGCTAGAGATAAAGTTCAGCAATGAAATATTATCGATTTTTGAGTTTATTAACAAGTTCCGTTGTTTATTTGTTGACTTATTTTATTTATAACAATTAAGTTGGTCATCACATAAGTTACTTGTATACTGACAATACCCCAGCAAGGATTTAAAACGTTTTTATGAAATTTGACAATCAATCCTGAACAGAAAAAACTGCAAAGTTGCGCTTTTTGCCACGCTTCGCGTTAAATAAATAAATAATAACAAAGCTACATTTTTAAATCGCGGCTCAAAAATCTTTAAATTTTTATTTTGCTGCAATTAGATGAAAAAATTGCAAATGGGATGAAAAATGAAGTCTGTAGATATTTTTTAACAGTAAATTTCTGCTTCAACCTGCTGTGCGAGGATATAAAGCCCTGAGAAGAGAAGTTTAAAACAATGGAAATCTTATCCCAATGAACTTTTTTACAGGTTAAATGTCTAAACGGTTTCAAGTAGAACTGATTAAAATTGTTTAAATGTTTAAGTGGTCATGCGCGGAGCACTACTTTTTTCGACTCAACCCATAACATAATAATTCCAAATTTTTGTTTTGCATAATTAGGAAAGAGGTTCGCGAATAAAATTGAGTGCTTTAGAAGGATTGTTGAAATATGATATTTTAAGCTTAGTTTGCTTTTGAGGAAATTGCGACTGAAGTTTCAGTTAAGGTCAGGATGTGGATTGCGGTTGATGACAGTTTCGCAAAACTTTTTGGATACCTCGCGCGCGGGGAATAGTGGAACACAATATTGTGGCTTTTTAGAGTTCATACCGTTATACCTCTGTGGATTTTACGTGTGCATTTACCTAGTTTTATAGTGATAACTTGTACATGTATGCATACTTCTCGTGTTCACCGCAGATGTACAGTTTTCTCGGCCCTTTCATACCCGAGGCATTCCCAACGGTAATAACTGCACTTTTTCGTTACTGCCTCCACTATAACCACCTCAAGATGGACAATTTTCGTACTCATTTTCGCCTCAAGCACACTCATTTTTTCCCTCTGCTTTTACGAGTTGTACTTCAATAGACAGTTTAAAAAATGGCCCTATTATGTTTCTCATTCTTCCGAAATTCATTCCTTTTTTTACGAAGTACAGGATTTTTTATAGACACTTTCTACTGCATTATTTTCTTTCCTTGAAAAATCGTGTTTAACAGATTTTTGTTGGAGTTCCAATTTTTTTAAACATGCCTACAGAATTCTATTCATATCCAATATTATTGCTACGACACTTTAATCTCTAAAAATTTTTATACTTTCAAAGCGATGAGATGTCCCATCAGTAACAATAACAAAATTTTGTGAACACTTTTGTTAGACAATTTTTTTATCATTTTGAAAATATTAGAAAATAATACAAAGCTTGATCGAAATTTAAGCATTTAAAAAAAATTAACATTTTTTATTTTAATTAAAAAGAACTAATTTTAAGAGAAAATTGAAACAGATTTCAAGGCATTTCAAATTTGAAACAAAATCTATATTTATTTAATCTTACAGAGTAAGATTAAAAAGATGTTGGAAAGTGATGTTATTTGTCTGAGTGTTATAATAATAAATAATAAAAAATTGAGTGAGATAGAGAAAATGACATACTTCAGATCATAGGATTAACTACCGAAGGTTTAAAGAGAATAATAAAAATTTTTGTAGATTATTGGAAAAATTTCAAACGAATTTTTTGTTAACAAATAATTTAGAAGGAATGTTTTTAAAATTTTCAAAAGATTTTAAAAGTTTCCTAAAAATGTCGAGAAACAAATTTGGAAGATTTTAAAGGATTTTTTTTATCTTTCAAATTGCATTTAGACACTTTAAAGAAAATTCAAAAATAATTTAGAATTTGAAAATTTTTGAAAAAATGTTAAATAAAATTAGATTTTTGAAGATTTTGAAACTTAGTTTTGGAATTTTGAAGGATATTGAAAAAATCTATATTTAAAGAACATATTTGAAAATACATTAAAACATTTTAAAAAAATGTACATCGGAGAATTTTAGAAATTTTAAAGAGATACACAAATATTTAAACATTTGAAATATATTCGAAAATTTCTTAAATATTACATAATTTCTTTCACAATTCTACAAGTCCTCAATATATTTGAACTTGACTCGAATTTTCTTCAAAAATTTGATAAATACCTGTGAAATAAAAAAACTATCTTAGAAGATTTCGAAAGATTTGGTCGACATATCTAAAATTTTCAAAAAGATGTTAAAATTTTTTCGTTAGAAATTTACTTTTTCGTAATTAAAAACACGTTTTGGTTGAAAATTCGTCCTTTTGATTTAAAAATGTATCTCATTTGATAGATATTTAATCATTGCTGGATTAAAATGCAACTTTTTAGTACAAATTATTATTTTTTGTGTGGATTCAACTGTTTTGTGGAAAATTCGTCTTTTCGTGGCGAATTCATCTCTTCTTTATAAAAAATTAAAATCTTCTTATGTTGAAGTATCAAACACTACACTTATGGTTGATAATTTGGCATACATTGTTAAAAATTTAACTACTCGGTTGAAAGTTAATTTTTTTGGTTTGGTTGAAGAATAATCACTTTTATAGAAAACTTGTCTGTTTGTGTCTATCTTGTTGAAAATTGATCCTTTTTAGTAGCAGATAAATCCTCTGAGTATACAATTCATCTTCTTGGTTAAACATTAGCATCTTTCAAAAATTAAGGTTAGTTGGTTAAAAAATTAAACTGCTTTGTAAACCCAGTGAATGAATATTGAAAGAAATGTAATTCCTTAAAAAATGTTAATCTGTCAGCGCACAAAATTTACATCGTCATGACATAAACTGACCTACCTATTTTGCAACAAAAAATAACAAGTAAGTGCTAAAAAAGACTGCCAATAAAACTCGCTTTTAATAATGCTACTTATAAAAAATAATATAGAAATTTTTATTTAAGACATCACTCCGCCTTCTGCTGGTTTCCCCTATTAAGAATCATTAGAATCTGTATTCAAAGGAAAAGCTTATCTAGAAAATAGGAAAAAGGGATTCGATTTATGGATAAGACTGATATCGTTAGTTGGAATTTAGGTCTTTTGTGCTTGATAACCGGCCAGGGAACCTGAAATTTAAAGAGCTTTTGGAAACGGCAGAAGAAACGTTATTGCTGACCTTCATCAAAATGTCCTGAACTTTCACACTCTTCATGCTGGAAAATCTTTTCCGTTCAAGAGCCTTAACTCTCTCGGATAGAACTCATTCATTCTTTACTGACATCACTTTTCTTCCACACATTTTCATCCTGCGAATCGTTCGAATCACGATATATTTCTCACTTTCTAGAGCAATAAATTCCATGCATTGAAATACCGATACAAATGATCGCTTTGATACTTTTAAAAATTATGGATTTCTCGCCTTTACGAAACAAGTCTTTGAAATATGCCTCCATAAAAATGATTATTTTATATTTAAATAATACATATGGATACCCTTTTATGTTTCATACAAATTTTTTATTTGATAACGTATATAAGGAAGGGAAGGATTCGCCCTATTTATTGATAGTTTATTTAAATGTGAAGTGTAATAAATGACGCTGGAAACTAAATTTTGAATTATAAAATTCTGTAAATGTGTTTTTGAAATTTTTAGTATTGGTCTTTTTTGTTAGAAAGGGAAAAAACGGACTTTTTTCATTTGTATTTTTTCTGTTTTTCTTATGTATTACTAAAATGTTGGATTTTGTTTGCAAAATATATTGCAATAATTTGCGTTTCTCTTTTAGCTGAACAAACCCATTCTTTATGTTTCATATCAAAATTGTCAAATATTTACAAAATCTAGGATAGTTCTTAAAATGGAATTGAGTTCAAAATTTTAATATTAATTTATTGTCTATAAAATCAAAAAGCATAGAAGAAAAAAATTTAACTTTTTGGAGTTCTTTAAATAAGCAACAATCATGAACTTATTAAATTTCAAATTAACAAAAATTTCTTCAAAATCAGGATGTCCGCCGTAGCGGGACACCAGAAATGACAGGGAGGTTTTCAGATGGCGAAGATTCCAGAATTTGCTTAAAAATTTGTTTTTCTCTTGACAGAAAAATCTTTCTCATTTGCTTATTTGTTTTTTTTAAATAAAAAAAATCCCTTCTATTGTTTCAAAATGTTAACTTTTTGGTTTAAAATTAATCCACTGTCTTGACGATTTCACTATTTTGTTGAAAATTCGTATTTTATGGTTAAATTCCTCTTTATTGGTTAAGAATTAATTTTTTGGTTGAAGATTGACTTCCTTGGTTGAAAATTTTTTTCGCTTAAAATTAACATATTGTGAAAATTCATGTATCTTGCTTAAAAATCTTATTTTTGGTACAAAATTAATCTTTCTCGTCGAGCATTCATATTTTTAGGTAGAAAACTTTAATGTTTTCAAGAAAAGTTATCTTTTTGGGTTTTAAATTCATCTGTTTTGGTATAAATTTTATCTTTCTTGGTAAAAAATTAATTCTTTTATTGCAAATTTAACCGCTTTGTAGAAAATTCTTCTTATTGGCTTATAAATTTTACTTTCTATTCAAAAATTTATATTTTTTATTTAAAAATTCAACGTTTTGGAAAAAATTCTTCTTTTTCAACAAAAAATTACAATTTTGGTACAACATTCAAATATTTGGTTAAAAGTGCAAATTATTTTTAAAAATTTATATTTTCGGTTTAAAAATTCAACTATTTTGTGTTAAATTTGTCTTTTTGGTTTAAACTTTCAATTAATTTATCAGAAATTTAATTTTTTGTTAATAATTCAACCGTCTTGTATGAAATTCATCTTTTTGTCTTGAATTTTCTACTATTTTTAGAATATAATTTAAGATATTAGTAAAAAATGCAAAGGTTTTGATCTGTGTCTCTTTTGTCTGAAACTATAACTATTTGGTTGTAAATGCAACTGATTATTGTGAAATTAATTTTTCATTCAGAATTCAGGTACTTGATTAAAAATTCATCTTTTTTATTTGAAAATTAACTTTTCAGTTAAAAAATTCATCTTTTCGGGCTCAGAAGTTACATGTTTGCTCAAAAATTCAACTTTGACGTAAACACTCACTTTTTTGTTTCAAATTTCGTTTTTGGGTTGAAAAGGAAACTTTTCAGTTGAAAATTAAACTATTTTTTGAGAATTATGTTTTTGGAAAATTAAATATATTTTAATTTAAATCTTAGGAATTCAAAGAGCTTCATGCTCAATTCAATTTACGAACTACATTAATTTCATTAAAACAAATTAATTCTCCTAATAATCCTTCAGTTTCCTGACGAATTTTCCTATTTCTCCTGTTTTGAGAGCATTTTGTGTTCAGCCTTCTGGAAAAGTCCTAATATTAAAGCCAGGAAAGATGCAGGAAAAGCAACCCGAAATAAATAGAGTTTGAAAAAGTATAGTGGAGATGGGTAAATTAGAGAGAACCTAATCGACTAAAGAGTATCGACTGACAATTAGCGAATGTCCTCGATATGCCAGCACAAGGGTAAACAAAAGCTTGGAAGAGTGCCCTAAAAGAGAATGAGGAAATTAGAGAAGGATACGAAACATGTAAAACGAAAGGGAAGGGCTGTCAAAGAGGATGAGATTTAAACGGGAAAAGCAGGGAAAGGTAGTTGGGAAGAGGGAAATGCAGTAGGCAGACCTCAATTGAAACCGGCGTGGCGACCACCCATGAAAGCCCACGGTGGTTTCGTAAACCGAGTCACATATTTAGAAGTTCGGACCACTACTAGTACTGCCGCAAACATTCCTCTAACTATGCATTCGACCAACTAGTACGACTCGCTCGTTTTTCTTCAGAGTTAATTGAAATCCCTTGCGGATCAATCGGCTTCGACTAGGCTACAATCCATTAGGAAGTGGATCTGTAACGAATTCTCAATTAGAAACCGTATACATTCTCACAATACGAATTACAAACATCTATCTCTTTTGCCTTGCCCTGGTGGAAATTTATATCAAGATATATTCTCAGAGGATCCTCAATGTCGTGGTAATTGACATTGACAGTGATGCAAATAAATAAACTACATAGAAACTCACAGTAATTGACATTCACTCTGACGTAGATGAGTACGCAAGAAATGTGAGTTTGAATACGGAAAATAAATATAACTTGATGATACCTTCTGTAATGATAGACGACATCAAAGAATGTCCAAGAGAGTGTGGAGAAATAACTCGTTACCAGTAATCAAGCTATTGCGCAAATTACTACTGTGGCAACTCTTTTATGTACTGATTCGAAAAAAAATATTACTAATTTGTTTATTTTCCGTGTCTATCATGCTGAAAAATAAGTTGAAATAGAAAGTATACCGTGAAGGCGTAATATCTTAATTATTGCGAAAAAAATTTAATCAGTAAATTGATCTCATTTTCGCAATCAAACTAAACATTCAGGCAATTATATCATTATGTCTCCCTGGAATCTTTATTTACCAGAAAATGCTAATACTTTCACGTAACTAAAGACTACCCTTTTCCCCCTATTCCCCTCTTTTTTGGTATTTTTTGTCAGAAACGGACAAAATTGAGTATTCTCATTTGTATGTTTTAAATTTTTTTCCTAATAAGCGAATTAAAACATTTTCTTTCTCAGTATATTCGTCAAGTCTTAGGACTATTTAGATCGAGTTTCTAATTTCTCATAACACTAAGCAATCTTTTGAAAAATCTAGAATAAACCCTCAATTAAGGTTGAATAATAAAGTAACATTTACCGCATGTTCATTGAAATTAAAAAATATAAAGTTAAAGAACGTGTTATATTGTTGCTCTGTAATAGACCAAAACATAACTGAACTTAATCAAGTTAAACTTAACAAAATTTTCTTTAAAAACAGGTCGGACGTAGAACTAAGAAACGTGAAATGACAGGGAACTCTATAAGATGTGGAAAATTCCACTGCTAATTTGCTTTCTTTTTGTTTGAATCTTCATCTCCTTTTGTTAACAATGCAACTTTTTGGTTGAAAATTAATCTGCTTTGGTTGAATTTATCTTTATTGGTTAAGAATTCATGTGTTTTAGACTTCGCTACGTGTTTTTTTCTGGAAATTATTGTTTTAAATGAAAATTAAACTATACTATTATTTTTTGAGAAATGTATATTTTGAGTTAAAAATTCAACTGTTTCGTGTATCTTGTTCAAAGTTAGTATTTTTAGTAGAAAATTAATCTTCATTACCGACAATTCATGTTTTTATTTAGAAAAGTGACTTATTTTCACAGCAAATTTAACTCTTTGGTTGAAAAATTATATTCTTGGTATTTCAGTTCATCTGCTTTATAGAGAATTCATCTTTTTCGTTAAAAAAATTCGTTAAAAAATGAAGCTGTTTTGGATCAAAATAGACTAAATAAATAAAGAATAAAAAGAGTTAAGACTCTAGATTCTTTAATTGAAAATGGATCTATTTCGTTTAAAATTCAAATATCTATTTTCTGAAAAATTCAATTTTGTTGAAACTTACTTATTTTTATTTGAAAAGTCGACTCTTATATTCCTGATTCAGAATCAATCTACTCTGCTGAAAAATTCTACCATTTATTTGAAAATTTAATTGTCTTTTTCGAAATTTAACTTTTTTCTTTAAAAGTCGTCTGTTAAATCCAGAATTCAACTATTTTGTTAAAGAGAATTATATTATTATTATTTATTTCTTTATATTATTGTTAAAATTATAA
>JAWWLR010000034.1:57203591-57228695 GCA_035041075.1 Acraspis erinacei
GATTCATAATATTTCGTATTCCAAATACTAATTTTTAGTATAAAAGTTTTAAACTTCCGTACTGTAATATCAATAATCAAAAAAAGTTCACATTTTTCAGTGTTTTCATAGAGAGTATATTAAAGTTTCATTCATCTTTATCATTTATTGAAAAAGAAATGATTTCCGCGCAGAATAGTAAAGAGCACCGTGAAAACAGGGGTCGTTTCAAAAATTTCGCTGTACCTCAGCAATTGAAATCCACAGATAGGCCTCTATGAATATTTTTCTTCAATGTTGAGTGTATGAATTTGCATATAATATTCACATATAAAGTTTGGAATAGAGTAATTTAATCAATTTGAGAGTGGCAAACATATTGAAAAGCAGCTATTTTGGCCTTCCAAATTATTATAGAAAAGCAAATAAGGCTTTACAAAAATTATTTCCATCGCTGTTTTTTTAGTATAACATACTCTATAACTTCATCGGGAAATCTAACATAAAAAATGTTTGTTATGACCAATATACAATAAATTATCTATATTAGAACTAATTATTTGAGTTTTTTAAATTTCATATTTCTATATTTAGGGCCAAACAATATCAACTTCTATGCTAATTATATGCATGTACGCTAATAAATAAGTAAAGAAAATAAAATTATTTTAATTTCTATATTTTCAAGGTTACAAAATTTGTAAGGCGAAATATTACCGAGATAGAATTTTTTGGTGAGCCAAGGGTTAATAATCTTATTCCTTGAGTCATGAAAATGCCAAAGCTATACGTAAATTTTTTTTTTAAATGGATTTGCCGTGCCGTTTAATCCTTTTCTAAAGGTTATATGTAGGTATAATTATTAACTGTTAAATAATTTTTAATGTAATAGTTTTGGCTATAGCATCCCAAAAAACTGAATTTGTCAATATACAATCCATATTTGAATTTAATCAAAAAGATATTATTTTGATAATGTTATTCTTAGTAAGTAAGCCAATGTATTTAGGGCAACCAATTTTGAAATCAACTCTTAATAAAAGAAAAGCTTAGTCTGTTCGGATTTGGATGAGGCAGTTCAAGTAATATTTCATATTAATTTAAAATGATGCCATTCTATGTTCGTAAAACCGAAATAAAATATTCTGATTCATCATTTACAATCTGAGCTCATCAAGAATTGTTATTAAGGAAGTATATAAATGTTCACTCAAAATTCAGCATGTTTTAATTTCCATATTTGACTGAAATTATGATATTTCAGTAGAAACTCGAGGAAAATGAAGTTACATATATCCAGTATACATATTTTAGAAGTCGATTCATATGTACATTTGAAGTACCGAAAATGTGTAGCTACCACAAATAAATGGTCAGAAGCATGTATATTTTATAGATGTAACCTCAATTTTAAGTATCGATGATTTATTCACTTAAAGGCTAAGTATTTTCCGCAATGCACTTCGGTTATACATTTTTTAAGTCCTAAGTATTCGCAGTGCGCGTATAGGTATACCAAGTTCCAAGAAGTCCGACTTATTGTCGGCCTATGAAACTATGACAAGAACGTGTCGATACAGTGGCGCCGAATACATTAAGATGTCTGCATGAACAATGCTGGCGCTCATTCTAATTTTATTTTACTCAGCTATATTTCTATGCACAGGTACAATAATCGATAGAGAATTTCCAAAATAATAAATAGGTAATTTTAAGATATTAGGCCATATTTCTACAAATATTTGACAAAGAAACTACCTATCTAACCTTTCCGCTTAAATTTTACACTCATTTGACGACTGACTTTCACCTTTGAATATTGACATTTAACATTTCAACTTTGGCATCTCACCCGTAACCCTGACCTTTCTTAATTATTCTATAATGTTTGATTTAAAAGAAGAATACATTTTTTTTGTTTTAACGTCTGGGAAAATACATATTGTATTTATTTAGGTAAAAGAATCTAATAAATACGACACTTTCCAAACAAATAGTAAGACTAAGAGTCTAGAAGATGTATTTAATAGGTTGCCTCAATTTATAAACTGTAATGTTTGACACATTCTCCTGAAACTTTTCGTCTGAGCTGTGACGTCAGAATTATCATCTTTAAGGATTGGCCTAGAAAGTTAAATTTAAACCCCTGGGATCATAGACGCGTGTAGAAAATTCCCTAATATTCCATACTTTAAACAGGGAACTGGTCGGGTGATATATGGGTGACTTGACTAGAAAATGTTATGCAGGCTCTTTCCGGGTGTTGATAGGGTTACCTCTGTTTGCTTTCTAGAAAATTACAGTGAAGTTTATAAAGATCCTAACTTAAAATTTAGAGACGCACTACTAAAATACGAAAGGTATTCCCCTAAATTTGTCAATATCTATAAAAAATCAGGCATTATGCTCAAAAAGTTTGAAGCTTTGTGCGTTTGATGAGTACAAGTCTTTTATTATTGGTTAGTTTATTATTATTTACGGAACCATGGAAGCAAAAATGGCGTCACACCAAAAAAGGAGCAAAAGTTACCGAATCAAAACAAAACAAAAAATGCGCACTTAACAATCGACAATAGTGAAAGAAAGTGACAATGCACAAAACGAAAGTGAGGTTATGAATGTTCGGGATGACACTCGTAAAGGTAGCAGTGTAGAAGTATATGAAATTTCAGTGACATTGTATAAAAACGTGTATAATTGCAAGTAATGTTCTATAATGCGATGCAAAAATAGTAAATAAAATTTATTTTTCATATTAATTGAACGTTTCTTGTTTTTCTTTTACACAGTTTAAACAATTAATTCCAAATTTAATATTTTCTTAATCGCAGAAGAACTTTAATTGTAATTATTACGAAATCTCGTAAACTATGATAACACGTCACCACATAACCTATAATCAAATCAGGAATTAACAGAGAAATAAAGCAAGGACATAGAAAGGTCCTTACTGTTTAGTCGGGCAACAGAAAGGCACCTTTGCTCGAATCTGGTCAGAGAGTCTAGGCTAGTGCCTTTTCTACAAAGCGTGACGTTCTTGTCGGGTCCTTTCCAGATTTCCCGTTCAGCGTCCTAATAAGGTTAGGGCGAAATAACTAGCAGGCTACTAAAATCGAGTCGCAATTTCTGCACGGGTATGTTAATTATTTGTGCTTGTTCTTTTAACAATGAAGATAATGTTTTAATATTGATAACAATAAGAATCATTGAAAGTCGTACGATATTTTAACAGACACGTTGAATGTGAAACTAGAAAATATTTACCTATCAATAAAAAAACAATCACATCCAAAAATTTGAATTTTCAAGACAGAAAGATAAATTTTTGGAAAACAATTGAATTGATAAGTCAAGAATATGCATTGTCTGCAATGTAATTTAATTGTTACCTGGAAAAGAAGACTTTTCAACAAATTAAGTGATTTTTCAATTAAAATATATATTTCCTTTCTAAAACAATAAAGAAAATTATTTTTAGTACAAAAAAAATTATTTTTCAACAACAAAATAAATTTTCAACCAAATTTTTAAAAATTTTAACAACAAAAATGAACAAACAACTAAAATGCTATGCATATTCAATAAAAACAATTAACTAACTACTATCGGCGAGAAAATTCGAGTCCTCTGGGTTTGACGTTGAAAAAGTAAGGGAAAAAAGTCGTAGCTTAATAAAAGACCGATCATTTTAAAGGTGAAAATGTTGTACGTTAATGAGCAGAAAAGTAATGTTATACAAAAATTTGTGTAGCTTGCAGATCTGAAAAAGTGATAAAAAGTAAGGAAACAGAACAGAACAGAAAATTGAATAGAATTTTCAACTAAAAAGGTTACCTTTCAACCAAAAAGACCAACTTTTAATGAATTAGATGAATTTTGTCTAAAAAAGATCAATATTCAACAAAGCGGATTCATTTGCGGGCTCAGTCTCATCGCAGGTTGCCGCGCGGCTCGCTTCACTCGCAAGCTTGAGCACGCCTAGGGCGCGCGTCTGGTGAATCTCGCGCTACACGCTCGATAATGGATTATCTCGCGCTTCGCGCTCGGCCATATATATACCTTCCACTTCGCGCTCGGATATTTATTCTTCGCTTTTAGAATGCTTGAATAAAATTTTATAAGAAGGTGTATTTTAGTCTATTTTAGGCTTTGAGGTACACATTCTCATAGTGACACTCGCGCTGCGCGCTGAAGCGCATTTATAAAAAGTTTTTTTTTTTGTTCTTTTTCGTAACTGTTGTCGTTTTTCCACAAATTTTTTATTAATTTTTGTTATTTTCCATCTTCTTTTTCACGAATAAAAGGAAAAGTGCGCGTCCTATCAAGAAGTGATTCTTAACCAAAATGTAGATCTTTTTTCTGGATCATAATTTTTTTTCGCTCATCTTTTTTCTTATCCTTTTTCGTACCCTTTTTTATTACTATAAATATCCGTGCATAGCATTTTCAAATTCAGAAAAGAAGATCGATTTCATTCCTTTTTTTCGAGGGTTATCGTGTTTATGGGCCGACGAGCGGACGGAGGGACAGACAGATGCCATCGCAAAAACTTGATTTTCGAATTCAGAGGGTCTCTAAACGTGGAAATCCGTTCAAAAACTGGGGTATCAAATTTCGGACAATTCTAATACTTTCTCAATCATAAAGGATGAGAATATAAAAAAGTCAAATAGGAACATTAATTTCTAACTTAATCTTTTTTAACAAAATATTTAAATTAAGCCTTGTGTTAAAATTTAGACCCTGGGATAAAAACTCATCTGCTTTGGTTAAGAAAGATCTTTCTTGTTAAAATATACTCATTTTCAAAAAATTAATGATTAAGAAATTAGTTTAAATTTGAACCAAATAGTTTAATTTTGAATTAAAGAAGATAAATTCCAAACCAAAAATATAATATGAGACTTTTTAATTTTAATTGATTAACTTTTAACGAAAAATACTTGGATTTTGTTATTGAGTTCTATTAGTAAAACAAGAAAAAGACCAAGTTTCTTGAGCGTAAGGGAAAAAGAAATTCTTTTGAAGAAGGTTAAAGTGGATCTTTTGCTTTGCATTTATGAAAATTGATATTCACATTTATATTTTCTATGTATGATACCACATTCTATGAAACAAATTGTTACAAAATAACAAGCAAAATTATTATTATGAACTATAATTTAATATAAAGAAAAACATCTTGTAAATGAAATGTTGTTGCGATTTAACAAATATGCGAAACTTTTAAAGAATTCTCGTTCACCTTGCTTTAACATTATTAATTAAACTTCCTAACACAATGTTAATTAGATTTGAAAACTATTCTTTTTAATTTAAAATTATTATTCAAATGCGAGTAGAAGGGTCAGATAAAATTGAAATAAATTACATGAATATACACAGAACTGCATTTTCCAATCCTTTTGCATGCACTATATTTGATGAGCTTGTGATTTAAATCCATAAAATTATTTGCATTCACCCAAATAATTGGATTTTCATCGATACATTGCCACGTGATGGACAATTGCACCGATTAATTTGTGCAGTCGACTGAATGCCAGGTCATTAGCAGATTGCGCAAAATGTTTTGGACACGTCTGTTCCTCGAAAACATCAGCTTCAATGAATATGCGCTCGGATGAGTTTTTGGCAACAAATTTTGCAATCGATATAAGTAATCACCTCTTATGTAAAAATATACTCTCCAGGCCAGGGAATACCTGCAAATCAGGAAACAGTCAATGAATTAAACTATTCGTTATCCACGAATGAATTCAGGCCCATACCTATTTCTTCATTTTCTTGATTTATTCTCAAATCTTTCAGGTTATTTTGATAGATTCTAACACATTTTTTAGGATTTCATTAACTTTAAGGGATTTTACATGATTTTAGAGAATTTGCAATATTTGTCCCAAACATTATTTAAAAATTTAACTTTATGGTTGAAAACCTCAACTTCTTGTTAAAAGACTGTTATACTATTCTCAAAATATAACTATTTTGTTCAAGTCATTTTTGCGTGGTCTCAGTGAAAATGCAATAAAATTCGACTTAGAACTTAACGACTTAACGAATTGGACTTAAGAATTGAAAGCGTATTATACTGAATTCGATGTGGGATCTACATTTATTTTATTTACAAGAATTCATGTCCCAATAATTACTCTATTTTCTTTAAAAAATCATCCTACTCCCTATGTTTGTTGAGTATTTTGAGCTATAAAGTCTGATATACTAAATTTTTATAGCTTTCAAATCAAAAATTTGAAGAAAAAAAAATTGTTTACAAACACATGCAAAACACTTGATTGGTAGTTTAGTCATTTGTCATTATTGTTTATTCAATTACTGTAAATGGTAGAGAATCTCAAGTTTTTGTTTGTAATTTGTAAAGAAAAATAGTATTCTCTATGAGAGACTAAGCGGGCGGTTTTCTCACTGCGAGTGTGAAGGCACAACACTCGCCCTGTGGCTCGGCTTCACCTCGCCTTTGAGTTCAGACTGGGCCCTTACACTCGCATTGAGCAAACCGCCTATCTGGCCTCTCGTATCGAAATATACTGTTTTCTGTATTTTTAAACACTCGTCTCGTTCCTTCAACATAAGTCTGTAAATTTCCCAGTAACTTCTTTACTTTAAATTAAGGGCAGCCTACAGTATATTATACTTAAGATCTTAAATGAATTATAATCTCATATCGCTAAGAAAATTCGTGTATTTTGTGATAAAAAATTTTCATTTTTGTATAATATCAACTTGCATACCATTCGTGTTTACGAGCGTACATGATGTGAAAACTGAAATTCCCGAGGGACTCGCCTAACTTCAGGAGAGTCCTCTTCACGTGCGAGGGACGCAAGAAGAGAAGCGTAAAATTACTCGGAGAGGTCGTAACCATCTCGGAGGCATCACAGTTCTCAGGAAAAGTTTTAACTTTTATATTACCTAACGGCCAACCATCTTCCATAAATGTGATCTCTATGCACATACCATAAAATTCCTAACTTCACATAAGTTTTAAATCAGCTTTCTCGGATTGTTAAATTGATCTTACTTTGTCTTCTTCTTTCTAGAATTATTCTATAAAATTAGAAATAGAACAATTTGTATGTTTTACATAAATTATAATTATTTATCAATAATATGTTGCTTTATCTCTTTTTATCAAACAATGAATATTATATTCTTCCCCTTGGAAGATTTTTCCCTTGAATTTGTACATTTTTGTAGACTTTCAACTTTTTTATATTTCAAAAAATGGTTTAAAACAATATTCTGGCCGAATTTAGATAAATTTAATAGCCATTTGCAATTTAAAAAAATTTTGAATAAAAAAACCTTCCACTTAAAAATATATAGCTCTGCCGCCTAATCTAACCGGGAGTTGAAAGACTCTTGAATCGCGGCCCATGTAACGGGCGTGAATTTTTCAAGCCGGCTTTCACGAGACTGGCTGGAAAATGTAGGAAAATGGAATGGAAAACTGTAGATCATTACAAGTTTAGTAATGACCTGTTTCGGACAACGGTATGGATCAAAACGAAGTTCCGACAAGTGTCATTGAATTCCTTGGAAAAATGTTTAATCCGTTAAAATATTACAAATACTTTGAAATCTTTTGAATTCCCTTGAAGGATTTTGAAGCTCTTGAAAATTCCTTGGAATTTTTAAAAGTAGTTTCAAAAGTATCTTAAAATTTCTTCAAAAGATAGAAATATCTAGATTCTTTTTTATATTTTTTTACGAAATTGCAATCTGGGATATGTTAGCAAACGAGGGAGCGTGCGATCAAAAGCGAGAGTGCAAGAACGAGAGAGAGAGAGAGAGCGTGATAACGCAACCGAATTTTAATGTACTTATGCTATTAGGTAACCATAACTCACAAACCTTTACGCTTCTAATTTTAGTGACTTTCTTTTCCTTCTTCTTTCACTTTTCTAGTACATGCATTTTGCCATTTTTTTACATTCATTCTTTCATTCATTCTCATTCGCTCAAACCCCCTCAAACTCCTTCATTCTCTCTTCCTTCAATCCATTCTCCCTTAGAATCTTTACTTTCTTTTCCCAGTTCATCTCTTTCCTTAACCCGTTTCTTACGCTGTCTCTCTATCTTTCTTTCTCTATCTCTATCTCTCTCTCATATTTCCTTGCCAGCTTCCGTTTTCTTCCCTTGATTTCCTACATCCTTCTCATACATGCTCCCATATTTTCACTTGCCATTCACAGATTCTACACTTACTTTTCTCTTTCTATTCCCAATACATTCCTTCCCTTACCTCCTTTCATAGTATAAATCTTGTTATTCTTGTCCATCTTCTCTAACCTCATGCCTTTTATCAATATTTTTGGTACTCCTTCCTTTTTTATCAACTTATGGCATTTATTATAGTTTAATTCCTCAATCATCCCCATCTTTCTTCTAATTGTTTTTTTCCTCTATCTTTTTCTCCGTCTTCAATATCTCTAAAATTAAAGAATTCCCTCTTGGAAACTCTCTATCTCTTTCTTTTTTATTTGTCCCAGAGTTTCAAATAATCATATTATTCTTCTCCAAGTTTTTTCAACCTTCTTTTTCCTATTCCCCATCTCTGTTTTATTACCCCTGATGCTTCATTAAAAATAGTTTATGGAACGAGCCTTATTATAAATTATAATATTTTTCTCAAGATTCTATCGATTAAGGCATAAGGATTTTTATTTGTGATGTGGTGAGAAGTAAAATAAACATAAAAATAAAACTTTAACGACCTCGCACATTAAGGTTTATGAGAAAAGTCTTTTTATTTCCGGTTTATGTGAAATTCTGTGAAATGGGGATGAATCATAATCAGTTCGATATGGAAACGAAATGGTTCACTTGCATTTCATGCTATTATTAATGTTCTTCCTCTTCTCTGTTGGAATCTCGTTGGTTTCAGACCTACGAACCATTTGTCATCGTTATGCACGATTACATGGGGATAAGTCGATTAAGACACTGCGCTTTGTAATTACGTGCGTACAGCAATTATAAGCAGAAATTTAGACAAATTACCCTTCTTCCCTTACATTTTACTCTGCAATCTATTAAATTTCTCTAATTGTTCAGGGAAAGAAAAGCAAGCAAGGAAAACTATCGTTTGAGGATTATTTTTAAAATTTATTAGAAAAATATGAAACAAGATTAATATGACTTTAATTTGAAAAATGTAAGTCTAATCATTTAAAAAAATATTTTAGGAAACATGGTTACATTTTTAAATCAAATTTTTGTATATTTTTTCAGAATAATGTGGAAAAGGTCTTTTAGAAATAAAAAATCTACCAAAAAATATTCAGTTTCTAATGATTTTTTTTCTTTTTGATTTCTTGAAACGCTTTCAGTCTTCCAAAGCCTTTCGTATTCGTTTACCTAAATTCTGCAAATTATATGAATTCATTGAAATCATGCAATTTATAGAATATTGAGAACTTCTTGAATTCCAAGAACTTAAAAAAATGAAAGTAAGTCAGAAGAATTTAGAAGAATTGAAAGAGTTCAAGAAATTCTATGAATTCCAGGAAGTCAAAGAATTGAACAGGTTTAAAGATATTTAGGGTATTTAGAGAATTTCTGAATTTTCAGGAGGTTAGAATATTTAGAGAATTCAGAGAAATACGAATATTCTAAGACATCAGACAAATCCGAGAACACAGGGAATTCAGAATATTGAAGGAATTCAAAATATAAATAAAATTGATAACGTGTACCAATATTTTTAATTTGAAAATTATTATTGAATCTCAAAACAAAATCATCACTACTAACCAACTTCATGCTGCAAACAGAAATAACTTCATGCTGCGAAAACTTCTCGATTATTATTATTAATTATGAATTATAAATTCAGTGATACTTCTTAAACGTTCGTAATTGAAAAAAATTGTTTAATTTGTTATAAAAAAGTTACCTTCATAACAAAATACTTTACATAATTAATAAACGGCCAAAAATGATAAATTTAAAGTATTTCTACATACTTCGGTAGCTTTTGTCGAAAGAATTTTGTGGTAATTTTGCCGAAACTTTTTCTCTCTGAATTTAAAACCGCGTTCGCATTGTTCGTTACGAGGAAAATGCTGCCGTCTCTTATCATTGCCCGCTGTGAGGGTTTACGAGTTGTCAGGTGTCACTGATGTCATACGCTTTGTTCGAATTGATTTGTTTGAAACTGTATAAATTTCTGACGGGCAGATAGTTGAAAATGTTTTCAACTATCGACAGTAGTGGTTGCTTTTGTCTCCCATGTGACTTCCAATTTTATTAACAAATTTTAACAGAAGCACGATTCAAGACTCCAAATAAACCATCATTAATACGATTAAGAAGTATATATTATCATCTACGAATTAATTTTAGAATTTAAATTAGGGTACAGTGGGCTAAGCTGACACTTTTTTTTAAAGCAGTTTATTATTTTAAAAAAAACTTATTTTTGGGATTGAGGTATGGTTGGATCGAGAATTTAGTTGGCTACAAAATCTTACTGATGATTTCGAGCAAGGATGCTTTGTTTATCAGTTATTAGAAAAAAGTGAAGGGACAAAAAATCTATTCTGCGAAAAATCACAGGTCTAATTCGACACTTGACTGTAAGGTTTGAAGAAAGAAAAGGATTCATTTTTTTAATTTTTGTAATTGTAGACAACTAAATTCTCGATCCCACAATACCTAACAAGGTGTTAAACAAAAAAAATATACATTCTGATCCTATAAAGTGAAGGTATCAGTTTTATGTAAAATTGGAGTTAGTCGGTTTTCATTAAATCTTAACGTATTGAGACCCCTGATTTATAGAAAATTACTTTAACAATGCTGTCTGCCTGTCTTGAAAAAAAGCCAATTCCAAACGGTTTATATTTTTCTTAAAAAAATCAAATGTCGTCTTAGCCCCACTGTCGGCTTAGCCCCTCCTCTATTATTTTTTTTATACCTGATAATCTAACATTCATTTGGAATTCTTTTTTAGTGAAATTTTTACTTGTAATAGAAGTGACAGTTTATCTTTCATCATTTTTCGTATTTTTTATTTATAATTTTTAAACAAAGTCGTCTAAGATTTCGAAATTTCACTTAATTGTGCTTCGATATAAGTTTATATAGGTACTTTACTGAGGTAATTTAAAAAGATTGTACCATTCAAAGGAAAAATTGGATATGACTGCAACTTTTCAACCTAATAATTGAACTTTCACCAACAAAAAATAATTGCGTACCAAAGGAGATGAATTTTTAAGCAAATAAATAAATTTTCAAACTCTAAAGATAAATTTTTAACCAAATATTCGAATTTACAAATAAAAAAAAATTAACTTTAACCACAAGCATGTCCATTTTGAAAAGAGTAGTCGAATATCTAAGCCAGAAAAACGATTTTTTAAAGCAAATCTTAGAATGTTCAACCAAGAACTTTTATACCAAAATAAGAAGAATTTTCAATCCAAAAAGACTCATTTTCAAAAAGGAGTTAAATTTTCGAAAAAAAGGTGTCATTCTAATAAAGTAGTTCAATTTTCCCTCAACTCCAATTAATTTTCAACCAAATAATCGAATTTTCAAACAAACAATAATTCATGTCAATCCAAAAGAGCGACTTTTCTATCTAAAATGACGAATATTCAAAAAATTAGTTTAATTTCTATTGAAATAATTTAATTTTCGACAAAATGTTTTGGTTGTCAAACCAAAATAATGAATGAAAAATGAATGAATGAATGAATGAATGAATGAATGAATGAATGAATGAATGAATTTTGGAATCAAAAAGGCGAATTCCTTAGAAAACAGTTAAATTTTCCGCCATCAAATATTATTTTTCTACTAGAAACTTAATTTTCAACTAAATAGCTGATTTTTTTACGAAAATAATAAAATTTTCATACCAAAAAAATATCTACACAAGAAATTTTAATTCTTAAGCCGAGAAGACGAAGTTGAATTTGAAACTAAAAACGATCACTAAAAAATATCAATTCGAAACCAAAAACATAAGAACTTGAGAGAAAAGCGAGAAAAGGGGGGAGCTGCTTAAACATGGGAAAAAATAATTCTTTAAAGAGCATAAAGAGAGGAATATGGGGAAAAATGTGAAGTCTATATTTAAATGCTTGACTTGTAAAATAAAATCAATAAATTTTATTTTTCGAAACATTTCAAAAGATTTTTATTCATATTTTCCATTTGTAATGTCATATTCTGGGATAACCCTTTCTAGCACTACATTAACCAGCTAACAGCTTCTCCCTCTCCCTGGAATGTCCACTTAATTTTTGAATGACATCTTATACATTTTTCGAACTCAATTTACATTCATTTAAAGCCTTATATATTTTATAATTTAAAATGTAAACCTTTTGGGATCTATAAAAAATACCAGTTTATGATTTTGGAATAAATTTTTTTATTTTGGGCTATACGAATTTGACAGATCCAAAATGAAGTCTTAGGGGATATTCACAAAATACGTGATACGTTTAGGGGCGGGTGGGGGTCTGACGAAGTATCATTCTCCATGTTAAGACGAATGGAAAAAGTATCGCGCAGGGGTTGGAGGGGTTCAGAAGTTCCTGAAAAAAGTATCACGTATTTTGTGAATGGCCCGTTAGATAGTTTATAAATAACTTTCAAGAACACTTAAGAACTTTTCAAACAATTTTATTGCAAAGAATTAATTTCTGAAGATTGATTTTCGTTATTATAGCCAGCAAATAATAGGCAAATGTGGTTGGTTAACGACTGCGGAAAAGAGGCTTCGCCTTGTGGCCTCTCTTTTGCTCTACTTTAAATGTTCTCTCTCTGCCTTACTTCCAGGGGCATCGCGGAGGTTGGGTAATTACCAGGAATTCCAGGAGTTGATTTCAGTTTCCAGGCTGTGGTCTCGCAAACTTTCAGCGGCATTAATTCACGACTTCTGCGAGTTTTGGCGGTTTGAAATTTCATGCTCATAATTAGCAAAATGTCGTCTACTCTCCTTTTTCTTATTTCTCCCTTTCTCTTGTCTGTGAGAACCATTTAGCGCTATATCAGGTATTTTCGGTTATCTTGAAAGTTTATTTACTACTGACGGAAAATCTATGAAGAGATATACAGGCTTATAAAGTAGGATAGAAAGGTTAGCAACAGTGTAGGAGCCATTGCCAGAAGTAAAAATTTAGCAAATAAAGATGAAATTGCAATATATCCCTAACAGCACGGAACGTTCCATGAGCGTGTAAAATGCCCGCCGTTTGGAACCGTTCCAGAAACGTCCCACTGGAACGTTCAAAAATAAATTATCGTTATTATTATTATTATCAATGAATATCGGAAAACCCGTTAGTCATAAGTCAATATTTATGTCAATTTGGGATATGGATATCATATTACAATATAGTATATGTGGTACTCATTTATTCATTTTATTTACAAATAACAATTTATAGTTCATCGCATTACCAATTAGATTTAAACAATTTATATTATTTATCCAGCATATAAGTATTGATCTTCCAGAATTAAAATGGACATTGTCAATAAAGAGACTCTGGAAATTTTCAGGGGATTTCAAAATATTTTAAAATATTTTAAGCATTTTAGAGAATCCGAAAAGAGCGTAAGGAGTTTTCAAATTATTTCAGGAATATAATGGAATTTTAAAGGACTTAAAGAATATTGAAGCATTTTTAATTATTGCAAGGATCAAACGGATTTGAAATAATTTCGGGCATTTAAAAAGTTTTCAAAGGATTTGAAATATTTTATGATGTTTGAAAATATTCCGGGGAATTTTTACTCAATTTCAATCATTCGAAGGAACTTCAAGCGATTTTAAATACTTTACGCTATCTAAAAAGTTTTCTAACAATTTAAAAAAAATGAATCATTTAAAGAAATTTTTTAATGACTTTAGAGTATTTTTAAAAGATTGAAGGAATTTCGAATGGATTTCAGTAATTTTACGGCACTGTCAAAGATTATAATTTTTATGGCATTTTAAAATACTCTAATGCACTTTCAAGAGCTTTACAAGATTTCAGGGGATTTCAAAAAGTTTAAAGCATTTGAAATAATTTTTGGTAATTTAAAAGATATTAAGCATTTTGAATTGAGTTCAGTACTTAAATGGGATTTTAGAAAAGACATTTTTGTTGAGCATTTAAAAATATTCCGAGTCATTTTCATCCAAGGGATGTTAGAGTAATTTTAAAAAGTCAAGGAATTTTTGAGAACTTTACAAAGTTTTAAAAGATTTCAGAGCATTTGGGACATTTTAAGCCTTTTTAAGAGATTCAAATGCATTCTCAAGTTAGGTTAAAGGGTATTTTAAAACATTCTAAAGGATTTAAAAATATTTCTGAGGATTTAAATAATTTTAAAGGATTTTACCAGTTTTCCAAGAATTTTAATCAATTTTTAAAGATTTCAGAAAATAAGATTTCATGGGATTTCATAATATCTTAATAGATTTCACAGAATTTATTTATTTATTAATTTATTATTTCTGGGTTTTAAAGATTTCAAGAGATTTTCGAATATTTTTTGTAATCCATTTCAATTCAATTGGAATTTTTTTAAATTCTTTTGAATTATTTGGAATTCTATTCCTATCTTTCTATTCTCTTAAATTCTTATAAATGCAAACAGTTGATTGTTTTCAACGTTTTTGTCCAGCATTAGATAAAAAGAACGTCTGATATTTGCTGTGCACTCAATTCTACTCAATTTAATCGTTTTAAAACAATTTGTATTGTTTGTTTTTTCCATTCATTTAATTCATCCTGAATTCTTTTACAGTTATATATTTTTTTATCTGTAAATTCACTAAAATATAAGTGAAATCGATCAAATTCTTCGGATTAAAATTTTTTTTAAATAATTCGGATTCTTTTAAATTTAACTTGAATTGTTTTAAGGTCTTATGGATTTATCTTGAATTACCTTGAATTCAAAATAACATTAGTCAATTAATAATGCACACCAGTCACATTTTAAGCTGAACAATTGTCTACAGTCAATATATATTAGTAGTCAGAAAAAATTAAAAATTAGTTAGGGAAAATTCATGGTTTTTTGGAAATGAACTTTGCGCCCATCCTGGTTTTAAGCTATTTAAAAATAATCCAATTTTTTTCTTTTCTCTCATGCCTGTTATAAAAATTAATAAGTTGCTGCTTTTGGGATTGTTTGAAGAAAAAAATGGTTTATAGAATTGTGCTGAAAGTTTTGAGTTACCATACGAATGAATTGACTTTAATACTTCATTTTCAATAATACGGGTACTCCTGCTCTTCGCTATCTCGGAGTTCTTAAGTTTGTCTGAACTTCGTAGAGCGGTCTCAAACTCGTAGCGGGAATGTAAAGGGCTTGAAATATCGATGCGTATATCCCACGCCCAGATCATCGATTTCACCCCGTCACACTTCTATTTATCCGCCATATCTTCTCCCTCATCGACCCTTCTTGATGCCCCGCATTCCTGAGACATATTAAATACCTGCGGAGCGTCACCCGAATTTCTCAGTAGATCCAGGAACTTCACCGACCGATTTTCCGTTTAATATTATAAACCGTCTTCTAAATTCACACATTCTTTCACTGCACTGACATAAAAACGCTCAAAACTATGCGAACAACAACATTTTCAAGATATATTTATTATTTATTTAAATTATCTCTATTATAAAAAGATCTCTCTGCCACTGGGTAGGAATCGAGGACATGGGGCCAGCATTACCCCGGGTGCCATATTACCCAATGTGCTACATTAGCCCAAGTTCCAAATTTCACCATGTGCCAAATTTTTACCCTAGGTTATTCTACATTATTACAATAAAAGAATATCTGGTTAAACCAACTAGAATTCTGGTTAAATATCCCCTTACTATTTTTTCTGGTTAAATTAATCAGAATTCTGATTGGTTTAACCAGAATTCTGGTTAATTAAACCCGATATTTTTTCGAGTGTACACTACTCCCTACTTCTATATCCAAATCTCCATTCACCAGCGATCATTCCCTATTATGCACCAATACCTTCTATACGTCCTACCATCTCTGACCCTTTCCAATACTCATTCACACATCCATAGCCACGGCTATCACATGGCATTTGCACAGCCGCTTTTACTTATTATAGCATTTTTCTCTAAGGTACTTTACTTTTACTTTTTTTTTACTTTCCACTTTACCCCAAATTCATGCCACTTTGTCCCAACGTTATATAGCTTTTCCTCTACCTCATGCCTATTTGCCCCAATCTTATACCATTTACGGTTTCTACTTACAATTCCCTCATTTCTAGAGCTTACGCCCTTTTTTGAGAGCCAAACTTTACACTAGAACTCCAAAGATACGACCGCTCCATAGATAGGAGCATCCCGACTCCAAAGGAGCAAATACGCACTGTCTTGAAATTGACGTGCGCGTGCGCGTAGTAGGCCTGCGTGCGTGATCACGCATTAGTCCCGAAATCTAAACGTCGCAGGAGTGGGAGCCCCCTTTGCGCTCGTAATTTTGCAGATCCTGATTCCCGAGCTTCTCGCGTCTT
This sequence comes from Acraspis erinacei, assembly GCA_035041075.1. NCBI lineage: Eukaryota > Metazoa > Arthropoda > Insecta > Hymenoptera > Cynipidae > Acraspis > Acraspis erinacei. The sequence continues at coordinate 57,220,105 of JAWWLR010000034.1, forward strand.
TGGAGTTCGAGGTATCTAAAATTGAAAATCACAGCCATCCCCATCACACTCCTAATAAATACTCTCATGAAACCTAATCTTATCTAGGCGCTTTCCCCTCTTTTAGACTAGTACCCCGAGATATGGCCTTTTTGCCCACACTCAGATACAAAGTTTTTATAATTTGAATTAAGATAACACGTTTTGTCAACCATAGTTTTATCAGTAATTGCCTCATACCCTCCAAACAAGCCCTCAGATTCTCACGTGGTAACCTCGCAGGGCCTGTTGTGCAAGCATCCTCCAGGGTAACCGCTAAGCCCTCCTTTATTATTTCAATTAACAAAATAGATGTAAATAACTGAACCAAAGTTATTTTCTTTAATTCTTGTTTTTTTTATATGTGCGACTGGTCTCCTTTCCAGTCTTTTCTATTATTCGTTTCTATTCGTTTGTTTATTTATTTTTTTTTTCAATTTGATTTAAATCGATTGTAAAACAATAAAAATACATAGAAAAAGAGTCTTTACTTTTGAATTTTCCTTTTCATTGCTATGTATTTCTGATCCCCACCCAATGTTCAGTGTTTTAAAGAAATTTTTAGAAGTATTTTTCTTTTAATATCTTCAAAATGAAAAATATCTATGACATTGATAAGACGATGAAGGGGGTGTAGATGTTCAAAAAATTATGATCTATAATATATTTAAAAATATTTCCGCCAAATTTCTTGACATATATGAAAATCTAGCCTTACATTAATATAAACATATAAATGATAAGACTGAAATTTCAAAAAAGAAATTGGAAGTGAAAGTTATAATTTTAAGTACCCTTCTTCCCGGACCTAGTGAAGCATAACGATTATTTTTGGACAGAATCGAGATTTGCTTGAAACATGACTAGATGGAACTAAAATATAATGGAGATTAAGAATAGGCAATAAAAAAATCGATAGAGGAAAAAATTTAAATGCTCGCTATGCATCACTACGCGGACGTACGCGATTTTATAGTATCTGCGTGGACTTTAAAAAAAATATTATGGATTGTAAATCATATAAAAAAGGTACGGATTTTTACGAGAATCTAAGAAATCCATAAAATTGAAATAAATTACAAAGAATTCGAATAAATTTCAAAAAAATTCTATACAGCTTAAAGGATTAAATGATTAGGATTGTTTCGCGATTTTATATCAAATAATTTTTTAATACATAATTTTAATCGGAACCGATGGTGCGTTATAATTTTTTTTCTGTTATGTTATCCAAAAGAATAAAAATTATTACAAATTGAAGGCGGTAAAACACGTGGTGTTAGTCACGTGGGTGTCACGTGACTCAGAGGTTCTCATAATTATCTATCAAAGTGACGATGTGGCTTTGATGCAAACTAACGAAATTCGTAATAAAGAGTCCACGGTCTGCTGTCAATTCTAAATATTTTGATTTGACATCTTTACTTGTTAAGGTTTACGTGAAAAAATGTTCTCTTGTTGTAATATTTTTATTAAGAGTCAGTAGTCCATTGATCAATTATGATAAACTGTAATTTCACAGTAATTGTTAGAAATAATATATTTGTAAATGCGCTTACAAGTTCACTTTCGTCGTCGTATTTCTTTACTTACGAAGTCACAATTATTTTAAAATACCCCGATGCCATAAATATATCTATTTTCGGTAGATTTCCGTAATTGGCTTTTACGCAACCCTCCTTTGACATTTTTTTAAAGAATATTTTGCGACTTGAGAATTTGAACTTGACCCTTTGAAGACAAAGGGTCCCTCCATTGGACATCGTGATAGAAAATTAATATTTCAATATTAAATTAAAAATAGTGAACAATATGTAAACGATATTTTATGGGCGTTTTTAAAATTAGAATTTTATATGCTCTAAGATCCATTTTTTGGAAAAATGATACATGACCCTGGAAACAGCTCTGTTGTAAAGGGACTTCTTGGGATTTTTACGGATTTCATTGTATTTTATGGGGTCTCTGAGTATATCTTAAAGATTTAAACATATGCAATGGAATTTCAAGAAATTCAAAGATTCCACGCGGGATTCTAAAAGATTTTTAGTGATTTCACAAGATTAAGGGAAAAGAGATTCTAAAGAATAAAATGTATTTTGAAAGATTTTCAGGAATTTAATAAGATTCCGAAGAATGTTCTATAGTGTATAAAAAATCCTGACATATTGAAAAAAAATATCAGTTAATTCTAATGATTTCGTAAGATTTTAAGCGATTTCAGGAAATTTTACAATATTTTTTAAAGATAGATAGGATTTCAAACGAAGTTCAGAGTTTCCACAAAATTATAAGGAATTTCTGTATGATTCTAGGGATTTAGGTAAATAGAACAGTTTTCCTATCCTTTCTCAATATTTTAAAAGATTTAAATATATTTCCAAGCATTTAGATTATTTATAACGATTTAAATGATTTCAAAGGGCCTTATCATATTTCATAGAATTTCAGAGGATTTTTTGAGAGTATTTTAAAAGGTATTTTCCTCGATTTTTGTATAATCAAGAGATTTCAAAGAATTTCCAGGGATTTCAGAAAAATTCGAAGGATATTTTTTAAAAGCATTCAGGATGTCAATGGTATTTAAAATATTTGAAGAGATTCCTACGTGTTTCTAGCGAATTTTAGTGAACAAATGAAATTAAATTAAATTTCAATAGACTTCCAGGGAATTTTAACAATTTCTACAGATCTCACAGATTTTAAGGGATGCATAAGATTTTAAAATATATCGTGAGATTTTAAGAAATTTAAGTTATTGGCGAATTGTTCGGTCATTTTTAGAGGATCTTAACAGATTTTAGGGATTTTAAACGATTTGAATGAATTTCAAAGCTTTTCGCGTCTTGTAGAAGATTCAAAAACGTTTCATTCGATTTTATTGAAAATGCATAATGTATACTAGACTTCAAAAATATTGAAACCCCTCTATTTAATATTTAAAAAATTGCATGATAATTTTTTGCGATTATTTTACAAAATTGATTTCGCTCATTTTTCTCTAGCTAGTTTTTTATTTTTCCTGATTAATAATATTTGAAAACTTGAAAACGAGTCTTTCAAAATTTTAAAAGAAAATTGAAAATTGTTAAATGTATTATTTTGATAGTCATTTATCATTCCTCTCGTAGATATTGCCTGAATTTTGCAAGTTTATTTAATGCGAGCAATGTGAGTATATTTAGGAATATCATGCAATCATAAAATTCCTAGAAGGTGGCACCATTAGGAACATTCGTGTCCTTTTATTAAGTTACTTATAGGGAGTATCGTTGTTTAATTTGATATATAAAAAGAACCTTTTTTATACCATCAGATTTTTATTTTATTTTGTTCACTAAAGTAACTTTGGATTTCTATCTTGAACATTTAAAGAAAATTATTTTGTTACAAAAAAATAATGTGTAAATTTCTTTTATGTTTCAGGTATGTGTGACTCATACAGTGGATTATTTTGTTATGCCAACAAGAATATAATTAGCGTATTGGTATGTAAAAGATGATATTGGGCAATTTCAAGACCCTTAAATAGAATTTTTTTAAAATTTGGAATGAGTTTTTTAAATTGAATTCAATCGAGTTTTAAAATAAAAAATCAGGGTATCTACTGAAATGATTCATTTTATAAGACAAAGAAAAATGATTTATGAATCTGAACACGCACACTAGCCTAAGTTGTACCTTTTTAGTCAAGAAATTTTTCAAAAACAAATAATCCAAATTCGGGTAAACTTTAAGGTTCTTCTATTTTTCGACTGAAGTTACGGACATTTTTTTTGTTTCTTATGATAAAGCGTTACGTTTTTGCAGACTATTTTCAGATGGTTGTAAATAGTAAATAAAAGGATCTATTTGTTTATTAGAACTCGTTTGTTTTTAAATAGTTTAATCTACATGCAAGAAGAAAAACTCGTGGAATTGAATGCATTTCCTTTCACACCTTGGCAGTTCCGCCGTGAAGATTAATAATTCAGTGGATTGGCGCCACCACACTTCCTTGTTCCTACGAGAATGAAATGCAACGTTTCGTTGAATGTTTGAACGTTTTCAAAAAGTTTCAAGCTTTCAAACAATGGCTGCCAGATTATCCTGAGCTAGAAATTTTTATAAAGGCTTCAGTTTCATTTGGTTCTTTGCACCCTTCACATTTTACCCTGCCATCTCTTTCCGTTTCTTTTTTTTTTAACTTCCGGAACACGTCGAAACTATGTAGCTGGCACTTGAAATGGCGAGTCGTAAAGTAACGATTGCCGCGGTCGCAATTTAATAAATTGCCAACTTTCTTCTCACGCGCTACCTTAACAAGAGACTCGTCTTGGAAAAGGAAGCACTCTCTGAACTTCCCTTTTATTTCTTCTTCAATTCACTTTACTATTCTGCGCTGAACTACTTGAAACAATTAGAAATGCGTTGCTAAGTGTCCGTATTGTGAATTTCAGTATTATTCTTTTCTTTATTTTTATGATAAACTTCCATTTTAAGTCCCTGTCGTTTAAAGTACTTCAAAGAAAGGGAAAGCCTGTTTGAATTTAAAATTTTCTTAGAGCTTAAGTCTTTGAAAGGTCAGACAATAGAATTTGTATTTTATGATAAGTAATTAATATTCGCTGTTGGAAACCGCCCCTAAGTGCCAAACTAAAACATTATAACTATATTATATGACAGTTGTCCCAACAAATTTCTGAATATAAAGAGAATGCTGGGATTGATGAATATTTAAAATATTTTGAAAGAATTTGGACGGATTCAAGAACATAAACAATTTTATTAAGATTTTAGGGAAAATTTGAAATGATTTTTCCACTTGGAATCGGTCACGTGACAGTACAGTATATTCCCTTAATATTTCCAAAAATTGTACAAAAAAGTTAGATTTTTGAAGAATATAAACAAATAATTTAGAAGTCTGCTCAGCCTTTTATAATTTTTTAGGGGAATAAACAAGTTTTCTTAAGATTTTTAGGATTTAAAAAAAAAATACAAATTTACAAAACAGCGACTACAATTTCTTTAATTTCAAAGAATTAAAGAACATTTCGGAAAAATTCGAGTAAGTTTAAAGAATTATTTTAAAGTTTTAGAAGTAGTCAAAAGTAATTTACAACAATAAATTTAAAAGTATTTCGTGATTTTCGAAAGGATTCGAGAGAATAAACGAATTCTTTTAAAATTCCTTTTAAAATTTAAAATTATTTTTTATTCTTAAAACTGAATTTTAAAACACTGTTAAAATATTGTTTAAGCATTTCAAATGATTTTCACAATTGTCAAAACAAAATCTAAAGGATTTAAGGGCAATTGTTTTTTATTTTCCACGGTTTTAAAGAATTCGAAACAACTTGGAAGATATTATTAGGAAGTTTTGAACAAGTTTGAAACCTAACTTATAATTTGAAAACGGATGACATTTTTAAAGAACAAAATGTTGATTTTAGAAGATTTTAACATAAAATTTAGAAGCTTCTGAAGTAATTTGAAACGTTTCAAAATTAATAAGAAATTTTCTTAAGATTTTTGGAAAACGTACATGAGATTTATTTAAAAAAAAATTAAATTTAAAATATCGAAAAAAAATTTGAAAGCTTTTTAGCATATTTGGAAAGGTTTCAAAAAAATAAAGAACATTTCTTACGATTCGAGTGAAAAGTTTAAATATTATTTTGTTTTTAATTAATTTTTATAGAAAATTAAAAATGTTTCAAAATATTTCAAAAGATATCTAAAAAATCTAGAAGATTTTCAAGATTTTCTTTTAATTTTTTATCAGATCAAAAGATATTTAGAAATTGAAGAAGTCTTTAAGAAAATAAAAATATTTTCAAACTTTTACACTTCAGAAAAATTAAAAAATTTAGATTCATGGACATACCATTTTTTTACTGCTTAGAAATTAATTATTTATTTATTGCACTAATTAATTATTAACAGTAGAATCAATTTTCTTCATTAGTTTTGTCAAGAGTAAAATTTATTATTACAGTTCTGATTTGTACGATATTATCGGTCGAATCTGATCGGAAACTAGACATGAGACGATATGATTGGTACCAAATAAATGCACGAGAAGTTGATTTTAGAAAATTTTACGAAAATGAACGAGACTGATCAAAATATTTGAATATTTAAATATTTGATTATTTGAATATTTGAAGCACTTGAATTTTAATCTTAATTCTCTTGAAATATATCAAGCTTCTACTTTCCATAAACTTAAAAAAAAATAGTTTGGAAGAAACGAAAAAATATTTGATAAACATTCCAAAATCTTTCAAAGTTTGAAGATATTTTTAATTTCTTCAAAACTTCTAAAATTCCCAAATATTTTTTAATCTGAATCGAATAATTCCTGAAAATTACTTCTGCAAATTATAAATTAGGTTTCAAATTTTTTCAAAACTTCCTAATAATATCTTCTAAACTAATTTGAATTTTTTCTGGAATGTTTTTAAACCCTATAACAATTTTAAATTACCCTTAAGTCTTTAAAAAATTTTTTTCAAAAAAAGGGAAAATCTTTTAAAATGCTTAAAAATAATTAAAATTTTTTTTTAATCTTCAAAAATCTACATTTTTCTGTACTTTTTAAAAATCTTTTCAAGTTTAAGATTATTTTTTACCCTTTCTAAAAATTCTGAATATTTTTTAAAGTAACTCGAATTTTCCCTACATTCTTCGTGAACTCTGAAAACTAACAAAATTTGGTCTCTCTCTTTTTAATTTTAGGAAAAATCTTTAAAAACTTGTCTTACAGTCTTCCAAGCACTTTTTGGCCAATTTGTGAAATTATTTGAAAAATTTGAAAATGCCTAAAAGATTTCTAAATTATTTGTTCAAATTCTTCAAAACTATGAATTTTGTTTTAAAACTGTAGCAATAGTATACTTTTTTTAAATTTTAAATCAATATAAAAATTATTAAAATTTATTTTCGAATTTTTCAAATATTTTTGGCTTTTAAATTATTATTTTTTAAACCTATTATCGCCCATGATAAAGCGAATATCAGAGCCATCGGTCCACCCTCAGTACACTCGCGAATGCGGTTTCCGCTTTCCCAGGCGCATAAAATGCATCATATTTTCAACTAATTCAAAAAAAGCAAGGTCTTTTTACGAAAAATACCTCTGTGCAGGATTGTATTTAGCCCTTTAGATTATGTGTTTAAAATATGGCATCAAAGAATTCATAATTGTAGGAGAAAAGTTGCAAACTAAATTGCGATAAATTAACGGATGCGATGTCAACTTTATTATTTTTTTTAATTACTTATTTGAGAATTTGAGTAAATAAACGTAGACAAATGGGGGAAATGTGCAATTTTTTTAAGCCAATTTGAGACCTACGATGCTTTGATTATGTCATCAATCTAAACGATCAGTGTAGTTAGCGCAAGGTGGTTAATTATTTTGCCAGTGTCGCTCGTCGATTCATGGTGCACCATGGGTACCACCGGGATTGATAGTGGAGCGCACGGAGGCGATTGCGGTCGCTCTACCAATTACCATAATCACGCTCTGAACAATATTTTCATCTCACGCGAACCATCGCTTATGGGTGAAACGTACAAAAAAATAGGTAGCAGCAATTTGTTTACAGCAACTTATTGAACTTATAGCCGCACGCAAAATTTTCCAGCAATTAAAAAAAAATACTGTAACAGGAAAATCTGCAAATTCGTCAATTACATGCTTCCTAGCATATAAAAAGAAAAATCTGCATAAGATAAAATGGCCCTATCTGGGAAAGTAGAACATAGAGTCCCTCAGGGAATGAAGGTTGAAGCTGAGCAAGATGTTGAAAAATGTCAATTTATTAAGCCTCAGTTTCCTCGAGATTTTCTGTGAAATGCCACAATTACTATCAATTTACCTTCCATCGCAACTTATGTACTTCAGGAAAAAGATACAGACAAATAATTCAAGCTTAAAATATCAAGAATGTAGTAAATTAATTCAAAAATAAGGAAGACTGTGAACATCCTACTTTTATTGATTGTATTTCTCCAGCCATAAAGGCTGAATCATTTTCTTGGTTAGCGTCTTTATCTCTTAGATTTGTTTCCTTTTTAAGAAGAAATAACACCTTTTCTTTTATCCTTTATAACTTCGCAGTAGGATCACCTTTGTAGATTTCAGGCTTGCTTATTTCTGAAATTTAAGGTATTTGTCGGAAAAAACGACTTATTACAGAAATGTATAAAATTCAATCAGCATAAGAAGGCCCCTGGGATCTCTCGAACTGTAAAGTTAGAATTGAATTGACCATCTAGAAACAGGAATAATTAACATCAAAGTCAGAACTTTTTGGATGGTCGGCCTGTACTTTACACAGAAAAAATAAATGTGCAAGTATATAAACTCCTGTAGGGACTAAATGGTATTACACAATTGCATGAAAAACTATTTAAAAGTATAGCAATATTATGAACATTATAAGCGAGTAACGGATAATTTTAGCCACATGGTTTTTGGGAAAAATCCAATCGAAAAAACAAATCTTACATAATTTTTCGTTCGCGAGAGACTGACAAGTGTTAATGCGTCAACACTGCACTCTCCCTCGCTGCCGCTCCGT
>JAWWLR010000034.1:57228795-57265523 GCA_035041075.1 Acraspis erinacei
TCCCACTCTTACCCCTATTCACCTCATCATATTTTTGCATCGGAATTCATCTGGATTGGTTAAAAATCCTACTACTTGGACTAAAATCAAGTCTTTATTAGTTGAAATCAATTGTTTATGCTTTTTTGGTTAAAATTTCATATTTCTGGGTTGAAAATTCAAATTTTCGGTAGAAAATTAGTCTTTTTATATTTAAAGATTAGTAATTTGGTAAAAAATTCAAATGCGTGGTTGAAAATTTTATTTCATCTTGAAAATTCATATCTTTTATTGATAATTCAACTATTTGGTAGAAAATTTGGTAGAAATAAGTTAAAAATTCAACTGGTTTAGTACAAATATCTTTTGTTTTGTTTAAGATTATATTTTCTGTGTCAAAAGTCATCTGATTTCTTGAAAATTCATTGTTGAAAATTCATTTAGTTGGCTAAAAATTTGTTTTCTTTTGCTTAAATAAATTGGTAGAGAATTGCTGCTTCGGAATTCATCCGGGTTAAAAAAATGCAAACATTTCGTTAAAGTTATCGATTTTGCTCGATTTATATATTTGTTTGTAAACTTAACTATTTGGTTGAAAATTCCTTTCACTTTTGGTTGAAAATTAATGTTTTTACTAAAAATGTAAGTATTAAATTTTTGGTCGCAAGTTTGTTCAAATATTTTGCTGAAATCAATTTTTTGGTTTAAAATGTAACCTGGTTGGCACTTTAACTACTTTGTTTATAATTAACGTTTTTTCTTAAAGATTTATCTCCTTAGTTAAAGATTTAACTATTTGTAGAAAACTTGTTTTATTTTTTGGATTAAATTAATTTTTTAACAGAAAATAAAACTATTATATTTTGGGTTAGAATTATATCTCTTCTTGAGTTAAGAATTTGATAATTTAATTATAAATTTACTGCTTTAGTTGAAAATTTGACTTTTGAAAATTAATATATTTTGTTAGAAATTCGTATTTTTTTTTAGAAAAAAAATTTTGGATTGAACATGTATTTTTTGTAAAAAATGCGACTGTTTGCTTTAAGATTAATCTTTTTTGCTTGAGCATGCAACTATTTTGATGAAAATTCGTATTTTATTGTTGATTTCAACCATTTTCGCTTCTTTGGTTGAAATTTTGTTATATTTGGGTTAAAAATTCAACTGTTCTGTAAAAATTTACTCTTATTGGATCAAAAGTTCAGTGATTTGGTAAAAAAATTAAATTACGTTTTTGCTTGGGAATTTATCCTTTATGAGTAGAAAACTCAACTCGTTTATTCGAAATTCATGTTTCTTGCTTGAAATTCATTTTTCTGTGCCAAAAATTGATCTTATTTGTTCAAAATTCATATTGTTTATTTTTTTAAACTCAGATATTGGTTAAAGATTCAACCTTTTTTTTAATTCGTTTCCTTTTACTCAATTCAACTGGTGGAAATTTGTTATCTTTTTTGTTGATAAACACTAATTTTTTTAAACTGAAAATTTAATTCTTTCATTTTAGGCTAAAAACTTATATTTTTAGTTGAAAATTCATGTCTTTTGTTAAAAATTCGCCTTTTGTTATCAAACATATTTTCTTCATTGAAAATTGATCTTTTTAGATGATGAATTTAGTCATTTAGTCAACCGTTTTATTGAAAGTTTCATTTTCTTTTTGAAAATTCAAGCTTTTAATTAAACTTAGTCTTTTGGGGCCAAAAATCTATATGTATCGTTAAAAACTCGAAATTTTTATTGAAAAATCATCTTCTGTGGTAGAAAAGTAATCTTTTTTGCTTGACAATAAACCCTTTTGTTGCATTTTAACCTTTATTGACAAATTTGACCATTTGGTTGAAAATCCATCTTTTAAGGCTATACATTCAACTATTTGGTTGAAAATTTAATTGATTGTGAAAATTTCATTCCGTTTGATGTAAATTATTTTTTTTATTCAAGGAAAAGGGAATCGAATAATAAAAATACTTAGTTTCATGGAGACTTGAGCCCCTCTCCCAAGGCTATGCTGCTGTTTCGACCTAAAATTTTAATAATTTAAAGTATTTCGTGTTTATATTCAATATAGCAATGACATTAATTTTATTAAAACAAATTTATGCCCCTATTTTCGGAAGTAGCACTAGCGATTACTTTTTCAATCTAAATTATTTTTCTCAGACTTAAAATGCCGGTAATTTATCCGGTAATATTAATACAATATAATATATACAAAATAAATGAAATTCGCTTTTAAAAAATTGAATTAAAAAATACTGTTAAGGAGAATGTCGAGACTCGCCTGGTGTCCAGAGAGCCAATTTAGATGCAATCATCGAATTCCAGGTGACATAACCTGAGAGCAGGGGACAAAAGCAATTTGCCAGAGCAATCGACCGCAAACTGCACATTTTTTCTAGAGCGTTCAGCTTCGATCTTCAAGTTGCCTTCCTTCCCTCTCATTTATCTCCTGTTTTATGGAATATAATATAGCTATATACAGAGATATTACCTATATATGTATAGCTATATGACATCAGCGTTATGTCGTCGACGATGATGGCGTCGCGACGCGTCGCTGACATTCTATTCCAAGTCGAGTCCAATTCAGACTTAATAAAGCGTCATACGCAAACCCGTCGCCAAGAATTTTTCCTCGTCGCGAGACGTTGGAATTGAATGAGCTGAATGCTCATTTAATGGTGCCAGAAACCGTTAGCACTCCACTTCCATACCCATTGTCATCAGTACCACGGACTCATGCGGAAGAGGCTTGTGCAGATTTGTCATCCTCGAGTACTTTCATACAGCAATATAATCATCTTCTTATTTAAGGCACACTATTTTGCATATACTGTGCTATTTATGGAAATAAATAACATTTAACAGCCTGAGTGAAAATGCTTCGACTTGGTTTCCATTTGTGTCTTAAGTTCGACTTCAAGATGGTGATGTCTGGCTGTGTCTCCAAAAGGATTCGAGAAGTCAGATAATTTCTCACTTTTATGATCTTCGCTGTGTGATTTTAAGTCGGCATAAACTTGTTTTAAGAGGAATCTTCTTGGAATCATGTCAGAAATGAAACATTTAATAGATGTGAGGAAGTAAAATTGATGAATTAAATATTTGCAATTTTGAAATTAGTTATGTTTAATTAAAAACTTCAAAATCAGTCGGCCTCAAGGACTATATAATATATATCGTCATCCTTTTTCGTTCAAAATTCATTTTCTTCATTGAAAATTTATTTGCCTTTTAAAAGATTCTTCTTTCGGCTTGAAAATTCAATTCCTTGGTTCGAAAAGCAAAGTCTCTTGGTTGAAGATTAATACTTCTTATAATATTTTAAATAATACAGTTTAAAATGTTAAATAATATTTAATAAAATTTAATCCCTATTTTTTATTATTATTTGTTTAAAAAATTATATTTTTGCGAGGAAAGTTACCTTTTTCTTTATAAAATTCATCTTTCAGGGTTTCAAAGTCATATTTTTTCTTTAAAAAATGACTTCTTAGCTTGAAAACTGCACTCTTTTGTTGCAAATTCATCTGTTTAGGTGGATAATCTTTTTCAGTCGATAATTCAATTGTTTTGTTAAGAATGTTTTTTTAATGTTTCATATTTAATTCAGTATGTATTATTTTATTTTACATACTTTATTCTCGGTAATTTTCTTTTTTTCATGAAAAACCACCCTATTTTGCATGTTACAAGTTAATTTTTTACTGCGTAGTCTGAGAAAGATTTTAAATTATTTTCAGTTGGAAATATATTTAAATTTGTAATCTTTCATTTTTGAATAGTGTTAAATTTTAAAGCCCTTAGAATCTAATCTATTTAAACTGAAAAAAGTTATTGTTTACAAAAAATTTCAGATATTTTTAAACATCCATGGCATTGCGCATAATTACCAATTGTATGTTATTTTTTTAACAATACATGTTTATCATTGTAAAAAATATATTTATAAATTATTTTGGCATATATTCATGCAGAAGAGACCACCCTATAGTAGATAATAATACTACTTGAAATTAAAAATTATATAAAATAACTAATTTGATTAAATTAATAGTTCGGAAACTAAACTTGTCAATTTATTAAAATTATAAATAATTATATTAGAAATATTTGTCCTTTTAATTAATAATTATCTACTGCAGGCTCATTATTTATTGTAGGGTGTTCTCCCCTGTTTATAGGTATGCATGATTCATAAAATGCAAAGCAAATAATTGTTTCATTGTGAAGATGAAACCTCCCAATTTACCACAGGAACGGTTGTTAGAGGACGCAATTTAAGGTTAGCTTCGTTAACCTCGTTTCGTCTGAAGTAAAACCGACAACCACAGCTTTTCTCAGATTTACTATTTAAGCTCGAACCAAAGCTTCAGTATAAATGACAAAACTTTTCCTCATCCTGGTAATACGTCATTATTCAAATACCCCACAAGCTTCTCCAAGGTACGCGTAATGACTAGCTCAAGAAATAAAAAAATAAAAAGAATAAAACAAGATAAACCGGAATTGTCTTGAAGATTACGTCAAAAAAAAGTTCTGTCCTTTAGAATTTCTTAAAATGTCCACGCCGAAATTTTTTTCTTCAAGGAAACAGTTTTCCACTATAACGGACTTTAGTTTTGAACTGTAATCAAGTTTATTCAAAACACATTTTTTTTAGCTAAGCCAACATACAAAATTTATCGCCATTTAAAAAAATTTACCTTTGATATGGGTACGAAAAAATGCAATCCCTTGTTTAAGGTTGTAATTTTCATAATGTATGTCTTTTAACTAACTTTGGCTACTATTGTATTCTGTGTTATGTTTCTTGAACTGAAAATATTTAATTCTTTATTTCAAATTTCTCATGAAATTTGATCAATTAATTATTTTGTTTTAATCATAATATTTAGATCACATTAAATTTTTCATAAACCTAAAGTTTGTAAAAGTTTTTTTTTTTTAAACAACCAAAAATTAAAGCTTCATTCAATAAAGAACACCAGTTTCCTGAATACAATAATTTTCGGATATTTCGAAAATGGCGCAGATTACATTTTACATATAGCAAAAGCGCGCTACATGCGCGCAGGCATCATTTTAGAAATCTCAAAAGGCATATTTAATTATTTGGATAAAAAACAAAACATTCTCAGAAATAAAAAACACCCCTTATAGCCCCACTCGGAAAACCTGAAAAACCTAGAAATGTCAGGAAACTTTTCCTAGAGCGTGATCAATTTTTTAAAAATTGAAATATAAAATTAAATAAAAATGATTCTTTATTTATAAAAGGTAGCATTATAACCTCTAATGAAGTATTTTGTTGAAAATAAATTTTTTAAAATCTTTTTAAAATCTTTTTAAATTAATTGGCTTAACTGAAAAATTTACTTTGATATTATTGGTTAAAAATGTTTCGTGTTTCGTTGAGAATTCATGTATTTTCGTCAAAATTCATTTTTTTAGAGCAAATTAATCATCTAAATTAAAAAATTCATATTTTTTCTTGAAAATTGAACCATTTTTTAGCCATTCTGTTCTCTCTGTCGACTGAAAAATCTTCATTAGTTGAAAATAATTGAACTCATGTTGAAAAATTTATCTTTTTGGTATATAAATTTAATTACTGAGTGCAAAGTTAAACTCTTTTATTAAAAATTGATTTTTTAGATTGAAGATTCATAATATCAATTCAAAATTTATCTACTTGGTTAATGAATGAGATACTTTGTTGAAAATTCATTTTTTCTTGGTTTGAAAATTAGTTTTCTTTACTGGTAATTTTACTATTTCAATTAAAACTTGAACTATTGCGTTCAAATTTTTGTTGCTGGTAAATTTTCTTTTTTAAATTTTTGTCTCAAAATTGAACTATTCCAGTTAAATATTCATCCATTTATTTAAAAAGCATCACTTTTTGAAAATTGAACTCTTGCTTTCAAAACTTCTATTTTTTTGGCTGAAAATTTATCGTTTTTAGTTGAAAATCTAGGTATTTTGATGATAATTCATGTTCTTTGGTAGATTCAATGTTCTTGATTAAAAGTTCATCATTTTTCAACTGGAAACGTAACTATATCAATTAAATATTTTATCATTTTGATTGAAAATATGTCTCCTTGATTGAGCATTAATTTCATAATTTTAATTCAAAATTCATTTCATTGGCTGCTAAACGAGATATTTGATTAAAATCTCGTTTTCTGTTTGGTTGAAAATTAATTCTCTTTCTTAAGAATTTCACTATTTTAGTTAAAGGTTTAAATAATTTGTTAAATTTTCGTTGGTTTTAAACATTTCTTTTTTTAACTTTTGGTTTAAAATTTAACTCTTCTACTTGAAAATTCATATTTTTACAGGAAAATTGATCACTTTGTTTGAAAATCTAACTATTGCTTTCAAAATTAATTTTTTTTTAATTTATCTTTTTTAGTTGAAAATCCGTATATTATATGAAAATTCATGTTTTTTGGTAGAAATTAATCTTCTTAGTTAACAAAATTATCTTCTTGTTTGAAAATTCAACTATTTCCGTGAAAGTTTCGTCAGTTTACTTTAAACTTCATCATTTTGTTTAAAAATTCATCTTTTTGTTTGAAATCCTTTTGAAAAATTTGAAAACAACATTTTATTTTAAAAGCTTCAATGAAACTTTTCACATTATTTACAGATTTTTTCATTTGAAATAGTAGAGAAAAAAGTTTTTTTTAGATATCTGATTAATTATGACTGAAAAGAATTTCTTTAGCCTCAAAAAGCTATTATCACACATTTGTGAGCTGAAAGTTTCTACTTTTTAAAAATCTATTCAAATGGAAAAATTGTTTGTAGTTAATATTTAATAATATTTTTTGTAGCTATGCCTTCTTAGATTCTGTCTTATGTTTATTGAACTGACTAAATTAAATTTTTTATTTAAAATTGCTGGAGACCTCAGTTTCATTGAATTAGTAGTATTTAACATAGTATTTATATGACCTTCTATTTCTCATAAGCGTAACATTTTCAGACTCTTTTATTGAATAGCAAAAAAAACTTAAATCGTTATCAAATAACGAACACGGGTTTTCCAGGAACAGCAGTTTCAAATTTTTTCGAGTAATTTCGAGATGGTTCGAGAATTAATAAAGAATGGCGTGAAGCGCTGTTTAATAATTGGATAAGTAGCAAAAGCACGCTAAGGATGCGCATGCATATTTCTAAAAACTTCGAAAGAGATGTTTAATTTTGTGGTTCAACAATAAAAAACTTTTGAAATCGAAAACTTGAAAAATAAATCTAACGAATTTTTGTGAGCTCTTGAAAATTGTGATGTGTTTGAAATATTTGTAACTAACAAATTAGGAAATGTTAAGCGATAATTAGGTGAAGCGTTTTGTTTTACTTTAATCTATGAAAACCTTTACAAATTTTTAGGAGAATTTTACATTTTGAACATGAAAAATGGTCAAAATCACCAAAACAACTTTAAAGGTATTTTAGAGAACTTTTAAATTTTATTTAAAATTAAGAATTCTCATCGATATAAAATAAAAATTTATAAAAATTTAAAAATCTCAAGAGTTTGGAAATATTACTTATGTTATGACAAAATGCTTACATAATTATTTAGTAAAGTATAGTTATTTACATATTTATAAATATTTTATTATGCTTCTGGCAAAAGTCGTAAGTTTAATTTAATTATAAATTTACAAAAACTTATTCATAGAACAGAATCTTCTTATAGAAGCTTTATATAAGGTTGTTAAAGATTTAAAATTGTTTATCCAGTAACTGGAATTTTCAAAAACTTGAAACATAAATTATACATAAGTTATTAATTAATAACATAAATTATATTTTAACCAAATAGATGTTAATTTAAAATAAAGAACAATGGAATTCATCCCAAAAAAGAAAAAGTTTTAACAAAATAGCTGAATCTTCAACAAAAACAAAAATTTCTTTTACCAGTTGCATTTTAATGCAAAAAAGATTTTTTTAAGACGTATTTTTACAAACCAGTTCCATTTTGAACACGATAATATCATTTTAATGAAATAGATTAATTTTGTTACCAAGAAGTTTCATTTTCTACCATAATAGAAGAATTTTCATCGACTAAATAACATTGACAAACAAAGAGGTACATTTTTTACTAAAATGATGAATCCTTAATAAAAAATTATTTTTACCCAGTAGCTAAATCCTTGACGGAAAAAGATTAATTTTCAAACAGTTGCATTTTTAACCGAAAAAGACAAATTTTCGACAAAATAGTAGAATTTTCAAACACAAGAGATTAGTTTTCATACCAAAAACGAATTTTCAACCAAATAATTCAATCTTTAACAAAAAAGTTTTTCACCCTCATTGTAATTTAATGGCATAAATGGTTTTAATCAAAAAATAAAAATTTCGAATAAATATTTCTTTTTATGTTCATATGCATATTTGAACTGTAGAAATATTTTTAAATGTTTTAAAATTTGGAAAAAATGTAATCAATTTTTCAAAATAAAAATACATTAAACATTTTATCAAGAACCTCAAGAAAAGTTTTTTATTTTTTTGAAACCTTTCAAAATTCTTAAAAGGCTTCGAAATTTTTATTAAAATCTTTAAAAATTTACATTGTATTTAAAATTTTTGTAAATCTTTTCAAACTTCGGATTATTTTTTAATCACTGCCAAAACTTTTAAATCTTCTGAATATATTTTCAAAATTTTTCGAATTTTTCCAAAAAATTTCATAAAATTCTTAAAAAGCTTCTTTTTTTAGAAATCTTAAAAAATGTACACATTACATTTTTTATATCATAGTGCTGTGCACCTTCCTTCCATTCATTATTAGTAATATTTTTGTTGTTATTATTAAACATACTTTAAAATAACCTTACATTCCTCATAAATCTGAAGTTTGCAGACTTTTTTTTTAATGGGGGAAAAAAAGAAAGCTTCACCTAATCACAAACACGGGTTTCACGACAACAAGATAGTTTCAAATAGAGCTTCAAGAGTTTTCGAGAGAACTCTCGCTATCGTCTCGTCTCGAAGTCGAGAGTCGAGACGATATCGAGACGATAGTCATATAAAATGTCGATCAGAAGGTCGAGAAAGGATTGGACGGGATATCGATCTCGACGAGAGTTCTCCAAACTCTAAAAAATAGTTCTAAAAATTAGTATCTGAAATGAAAAATTTTCAAACATAGTGTCTGCAGCCACAATCTGATAAAAAATTATATATAGACAGGTAATATTCGTTAAAATTACATGATCTTAGTTAATAAAAACAGTGTATACATAATTTTATATCAGAATGTGTCTGCAGACACGACTTGAATTAGATTATTATACTAAATTTTTTAAATCTCGAAATATTTGTTTTAATCAGAATTCTGATGAAAAATTGGCTATTCAAATAGCTCAGTACTCAGTGTACTGCGCATGTAAGAGATATCCGCGTGATCTCATCATTGAAGTATAGTCTGCTATGAACTGTGGCGCTTTTGTTTTACAATTTTTTTTATTGTTGATTTGCATGGAAATTGCTTGATTTCGCTTGTATAGTAAAAAGTATAATTCTGAGAATCGATACAATAATGTTTATAACACACTGAAAACAAAGATTCTTGTCGATAGTTTCTTGCTTCGAGATCGAGACGAGAGTCTAATTTTCGATCTCTCACGAGATCGAGTTCGATAGTTGAGTAAAATCTCGTATCGTCTCGCTCTCGTGAAGCCGTACTTTCAAACTGATTCGAGTAAAAGCGCCATGCGCTTTTTAATAAATGGATTAATTGTTTTTTTAATACCCACCTATAACTTTATAAACACTAATTTCCCCTTGTAATTATCAGAATTTCCGATAATTTTACGAAAAACAATTTAACTTTGATTTCAGAGAAAATTGTACGTAAAATAAATCCTTTAAAAAGGTCACTTTATCGAATTTTATTTATGCAATGTGATTATATTGTTCGATCGAGTATATTAAAAATATATCAGGTGATAAAATTGACCTTATAACTCTTGCTATGAAGCAAATGGTAAATTTTGTGGAGATGTGGCTGCTTGGAGGCGGAAGTTACAGAAGAATAAATTGTGTTAGGTGGAAGCAAGCACTCTATTAATTACAAAGTATGATGCGTCGAGAGACGGTTGTTTTCACAACCACCAACATCGTCAGACTTACCACCGCTATCCCTTAAACAACATCGTCAAGAGACATTGAGACGCAACCACGGGGGTCTAACGTCATTTCTACCGCCGCGAACACGGACCGACTTAATGAGAATAATTAGCAGAAGCAGTTACAACTTCAATTTACTGCAAACCAGAACTGACCCGGTTTCGAGGCTTCATCTCTTCTAGGTATATCAAAAGCTTCAACTCAAAGAGAGTTCACCAACTTTACATATGTAAATGTACGTCCGACTTGCGAGGGTTTGTTTCATATTTTGAAACAATGTAAATTTACATGTCAAGGGTCGTTCACCAAAAGGGCGGAAGTGTCGAAATTCGGAAATTCGTTTTATTACACGGAGAAAAATATTTTATGAAAAATTCAGTGACTTTGTTTAATAGTATTGGATGTTAGAGAAAGTGACTTAAAATTCACAACCATCAGTTTCAAGAAAATGATTAATCATCATCTGAAAAGCGTGTAACGTTTTAACAGCATTTCAAAAACTGAGCTCGCCAAACTAAGCGATAGTCACTGAAAATCTAGTAGAAAAGGACTTTATAGTCTCGGAGACAAGAAATCCGAATTCGTAGGGCCAGTTATTACAAATTTTAAACACGATTTCTCAACAACAAACATTATTTTTTCACTTATTGTTATGCAATCGTCATTATTTATAGTTACTATTAAAGAATTCGCAAAACACGGTCGTTACACATATAATCACAAGCTTCAACACTTTTTGAAAAACGCACTCGCTGAGGATTCGAACCCTACTACTATAACACCTAAACTCGTGTGTTCTACCACGCGCATCGAGCACTTAGATCTTGTTTCCAAAATCGCGGCCCAGAACTCTTAGGCAGCGTCGTACCATGTCAGGCGGTGAGCCTCAACCTACCTCAAACTAAAAGTTTTTGATCTAAAGGTTACTTTGAAGGAAATATTTTTTGATTATAATGAGTAGTTATAGGATAAACGGACATGTTTCTAATTAATTATTAAAAAAATTTATTTACATCGAATTTAGAATTGAATTTTACATCATCAAGTATTAAAAAAGTTTATGGACTATCCGCAGTAAGAAACCATAAAAAAAGCCAAGTGAAAAAATGTTTTACTAACGTTGATGGCGAAAAACCATTTTCTTAAATAGAAAAACCACTATAAGGCGCGTAGCTTTTAATTTATCCAATTATTTTATAATACTTTCTTACTTAGGTGTTAATGCGGAATAACCATTTATAAGGAATAATTTAAAATACGTGAAACAAATAATTAAATTGCACTTATTTTAGAAAAGGCTCAAAACTTTTTGTCTTGAAATATTCAAAGCGTTTAAAAAGGATCCAATAGTAATGCGTAATAAAGAAAAGTCATGTAAAAAAATGCTTTCATATCTTCAATGGCAAAAAAAAGAATTTCCGTTTTAAAAATACCTCCATAAATCACATAGTTTTCAATTTATCCAATTCTTTTTATACACTGTTTTACTTTTGTGCATTTTATATGTGGATTAACTTTTCTAAAACAACAAATTAAAACATATAAAACAAGCAATTAAATTTCACTTATTTCATAAAAGGCACAATACTTTCTTTCATTAAACATTCAAACCGTTTAAAAACTATCTAAAAATGATTTTAAAAAATCAAGAATAGCGGAGTTCAAAAACACCCTCACAACCTTTATGACCAAAAACCATTTTTGCGATGTAAAAACCTCCGTGAAATGCAGTTTTCGATTGTTCGAATTCTTTTATGTTACTTTTCAGCTCAGGTTTCAATTTAAAATAACATTTACTAAATAATAATTGAAAATATACAGAAAAAATTGATCGTAAGTTTGAATATTACCTATTTCAAAAAGTGATCGATACTTTATTTTTCTTCTGAATATAAAAATTCTTTGAAAGTGATTGAGTCTCACGGTATGGTGGTTGGATGCAAGATCTTTCTTTGCTTTCTCCTTGAATACTTCATGTTTTTAATTTAAAAAATGTGCTATTTCCAATTTTTAGTCATTTTCTTATAACGTATAATACGTTCTTCATAACATTTTTTTAAATGTTGCTTTTGACTTTCTTTTCCTTAAATATAATGCTTTCAACAGGTATAAAATTTTTCTAAATTATTAAAAAATGTAATAATACTATAACAATATATAACAATATAATACTATAACAATCAAGAAAGTCTAACGACAAAGTTTGAATGTTTGACGTCAAAGTGGGTTTTAAATTTTGTTTAGTCTGAATTTAGTTTCTTAAATTTTAATATTTTAGGATAAATGATTTAGAAAAGCACTTCTAATTCTATCCCGATTTGAAAAGTTGTCTTCACCAATTACGCTTTAAAATTTTAATTGAAATCAAAGCCATGTCCAAAAATTTTAATGAATTTCATTTCCCGATTAAAGAAAATTCTTAATTCTTCGGTTACTTATTTTCTAAATTCTTTTTCAATAAATACATTCTGATTATTTTTTCCGTTTATCTTGAAATAATTGCTTTGACCTAACATACGGCCCGATAAAATATGATTGCGAGTTCCCCAAAGGTTTTTAAATAATTATTTAAAATTTGACTGTTGTTTTTGACACTAGAAGGAATAATGTGTAGGGTACCATTTTGGAAAATAAAAAATAAAGCCCTTTTGACCTATAATAAAGAACCCTATTTTGGTACACGAATTTATAATTACCACGGCTGAGAATAAAACTCCCGATAAAGCTTGGAATCACCGTTGACCCAATTAATCCCGGCTGATCTTCAATTTTCACCAGATACGATCGCCGAAGTTACAAACTTCTGTTTTACACACACAAAGAATTACGTTCCTGAAACTCGTCCAATTAGGAGAAACCCCGACTATACGAGTACAGTTGTCGACTCATCTGTTGGAACGTAAACGCAATAACGCCGGAAAGTTATCGGATTATACTCTGCACTCCTGCTATACAGAATAAATTGGATTTTTCGCTCTTACTCCACTCCCAATTCGCTTTATATTAAAACACGTATCGACAAAAAGGTTATATTAATTTTTTCGTAATAGAAGACATTATATTAAAAATGGCTGCGACCAGTCGTCACGAAAACTTGAAGAAGATGAAAACCGGGATGGATTAGTCCCGAAAATTCGGGGCGACGAGATACTTTAATTGAAAATACAAAAATAAACTTTTGTTTATGGAAATTGATAATTTTATAACACAAAATAGTCCTCATGATTCATTGTTTTGTAAAGTCAAAAATGAGGAGTAAGCGATTAAAGTGTGCGAGTAAAGCGAGAATAACTGAAATTTTTAATGTCATTTCAGACTATACGAACCTATGAATTAAACATATTTAAAATTCAATTTTTGCAATTGTTTTTTTTTTAATTTTTCGAAAAAAATGTAATTTTAAAAATGTTTAATTCATAGCTCCATCTAGTCTGAAAATAGGTTGACAATTTTTTTGTTCACTGATGACAATATAGATTCTTGAAAAATTTGATTTGAAACACCTGGAAAATTAATTCCTGTATTTCTGAAAAAAGGATTCTTCTTTCAATCTCTCTAGTAGCTTAAGGGAAAAGCACCTGACCGACAATCGGAAGTTCTGTGGTTCGATTCCCAACGGAGAGAATTTCGCAGATCTTTTTTCAACAACAAAAATTAATTTTAAAAACCGTGATGAATCCTTTCGAGTCAATTTCTCCATATTTGTGGATATGATGTGCAGTGGATGCTCACAAAGCGTCTTTTCTGGCCAACTGCCTCTCCCTTCCATTAACTCTGAATTTGGTAAGCGCCTTGAGCCTGGCGTTTCAGCCCATACGCGAGATTATATTCAAATATTCCTCAAATAGATACTTCAGAGATACCTTCCGCTAAGCTTTAGGGGCGTAACTTAACTGAGAGGGTTAATTAAAAAGAAATCTGAAATAGGGTATTAGAATCCGGCAGGCTGCTAATTTAATAAAATGCACAAAAAAATAATTTAGTATCTCATTATATCGAAAGATATCTTATCCATGCTTTTATCTAAAAAAAATAGTGTAACAATATATATAAAAAAATTAGCATTCATTATTGTTCAAAAACCTAATTGAAATCTTATTACTTGAATAACATTTCTCTTATAAAATTACATTTGAAAAAAATTTTATTATGAAATAATTAAGTTGTAAGTAATACTTTATAACAATGTTTGAATTTTAGTTACATGGGCATCTTACGTCCAAAATTAGTATTTTGAAACAAAAATAATTGTAGTTGGTACTAGATTTGCAGTTTTTCAACACTTTCAGATCATATTAATATTGCTAGAAAGAATTTGGTTATTTTAATAAAAGTCGGATTTGAGAGGTTTATATTACGTTAGAATCTCTGAACTATTTTGGATTCGGAGAGTGTTTTTAAATGTAAATTTACATTTAAACAATCACTAGGCTTTAGTGAAGATGTATCATTTAAGTATTTTGGACCGTTAGAGTTTTTATCGAAAATTGGTACTTGCAAACAAAAATTATCAGAATTTGAACAATATTTAGAATATTTTAAAAGTTTTTGATTACATTATTGTGTCTCGTTGAAAATTCGTATTAAAAAAATATATATATATATATATATATTTGAGAGAAGACTTACAATTTTTCGTCAATTTTAGTTTATGTAAACATCTTTCATCGAAAATTGAAAATTGTTTAAAAATTGTGTTTAATTTATGTTTAAAAAGATTTTTCGTGGGAAATTGACATTTTTGATCAAAAATGCAACCGTTTATCTGCACATTGTACTTCAAAAATCTATAAATATTAAACCCGAAGTTAAGATATGAATATTCATCAGTTAGCAAAAATATGGGCCTTGCTTTTCACAATACACACATTTTGTATTAATAGTAATTTTATTGTATAATTTCAAAACAGCGTCAGATAGAAAATAATAATATTTCTTAAATGATATTTTCAAATTAGCAATTTTCATGAGAGTTTGCATTTTTTTAAGATTACTTCTCCTACTTAGAAAATTCAGTAATCTGAATAGATTGGTTCAAATTCAACCACAAATTTTTTCTCTTTTCTTTAACTTAGGTTTGATAATTGCATTAAAGAAATTCCAAAAATCACGAAATACCCACATAGAACACTTCTCGAAAAAACGAGGTCTGTCCGAGGTTTTTTCGGGAAAAGCATAGGTCTAAAGATGGGACAGACCTGGTTTTTTTGGGAAGTGTGCTATGTGGCATAATCACTGTCTGAATTTTCGAAAATAATGAATTCATCATGTTTTTTTCCGCTTGCTTATGCAATAAACAGCCTTTTAATTAGTTTAGCTATCAACATACTTTCCATATTAATCATCTTTCTAACTCATGTAATCAGCGAACGAGCTTAATAAAATGTTCCATGTAATTCATGAATCGTGAATGCGATGGTTATAGCCGAGATGGATTATATCCGGCCGCCGGATCGTAATTCGGGAAATGCCCGGCGTGATAAAAAGAATTGTTATTCTCTTCGCGGATCGTCGTTGATAATCCGAGAATTATGGAACGAAAAAGAAAGAAAAATCAAACGAGCAATTTTTATGTGCTCTTGCGTTGAATCCTGGCATCTGAGTAATTCGATGGGCGGCTGTTAGTTTGTTATCACCTTTTCTCATGTTTTTCTGACTTCAGATAGACTAAGGTGGTAAAAAGTAGTAAATGCTACTCAATTTTATTATAGATTACGGAATCTTTCGAGGAGCCTTCATGACTTGCTTTATGGCGTCTGTCCGTTTCTTACCTTGTATGAAAATAATATTCAGGCCACGAACTTAAAGTTTTTAATTTGCCTCATATACCACTACGAAGCATAAAAAAATATTGGAAAAATCTGTTTACTTTTAAATTCTACAGTTTGATCAAACGATTATTTATGGGCAGGATTTCGAAATTGAGTGGTGATTGTTATATTGTATGCTGATGATTTGCTACGTTCCATTTTTCTATGTTTCATATCAAGAGTTAAAAAATAAGGAAAATTTCGTTATTTAGACCCCTGTGCTGAAAGATTTTATTTTAGTCCGATTTTCATCGGGCTTCATTTAAATCAAATCTCGGTATATGGAGAATTTAGATTTAAAATAAAATTTGATGTGTTATGTGTATCTTTTTTTATATCAATGTTTAAAAGATTAGGAAACTGTGGTTCGTTAGATCCAATGCTGAAAGCTTTTCAGTCCAATTGTCTACGGGAATGACTTAAAATAATGTTCTTTACATGTCGAATTAGGATAAGAAATAAAATTTGGTATTTTATAGTTTGCTTTTGTGGATATTAGTCGCCAAAAAAGTAATATAAGAAAAATGAAAATTTGGTTACTTCGACTTATATATTGGATGCTTTTCTTCTCGTCCGTTTATTTTGTAGAGGAGAACTCAAATTAAAACCTTAGAATGTATAATTGAGATAAAAAATAAAATTTTCTATGTTAGGTTTTTCGTCCTGTGCATGTGTCTGCTATTGCGAGCGTCGCCGTGGTCGCCACGCAATATCTCCTCTCGCACCCTTTCCACCGCAGTAGATATTTCACATCAAAATTAAAAGAGGAAATATAAAGGAAATTTTGTTATTTATTACCCGAATGCTGGAAGCTTATATTTTATTACAATTTTCTACGGGACTAACTTAAATTAAATACCTTAAGATGTAGAATCGACACAAAAATTTTCTGTGATACATTTTTGTTTTGATTTATATCAATGGTTAAAGAATAAGACACATTTGGTTATTTAGACCCCAATGCTGGAACTTTTTGTTTGAGTTCCATGTTCTACGGGTATGTCTCAAATTAAAGTTTTTGTCATGGAGGATTAAGACGAAGCATAGAATTTGCCATGATATAGTTTTACTTTTTGTTATCAGTGGCTAAGAAAAATGGAAAATTGGGATAGTTAGACCCTAAAAAGCTGGAAGCTTTTCTTTTAGTTCTATTTTCTATAGGAATAATTTAAATTAAAGTTCGTGACAAGTAGAATTAAAATAGAAAATAAGTTTTGCTCTGTTATGGTTTTCATTATTCTGTCCTCAGTAGATAAAAAATCTAATAAAAATAAGGAAAATTTGGTTAGTTAGACCCTTATGCTGGAAGCTTTTCTTTTAGTCTGATTTTCTAAGGGGATAGCTCGAATTAAAGCTCTCGGTACGCAAAATTAATATAAAAATAAAATTTGCTATATTGCATGTTCTTTTTTCTATATCAGTTGTTAGAAAATAAGAAAAATTGGGAAAATAATGCTTCTTATAACCCTACGCTGAAAGATTTGTACGTATAAATGGCTTATTTATGTTTCGTTTATGAAATTTTTGTCGTTTTGTATACTTTTAAGTTACTTTGAAAATATATGATAGGTTTTGCTAATGCCAACACACATTTACTACAAAATTTGAGTAAAGCTGTAACTCAGTGGATTTGTTTTTAATACTAAAGTTGTTTTATATTTTTTCAAAATTAACTTGATTATTTCTGCATCTTATGTCAAATATACCATTTTTTGCAAGAAGTAAAATTGTTTTCCTGCGCTAAAAATGCAGATGCCAAATTTTTGTCTTTTTGGTGCCTTTTAAAAAAAAATGAGGAAGTAATTTTCAAGTGACTATAGAAATATATCAAAACGTATACAGAAAAAGAAAAAAAGCCACAAAAACGAAGTCTCTGAACGAGTGAACACCAAAAGCTTCTTTTCCGACCGAGTTTAAAAAGATAACAAAAAAATTCGCTTTTGCTTGGCAGTTCCGTGGTTTGTAAATACGATCCGGGTTTTTCGCCTCTTCCTCGTTCACTTTATGCCTCTGATACGGGATTTATTTGCGGGTGTATGCTATTTCAAGAGTCCTTACTATAGCGATGATAATCTGAATTCGGTGCATTGTGCTTCTTTCAAAACATGAATAATATTTTTGTTCGACCTCGACTTTATTTTTCAATACATATCATGAGCTTTGTAAAGCCCAGTCATGGATTTATAAGCAATCAATAGATCAAGTTTCCTCAAGACTTGATGACCGTAGGTCAGGGAAAAGTCAGGGAATTTTATTGGTCAGGGAAAGTGAGGAAAAATTCAAAGATCAAACAGAAAATATTGCAAAATTTAAAACTGGAAATTTTAATTTTAATTTGAAATAGTTTATTCTGTTTATAAAGTATTTAATGAAAAATCTTACAAGATTGAAATTCTGATTCTTCAATATTAATAAAAAGGGAAAATACGAAATTGATCACAGAAGAATAAGGGAATTTTGAAAATGAAATTTTGCAGCCATCCTGATATAATATTCTTGGCAATCATTCATTTTCCTTGCATTTGTGTTTATTTTTTCATTAACTGCATCCTGACGATTCTATTTTCATTTGATAACTTTATTATTTGGTTGAAAATTCAAATATTTCTTGAAAATTTATATTTTATTCTTAAAAATTGAATTGAAATCTTTCTTGATTGAAAGTTCTTCTTTACCGTTTAAAAATTAATTTCTCTGGGTAAGAATTTAATCTTGCTTTACTTCATGATACATATTTCTAGTTGAAAATTAGTTCTTTTTTTTGTTGTTAAAAATTAAGTTTTTTAATATAAAATTGTACTATTATAGTTGAAGAATCACCACTTTAGTTGAAAATACATCTCTTTGATTGACAGTCAAACTATTTTTTCAAAAATTCACCTATTTAGGAGTCAAAAATTATCTGATTGGATGCACATTCATAATTGTTGGTCGAAAAATCATCTACTACTATGTTAAAAATTTATCTTTTTGGTAAGAAAATAATCTGTTTTATCGAAAATTCGTCCTTTCAATTTAAAAATTCTGATCTTTTGGTAATAATTACAAATTTTTTGTTGATAATTCACCTTTGTAGACTAAAACTTCAACTATTTAGTTAAAAATGCAAATATTTTGTTGAAAATTAGTCTGTTGCAAATTGTTGTTGTATTTCAT
Organism: Acraspis erinacei; assembly: GCA_035041075.1. Taxonomy (NCBI): domain Eukaryota; kingdom Metazoa; phylum Arthropoda; class Insecta; order Hymenoptera; family Cynipidae; genus Acraspis; species Acraspis erinacei. Next base: position 57,247,911 of record JAWWLR010000034.1, read on the forward strand.
CTTCTTTGGTTAACAAAGCAACTGTTTTTCTCCACTGACAAAATTACTATCTTTTAAATTCTTTTTTTTAAATTCATTTCCTAATAAAAATTTATCTGTTGTTGAAAATTGATGTATTTTGTTGAAAACTCGTCTTTTCGGTAAGAAAATAATCCTCCTCGTTGAAAATTCGTCCTTTTATTTAAAAAATTCTTCTCTGGTGCTGGCAATTTTACCTTTTCTTTAGTTGAAACATCAATTAATGCATTTTGTTGTTAAAAATTCAAATAATTAATTCAAAATTCAAATATTTTGTTTAAAATGTAGTAATTTTGTTGAATATTTAACTATTTTGTTAAAGAGTTTTTTTTCTCGAAAGTTACACTGTTTTGTTGAAATTTGAAAGTTGTTTTTATTGACGTAAATTGATTAATTAATAATTTTAAACATTTAATTAAAAACTTTTTTGTTCCTTTTTTTAAATATTATACGCTCGTGTTTTAATTTTATATTTTACATGCCACAAGGAAATCAATCAACGTGAATAGCTCGAGGAATAGCCCCAACGAAAATGAAAAGACGGTCCGGGAAAAGTCAAGGAATTTTGAAAATGATGATTTTCGGCCACTGTGTAATAATAGACTTTATAATAAACTTTCTTTAGATTTCCAACAAAGATTTTCTTTTCCAATTCATTTGTTTTTTGTTTATTCAATCTGGCTGCTCTTAAAAGTCACAGTGGTCATTAACGGATGAAGAGAGACATGACCGAAGCTAATTGCAAGTTATCGATTTATACGCGGAATAATGGTATAATGGGTGACACTCACAAACCAGAAGCTATTGATTTCGGATTGTGGTTGGGGGTGGCTGCTTTTGTTGAGAAGATTATAGCGCTCACTCCCAATCATGACTGCTGCCCTCCGCTGGCACCAACAAGAGAGTGCCAACATTATCAAGTTTAGCAAACCAACTCCTTAAATTAATTAGTTTCCATCAAACGCTGTAAATGCGGTATCTCAACGCAATATTTTTTATCATTCTTCATTATCAAATCAAACGCGAGACGCATTGCTTTTAAAACAAAAAGTGGCTTTTTGGTCATAGTGTATGAGGTCCTAAAATATAAAAGACATCTTTTGTATTGACAGGGTGGTATCAGGTCGGGGAAATACGGATATCATGAAAAATTCAAGGATTTTGAAAAAAGAGACCAAAATCAGAGAATTTCTCTAAGAAGCACTTTTAGTAATTGTCAAAAATAATTGGGACTGCCACACAGTAAATTTCAGTCCCGTTTTTTCTCAAATTTAAATTCTTGGAGAGTCGAACATGTTATTTTTAAAGTTTTTAAATGTTTCTTTTTTCTAAGTTGTTTTAGTATTGAGTTCAACAAAAAATGCAATCGAAATTATTCGAAACACTTTTTAAATATTTTAAATTAGGCTCAAAACTTTTTTTTAAATATTTTAAGCGTTTAACAACTGGCCAAGGGTAATACAAAAAAGAGAATACCAGAGAAAAACGCTTTGATAACCCTAATAAAAAACGATTTTCTCTCAAACGTAAACCACCATAAAACGCACAGTCTTCAATTGGACCAATTATCTTACAGACTTTTTACTCAGTTTTCACTATGAAATAATACTTTTTTAATAATACTTTAATATACCTAAAATAAGTAATTGAATTTCAATTATTTTAAAATGGGCTCTACACTTTTTCCATCATTTAAATATTTCAAACGTTTAAAAACTAACCACAAATGATAAAAAATAAAGAATATTTGATTGCAAAAACCCTTTGACAAGCTTAATAGGAAGAACCAATTTTACTTTATTTTCATGCTTTATATTCGTTTTGAGTATAAATCACTTCAAAATCCTCTCTTGGACTTTTCTACAGTATTTTAAAAGATTCCAAGAAATTTTTCATAGATTTCAATAATCGGAAGGAATTTCAAAAGATTTGGAACTAATGTATTTTTAAAAATTTCAAGGAATCCTGAGAAGCTTTAGAAAGTTTCAAAGGATTTCAAAAAATTCTAAAAGATTTGAAATATTCTAGGGTATTCTAGACGATTCCAATGTTTAATATATTTCAATAATGTAAAGATATTTCAAGAGGATTTTATAGATTTTAGGGTATTTTTTAAATTCCCAGGAAATTTTAACTAGCTTTAAAAAAAATCTTCAAGAATTTGAATGATTTTAAGGGATTTGACAATGTGTTAATGACCTGTAAGGTTTCAAGATATTTTGAAAGATTCCAAGAGATTGCGCAAGATTTCCGAGGATTTCAATGATTTCAAAAGATTTTATATTATTTTTATTTTAAAGAATTAATTAATTCATAATGATTAAAAATAATTTTTTATTGATTTGAACAGTTTAAAGTGATTTTAATGGACTTCTTAAAATGCCAGTGACTTTAAAGCTATTTTCATATAGTTTAAAGGATTTTACATGAGTTCTGAGGATTTTAATTATTTAAGGTAATTCTAAAAGCTCTCGAGGTATTTTTACATAGTTTCCTTTAAATTCTTCTGGATTATTTGCAATTCTTCTGATTTTCTTGAATTCTTTTATGTTGACTCGATTCTACTTAGTTCAATAGATTTTTAATTTTTTTAAGTTTTTGTTTAATTCATCTTAGAATGCTTTTATTAATGAACTTTTTAGATTTTTACCATTTGTTTGAATTCATTAAAATTTTTTTGAATTTCTTGAAATCAAGAGAACTTAAATAACATTTTTTGTATGCAGACCAGTCACTTTTAGTGAATTTGTAAGCTTAAATAAGTGACTTCTTTACGTTCCTTAAGTAAATTAGCCCGTGGAAATCTTGAGAATAATAATTTAAAAACTTATCAATTAAAATTTAACATTGTTTCACTCTTTTTATAAAAGATTCGTTACTAACTGACATTGCGGAATGTTCCATAAAACCATGGAAAATTAGTCAATGAAAAATCAAGGAAATGTCGGGGAAATTGAAAATTAAGTCTTACGGCCACCCTGATTAATGAGAAATAAAAAATTTAATAAAAACCTTTTTTCAATGAAGAAATTAACCATTTATACATTTTTGTTTTCATAAGATAATTCTTCATTTAAAAGAAGCTAATTTTCTGCCATTGTTTAAGATAAAATATTCATGGAAATAATGCAGAGTCTATTCATGCATAAAAAATTCAATTTATTGAGACGGAAATTTCTGTCCGATTAACTCTTCCACGGGAATGTTGACAATTTACCAATCCCCATTTGAAGTTATCAGAAAATTAATGCATTGGTAAAAAAGTATCTGAATTCGAATTAATTGACAAAATGAAGAATGAAATATAAATTGGAAAAGCGGGGTGTTTTAAAATTTTCACATGAGACATTATTTCCGAAGAAAATATTGGCTATAAAAAATGCTCCCCGTATAGGAAGTAGCAGAATGCGTGAAGTTATGGGAATTCGTTTTTGATCGTTTCACCCTCTGGGACCTCATAATCCCATTTAAGCTGTGAAATATGGAAAATTGGCAATATTAAATCATCCCTTCGAAAATGAAAAAGGCAACAAAAATCAGAAGTCCCGACACCTTTTATATTTAGATTCATATCCATCACCCCTGTTTAAAGATTTTAAATGTAATTTACTTCTCCTGATACAATATTATTTAAAGGCAAAATATTGTAAACATGATAAATTTGACACTTATTATATTATTTATTATAATTAATTTGTATTTTGTTGTTTATTCCAGGTAAGCTTTAATCTATTGAGTCTAATCATCATTGTTCTGCTACAAGTAAGTAGCTGCAAATCTTTTCAAAAAACTCTTTGCTAAGAAATTAAAAATAATTAATATTAGGTATTATTTCAATAAAATTTTACATTACAACATTCCATTCCATTTCGATTAATTATAATTTTGTTAAAGAGGTGCTACAACTTACAGCAATTTAACACCAACTTTTAATTTTAACGACACTAATTCTAATAATTATCATTACAGTTTCTATGTAGAAGGCAACATAATTTAGCGTCATAGTACTACTCGGCAACTTTGTAATGACTTAAAATTAAAACAAGATTAAAGCGAATCTGAAACAAAGTTATACTTTGTAGTTGAATTTCCTTTTTATCTCCAGAGGCTTTAGCAAAGTAGCCTTTACAATCAATTAACGCATTAAAAAGTGAGATTTGTGTTAAAAAAATGTATTCTAGTGAAACTCATTGTTTTTAAATTAAGTGAATTATGACACAGTTAATCCCGGGATATGAAACTGTCGCGTATCATTCTGATTATCAAACTTAGATAAAAATAATCCGCTTTTACGGATTACAAATTAATTTTTAAACAAGTTTATTGATATCTGTCGAGTGGCAATTATCATAATTGTTATTAAAAATGCAGCTTAGTCATGACCGACATTATATATTTAAAACAACGAATGTTTTACAAAATTAGGATTTCAAAGTGCGAGAAAAATTCCAATTTTTCTGTGTTGCTCTATAAATCTCCATGGCCCTGGAAATTAAATTTTTACTTCTAAAATAATTTCATTAGATTTACCTAGATCCGACTCCTAACTCTAGAAGATTTACAACCTTCGAGGACCAACTGTAAATGTGTTAGAAAAAGTTTAATTTCTTACAAAATACATGAATCTTTCATTAAAATCTTAATTTTCAACCAAAAAGATACTTTTTTACCAAGCAAATTTATCGAGCAAAATAGTTTAATTGTTAACAATTGAGTTTGATCAAAAAGAAGAATTTCAACTAACAAGGTTAAATGATTAACGAAAAAATATTTATTTTTAATCAACCAGTTACATTTCGAACCAAAAAAGATGAAATTTCTACCGAAAGAAAAATTTCTACCAAGAAAGATTCCTCGGTCAAGATAGAAAAAAATGTTCGCCAAATTTATCAATTTTTAAGCCAAAATGCGAGTTTTCTACGAAATAGTTGAATTCTAAAGCCGCAAATATGACTTTTTAACCAAAAGTTCAGTTTCAATCAAATAGTTGAATTTTAATCCCATAAAGATGGAATATTCAACTAAAATGATGGATGTTCTCAGGACCAACAAAGAATGTTTGATAAAATTAGGAATGTCAGGGTAAGAAAAAATTTTAATTTTCTTATATTCGACTAGAAACCCCTATGGCTTGGGAAATTATGTGTTCCGCCTTCAAAAAGTGTTTTTTTTATATTGAACTAATGTTATGATTTGTCGATACTTCATGATTCTTAATTTTTTTTATTTAGAAAATTTCTATGAAATCTTCGTTTTAAAATTCAATGTGAACGTAGTCGGCTAAGACTTGGATATGGCATAAAATCTAAATCTTGATAGGTGTTACTTATGAAAATTCATTACAAGCAATTGATCTTGTGAATGGGATCATTCTGATATGCAAGTTTTGTTTTGAATTAAAAAAATTGAAGTTTGCAAAAAAAGCCTTGCATATCATTTCGATCAAATTTCGGATCAAACTGATCAACTGACATTTACTGTGGAAATAATAAACGAAGGTAGATATGTAAAGATACAAAAGTCATTGTTGTATCAATAAGAATACTTTAATCAAAATTACCATACGTATCCGACGTACTTCGACGTTGGAATACTAGAGTGATAATTAAACAAAAGGTATAAAAACAAACTCGGCTACTGAAGGCTGATGTAAACAAAAACGTTAGAATCTATACATGTTTACGTATAGGTACCGTGCCTGCAATTCCGCCCTCTCGCACTGCGCTATATTTATTCCAGTGATCGATAGCATGTCCGACAAGCCATCTTATGGCATATTTAGTTTGCAAAATCACCGGACTTTTTGACTTATCACTTAATATTTCAGTCACAAAAGATCTTCAAATAGTGGATTTTAAATTGGCATGATAAACAGAATCCTTGGTTTTGACGGAATAGAATAGAATCAACAGCTCCTCTTGAACATCAGTTATTTTCTAAATTTAGATAGCAAAATACTTGTCTAAGGAGATCTCTGATTTAAATTTAAAGTACACACACAGACCCACACACACACACACACACACACACACACACACACACACACACATATATATATATATATATATATAATGTTATTCATCCAACACTTCTGCTCCATCCAAGTACGCATTGCAATAGGCTTAACCCCAAGACCCCAAGTAAAATTGAACATTATTTATAATGTTTAAGTCTGTTTGAGCCCTAATAAGAATGTCAGCTGTTCCTCTGCTTGAGCTATAATAACCAATGCTAAAAATTAAATAATTCCAGGTTTTTGCTAACTTTAAAGTTTCCTGATTATCGTTAAGTATAAGAACTGTTTCCGGACTACCCAACTGATTACTTATTTTGGAAAGGTATTCTGTGAAGGAAAGCATATCCTGTGGACAAACACTTCAGCCGGCATCCACTAGGTCTTTCAAATTTTCGTTACTTTTTCTCAAAACGATTCCATAATCTATTGTTTCCTTTTGATAGCGGGAAATGCGTTTAGTGGAATCCAATATTTGAATTGTAGTTGTCATTAAATTGTCTTAATCAGCTGACTGTAGAAGCGATCTCTGAACAAGCTAATACAGCCAGATACATGAGAAAGCCGATGAAGGTCCTATAACAATAATTTTTCATAATTTGCGCTATTGATCTTGCAGCTTCTTTTGAGCTCTTTACCCCAGCATAATCCAGTGTGTCCTTAATATGCTTTCTTTGGCACATGGTGAATATAGTCTCAAATATAGACATTAGCTTTTCTTTCACTGGAGTCATCCATTTCAGATGTGATGATGCGATTAACATATTATCTTAGTAAATGATAGTGACCATCATATCGGATCCTTTTTTGGCACAGTGAAAACAAGGGTCGGCTTTCGTGGGCATCAATCGATTTTCATGAAGTTTCGAGTCAAGTTTCTTTTACTGTCGTCCTGATTGTCGAAGACCATATAAGGACTTTTGCAGTAGATGTTTTCTCCATGTTTGACTGCTTAAAGATTTCTGCATGCATTTCATCTGTCAACTGACGTTTCCCACTTTCCCCTTCTTTCAAAGTTATCTGCGTTATCATCTCTTCGAATAATTAACGAAGCTTTCTGCAAATTTTGGTTTTCCAGTTCGCCCTTTAAATAATCAGGGGACAAATCTAATTGATGAACATCTGAATCATAATGCATTGCAAGGTCCATTAGTTATTATTACTACTAAGCATCTATTTTTTTGTCTGTCAACTATTCCCCCGGTCTTGTTCTTCAGCAATGACCTGAATTCTTTCTTGAATGCATTCTACCATCCTGAAGCTTCAAAACTGAACATTGCCTCCTTGACCGACTTAAAAGATTTTCGTCTTTTGAAATAATTTTGAATACGGAATATTGATTTGTATTTTCTGAAATTTTCATATTAAATTTTTCTTTAAGATTTTCCTTCAGATGGTAATTATCTTTAAAATTTCGAAATTCTTTTTGCTTAGGATCTTCTTTTAGATTTTGGAATTCTCATTGCTGCCCTCCTTAAAAGTTAGCTAATTAAATTCCCCAATATCTACAAAGAAATATTATTGGCCTGCTATTCCACTTCTGGTTCACTGTTTTGTTTAGCACGCTGCATATTCTGGAAGAGTTCTGGACCTATAACCTGTTGAGACTTATAAAAGCAGAGAAAACCTTATCTCCAAAATCCTTTCTCTCCTAAATTCAAATAAAAATACTTTCCTCGGAAAATTTGTATGTGTACGTTTACCGAGATTTTGCTGATTCGGATTCCACCTTAAGTCCCTCAGCATGTACTTGTGCAGAATATACAGTTTACTAAAAAAGTTCAATTCAAAAATGCTTGCGGCATATTAGGCTCTAATCATCTTAAGTCAAGATGTAATAACACTTTATGTATATATCTTTTCGTCTAAATTTCACGTTCGAAACTGTATTTTGTATTTTGGAACATTTTTGAATGCTTCAAAAATTCTCTAAAAACTCAGCTTTCTTCAAAATACGATTTTCGTGGAAAATAAATTCACTCACTATGATTCGTTTAAAACCTTTTCCGGAAATTACCTTTCTACAAATTAGATTGGAAGAGCTGATTTCGAGAAATCTATTTTCAATCAATGGGGGTCAGTGACGGATCTATGGGATAAAACTCAATTTGAATAGAGATAGCCTTTTATACAAATCTAGAAATCTTACACAAAGAATTTCCATGTTAGGGTGTCTACAAACCAGGAAAACTGGGAAATTTCCTGGAATTAAAGTAAAACCAGGAAGGGCCGAGAATGAAACGGAAAAAACAAATTTGAATCAAGAATAAGATTCAGAGCTTTTTATAATATGATACTTTTTAATAATCGTGATAATAAGATAAGTAAATTTGAATATTTATTTTTGAAATTGTAATGCGTATGATCATAAGTAGAAATATAATCCAAGTAACTGCGAAAACCATATTCACACCTAACTCAATTATAAGCCACTTTCTTTCCTTCTGTTAATGTTCTACTTACTGCGGAGTAGAATGTGGCATGGATATAGGTCAAAATCATGGATGGGTTATGAAAAATCTATTTTTCATCAGTTCAAGAGCTGTTATCAGTGAATTTGATAAAGGTGAATTTGAATAGGGGTTGTTTTACAAATCAGTAAATCTTCCTCATTGAACGATTGTGCATCGTCGCAGTGTTCGTTTGCGAAGCTCTGTGCCTGTCCAGGATGTTTCGGTGTCATCTGTGACAGTATGAGGAATCACTGCATAACTGCATGCTGGCCGGATGAGGCACGAGCAATTTGGTCAACGCGGATAAATAGAGGATAACCGACCGGTGGACCGAGTAGTCTGGCCTGGTTTGAGTTTACCAACATATATCCTATTAACTCGACATGTATACATATGTGTGTACATCTATGTGTCTATGCATTGGTTATATATATCTTGCAGTTCCAATATCAGGAATAAACTGATAAAAGTAATAACCGTAAAGCTAAAATCAATTCTGAAAGATATCTCCCAGTACTAATAATTCAGTATATTGTTCAATGACCCATTTATGATAATGCAATTAAAGAAAATGCGGAACTTGTGTTCGTATTTTCCTCGAGAATAAATAGGTTCTTCCTAAAATTTGCAAATTTTCGAATTAATGGAGAGAGAATTTCCGTTTATTGTCTTCCTGTGCAATTTATGTTCCGTTATGCCAGGGGATAGTGTTGCACAGGTGCAGTAACTTTTCGTTGCCAGACACAACCCATTAAGATGAAAACTATTCTGCTTTTGCTATCAATTCCTTTGCACATCTTTCATCTTCATTAACTTTGTATATTAAATATATTTTTTAAAGAGTTTATAGTTACAGTATTTAAACAAGATGGTATTTTTCAAAGAGCTTTGAGTTTTTGCAGTCATTTGGTCTTTTTTTCAATTTTTTATTGCAAAGTTTACAACCATGGCACCCTCAGTGTTCTTATCATCTGAAAACCTGAAACCATCCCTGATAATGTGAGTTTCATCTTGAAAAACGCACATATCAAATTTATGTTTCAATTATAATTTATGCATTAGGTTAAATCGCATCACCATACTCCAATTTTTTTGCTGTAGAATGATGTTTGTAATCAGTTTGAATTTATAGGGGAAAACGAGACACGATGAGAAATTTGAGTACCCAAATTACAGAGATTGTTCAGTTTGATAAAATAATTCGATGGTCATTTGCAAAATTGTATTCACGAACATGTTTTTTAGTACCACCACGATTAAAAAATATGTTGTGTCTTTCTTTTTATAAGTTTATATATGTAAACCAAGATATTTATAAAGTTATGCTTTAACTTAAAATAAACTCCTATTTTTATGTTTCGAATAATTTTTTGCTTTGTTTCATTCACTTTAAAATAATAATATCACAGAAAGAACAAAAGGTAATCCTTACAGCGATTTCAGAATAATCTTTACCTGCAACAAAAATTACCTTCACGTGGTTAAGATTTACTGTCCACATTGGAAATAGTTACCATATCAACTCGACTGAATTTTGTTTAGTTTTCATGCGAAAAAAATAAACGTTATCTACTTGCAAATTACCCGAAACGAAAATTCACTTCTTTCTTATCTATGATAAAATATTAAGTCATGATATTTGACACTTGGCACTACTGAAAAGATATTTTTGCATTTTTATTGAAAGCAGCAAACTTAACGCTAAGCTGAGGGGTAAATATGGACACACTTTGTACTGCAATAACTGTTTACATATCGCCAAATAATATTTTTTTAGTTTACGATATGAAACAGGTAGATTTAGATACTGCACATTTAAAGCATTACTATCTATAATAATAAAAATTGGAGCCCGAGTCGAAATTTAACCCCTATTTAACTCCTGCATAATTAAAAAATAACCTACTTTAGTCCTGAATAACCTCCCATGTCCTCTTTTGAATTCCATTCGACCTGCTTTAGCCATTTTTACAACTTCCTAAAATTTTCATACTCATATTTTCGAGCCCTCTCTATGACCTTCAAAGTCTTAGTGAATCTTGAGTATTTGAATAAGATCTTTTTAAGCCCTGTTTAACCATCTAAGCTCTCTTCTAGTCCTCTTAGGACCTATGTAATTATTCTGTATTTCTGGGATCCAAGTATAATTCTTTAAATTTTCAATACCTAATCAAAACATTTATGTATAAGAAGGCAGAGTAATGCTAAATTTCTTGACGTTAATCAGATATTTTCTGAAAAATATTTTCTTTTCTTCTCTTTGATCAACATTAAAAGTTTGAACAATTTAAAATAGAATATAATTTAAATTGTTAGAGTGAAGCAGTTTTTTTAATTAATATGGGGAAAATAAAAAATGTATTTGTCAAAATTGATAATGTGACTTTCCATTAAACATTTCAACATTTAATTTTTCTTTAAATTGAAAGTAAATGATAAATGATTATACAATTGTGTTATCTAATGAGAATAAAAACCGGTTTTTTTAAGTTTTTATGTAATAATATATACGTTTTGAATTTAGATCGTCAATCTAACATCATCAAGCAAGAATTTTAAAAAAATCGATTGCATATTTATCTGCAGACAAGTAAACGCTGTCATACCTCCCGCCTTACCCCCCGCTATGAATTAAACATTTTTTGAATTAAAGTTTTTAAAGGAGAAGATCTTTTTTCAGGTAAAAAATTTTATTTAGAATTTTTTTAATTCATACCTTCATCTAGTCGGAAAAGACCTTACGAATTTTTGTTATTTTTTGATGATAATACAGATCGCTTGTTTATAATAATTACATATTGGTTCCTGAGATGAATTTGGTTAAAATTTTTTAAAAAAAGTTCTATTGATGACCCTAATGATCATTGATCACTCCGGAATATGCACCTCTATAAAATTGATTGAATCATACAGAACGTCTTGAATTATATGATGAAATTAGCTATGAGTAGACGGCAATCAAAGGCAAATATCGTTAATCACGGAAGAGAATAGTGGGGAATGATTCGACAAGGATTAAGCTCTCTGTCTGTGAAGCTTGTCGAGGCTCGGATGCTCGTTGTTCGATCCGACGTGCTCGAGCTACCTGTCCGTTACAGTGGGGAAAGCAGATTTATTAAAGTAGGGTTGCCTTGGTAAGCCCTAGCTCTGTCGATCCTAGACCGATTACGTAATTTAAAATCGTCAGACAGCGTCGGGTTAAGTTAATAGTGATAAGAATAGAATTAATTTTCTGTCTTCATTTTTTCCTTATCTCCAACCAGCAATAATAATCTCATTAAGCCGCAAGCTTCAACTCGAAAGATAAAACGAAGTCCTTCCTTGCGGACATTCCTTCGATGAGGAATAACATTTTTCGAGTTTGATTTTCACTGATTTAAAAATATAAAATAATGATCTGCCATTGAATTCAAATGGATGGTTGTTTACAAATTGAGATTTACATCGTTTTTAAAGAAACTTCTACAGAAGTTAGTATGTTTTTTCTCAATTGCCTAATCTAATTACTTTAAACCATCTACTGGGGGTTCATTATCATTTCTGGGGTGGTCTGCCCTATTTCGCTTAAATTCGAACTGACTTAATAAAACCCAGCAAAGAACATTTTTCTTTTTGGGTCAAAAATTCAACTATTTTGGTAGAAAATTAACTCTTTTGATAGACAGTTCAAATATTTAGGAAAAAATTCGTTTTTCTTATTAATTTAAACTGTTTTTTATTTAAATTTAAAATCTTTTTCGGTTAAAATATCAATTCTTAGGGTAAAGTGGGTTGAACTATTTTCTTAAAAACATTTTATTTTGTTTAAAATAAAGTTTTTTGACGGAAGATTTGTGGAATCTACATTCCATTTTTGGTAGAAAATCGACCTTTTTAGTTAAAAATTCAAATATGCTGTTAAAAATGTATGTGTTTTGTTAAAAATTCGCTTTTTTAGTAGAAAGTTTATCTTCTTTATTGTAATTTTCTTTGTTTTTATTTTGTCAAAAAATCAACCGTCTGATTAAAATTTACCATTTTTATTTGAAAAGACATCTTATTGGTTAAAAGTTTAATTATATTGTTGAAGACTTGTTGTATTTATGTTTAAAATAAAAAATTTTAATTAAAAAGGCAACTATTGCATTCCAGGTTAGAAATTTATATTTTTTAATTGTGTTTGAAAGTTTATGTATTTTGTTCAAAATTCGCCTCTTTTGATGAAAAAATAAATTTCCTTTGTTCAAATTTCATATTTTTGGTTAAAAATCAATCAACTATTTTTTATTTAAAATTGCGGTATTTTTTGCTGAAATGTCAAATATTATATTAAAAATCCATCTAGTTGGACCTAGTGGAAAAATAATTCCCATGGTTGAAGATCCACCTTTTGGGCGTTAATAATTCCACATTTTAGTTTAAAATTCATATTTTTAGTTGGAAATTTAATTTTCTTTTTTATTGAAAATTAATTTTTCTTAATTAAAAACTTATCAATGCCTATTTTATATAAAACGGTATATTTCTCAGTTTAAAACTTAACTGTTTAATTGAAAATTGATGTATTTTGTTGAAAAAGTGTCTTTTTATAGAAAATGAACCTTCTTGGTTGAAAAATCAACTTCTTTTTAAAACTTAATCATTTTGATGATCAAGTTCATCCTTCTAAGTTGAAGGTTCAATAAATTAGTTATTCAAAATTCAACTATTATAATCAAAATGCGTCTTATTGTAGAAAATGAATCTTCTTAATTAAAAATTCACCTTAATAGATTGATAGTGAAACTACTTTCTTATTTTAACTTTTCTGTAACATTCGTCTTTTTGGGGAAAAAATCGTTTTAGTTTCATAGTTCAACTTTTTTCTAAAAAAATTGTTCTTTTTTACTTAAAAATTTACCTATTTGATTAAAAATTAGTCTGTTTTGTTCAAAATAAAAAAATTATCTCTTTTGATAGAGAATTAATCTGAGTTGGTTGAAAATTCACCTTTTTGTGCTGAAAATGAAACTAGTTTGTTATAAAAACTGCTCGTTAACATTTATTTATTTTGTTGACAATTCAATTATTTCGTTAAAAAATGTATCCTTCGAGGTTAAAAGCTCAGCTTTCTCTAAAAAATGTTCTTTTTTGCTTAAAAATGTAACTATTTGATTGAAAATTGGTTTATTTTCTTAAAAATTCATCTTTTTTGATCAAGAATTAATCTTTCTTGGTGCAAAAAATGCAGCTATTTTGATTCAAAGACGACTTATGTATATCCACTTAAAAAATTAAAAATTTGAAGCATTTGGTATGTATTCAATTCAATATGGTACGAACAATAATTTTATTTCGGACAATTTATTTTATTTACATAAATACAATTACATAAATATATTTCCAAACATAAACCATTCCATATTTCCATTTCGCGGATTCATAAGCGTAATGAAATCAATATCCCTGAAAACTCGAGTCTAGCCAATTTGCATAATAGTCAGATTCCCACTAGGGATTTCGCTTGACGCAAAATTATTGGTGCTTCTCCGATATTTTGATGAAGCATGAACGAATGAGGAAAAAAATCCGACTAGATGATTGAAGAGAGAAAAGAAAGTCCAATCAGTTCAATAGTATTAATCAAGAACATATTCTTATCTTGTGCAGAAAAATGTATCCGTTGGAGTGAAATGTGTATCAGACGAAGATAGGCAGTGAGAGAGGGAAATCTTTTTGCTGAACGGAAGAGATTTATTGCAGACTCGCCTCCTACGCTCCTTGTACATGTACATGACAGAAACTCGATAAAATACTCGTGTAATAAACAGGGTAAACGCAAATTTATATATGGCACAGTGTATCAGACTGCAACTGAGCGAACCTTGTTAAGTTATCCCAACGAAAGTTTTCTCCACCTTCAGATTATAATAAAATGTGCATCTCATCAACTTATGACCTCTACTAAAAAAGAAGGTAAAAGAGAGAGACTTCAAGCCCCAGAATATTTGATCAACAAACAATTTTTTTGATGTGAAACTTATTTTGTGACGGGAGGACTTGAAAAAAAACGACTGAACGTACGTGCGATCGAACGAAGATATTCCGCATCTCTCTATCTCTTACAAGTGTCATTTCTATACATTCTTTCTCTATTCTTATCTCCCTTTTGTGCGGCGATTCGCAATGGCTCTAAGTCTAAAGACTCCTCTTCTGCATCCCCACTACTGTCATTCTAAGCGAAGCCTGTATATGCTCCCCCTCTCTCTCTATGCAATCTCTTACAATGCGATCTCCTCAAGAATCATGATGATTCCTCACGAAAAATGTCAAAGTTCATTCATCAAAATCTAACTTCTGCCATGTGGCTTCACTGTCACACACCAATTTTTAAAGGAAATTAGCCGACACGTGAGTTCACGTATATTCTGCATTTTTCGTGTTTCTCGGGAGTTCTAGTAAGATAAATTTTCTACGAAAAAAGAAGACTTTAACAAAATAGTTAAATTTTCAAGAAAATAAATCACTTTTGGACAAAGTAGTCGAATTTTTAACCAAATAGTTGAATTTCCAACGAATGAATTCTAAACTAAAAATGTAATGGGTGATATTTCAACCAAACAAGATGTTATTTATAGATAAAAAAGAAAGAAAAGTGATTTTTCAACCACGGAAGATTCCTTTTCTACCAGAAAGGACGAACTTTCAATCCGAACGAACGAATTTTTAATAAAACTATTAAATTTGAAACCAAAACAGATAACTTTAGCAAATGGTTGAATTTTGAAGAAAGTAGTTTTATGAAAGTAGTTATATTTAAGACACACATAGTTCATTTTTCTACTAAATTGCTTATCTTTTGTTTTTTAGAGATTCGTAGATGTGAAAATATATTTGGTAAAAATGTAAAAATCTTTTTAAAAACTTTACTTAATCGATAACTAGACCCTAAATTAGACACCCTCAATATTTATGGTGTTTTTTTTTTTTTTTTAATAATAATATTATCTTGAAACTCTTACAATTCAGTTAAAAAAATTTGAATCAGTTTCAAGCCATACGACAATTCATTTTCTTCACTCAAGTTTAAATGGTTTTCAAGCTGAATTTAATTGAAAATTCTTTCATGTTTATCTTCCTTCTCGATTTTGTCCCGTTGGACACAAACTGATTTGCAACCTCAAGTGTCGCGTCTGGATCTGCCGCGACAGGGTCGTTAAAACTTTCCAAGGCGTATATTTACGCCGTAATTCTTTCAGTAGAAAAGACCAAGCTTGGGGAAAAAAGTAAGAAAAGAAGCAAGGAGGAACCAGCAAAAGAGTGAATACGAGAACTCGACAATGTTGCACGCATTATCCTCCGGGACTTCGTGCCTGAAAGCTAGCGTGCTACTTTTCTTCATTTTCCGTGAGTCTCTGTCTCCCTCTTCTGCTTTTTTTTAAACGGTCTGCAGAACACGCTTCCCACTGTCCTTTTTTTCTCTCCTTGCTTGCACTTCGTGACTGCCACCACAGTATACAATAATCTCGATAACGATGCTGCGAAAAAAATGTCAAGATGGCTGAAGTCAGCACCGACATCGGAATGAGAGTTCGGGTTGGTTGCACATGTGCAGAAATATAAAGGACAAAGAGTAGGATGGAATGAACAGTAGTTTCGAGATGAAAGAGGCACGAAGAGGTGTGTACAAAGTAAACGAGGAGAAAACAATTGAGGGAAAATCGTGTCTTCATCTTGCCAATACAAAAGTTGACTCTGAAGGAAGGTAAACTCGAGTCAAAAGCTTTTATTGAAATTGATACATGCAGAACAATTTTACAAATATATTTAAAGGGTCAGTAACCATAAGGGGCTAACCAAACAAATATTCAAAATTCAATTTGTTGGCTTTTTGTATTTTTCAATCTATCCTACGTGTCGTGTTTTTTCAGAAAGCTTAAAAAATAGAATTTTAGTATTTTTAATAAAATAACAAAGTTCCTCAAACCGCTATCTCAAGACGGACTCCGTGAAAAGTTTTTATATTTCCCTGAAAAATGTTGCAAATAAGGCTTAGTACCTTATGATTACCGAATATTCAGTCGTAAACGAGGTTATAAATTTTGTTTTTTGTACCGCATTCACGAAATGTTCGCTTTTCGGGACATGCATAGCGTGCGGAAAGTGACAAATTCAAAAAAGTTGGTAAAAAGCAGTTGTGAAAAGACTTGTCCTAGCTACCGCGCTTGCGCACTTTGATCAAGATTACTTTTTCTGGCTGTGGCGCTTGCGCATTTTGATTCAAAATTACTTCCTAGGACTGCCGGTATCATAACCTCACTTCATTATTTCTTAAATTTCCCTTTTCTTCCTATTTTTAAGAAAGGTCTCTTTTTCTATATAATTGTCTTGGATGTAAACATAATAAGAAAATCCAACTAGTTTTGGTTGAAAAGTGTTTTATTATATTTTGGCTTCACAATTTATCTCTTTTTGTATGTTAAATTCAACTATTCTGTTAAAAATGTAATTAGTTTGTTGAAAATCAAATTAGTTTGTTAAAAATTCCTATTTTTGTTGTTAAAAAATTGAATTATTTTGCAGAGCATTCGTATTTTTTAAATAGCAAATAAGTCCTTTTGGACTGAAAATTCATCTTTTGGTAATAGAGTAATTTTTTGTGTGAAAATATATAAAATGTATATAGAAAGAATTTTTGTGAAAAACTCAAGTGTCTTCTAAGAAATTTGCCTTTTTGTCTTGAAAATGAAACTAGTATAAAACAATCTTGCAGATAAATATTTAGGAAAATTGCTTGTATGGTTTCCCAATTTTCATTGTACATTTAATTTTGCATTGAGTGAAGAAATATTTATATAGAAGCAATTTAACGAATTTTCCATAGGGCCATAACTTTTTCCTGCACATTTTTTAAGCTATTCCGACAAGTTTATGATATTTCATCATTTTTCATGCATTAAATACATGTCTGCTAGCAATCAAAACTGGAAGTCTGAAATTCCGTAAAAAAATATTTGAAAAATTCGCAGGTGTGTAATAAAAGGTGGTAAGAACGAAAATAAAGAGAAATCTTTCCGTGAGAAAAATGAGAAGCCTCCGTCTTATCTTGAGTCTTGGATGGGCTTAGAGGATTCCCAATGGGGATCAACCCGAAAAACTGAGTCTGGTGGT
>JAWWLR010000034.1:57314539-57332662 GCA_035041075.1 Acraspis erinacei
AACTTCTCCCTGAATTCGGGTGTCTTTCTGATAACGATTTTCTACAGTGAGTTTTTTTTAATCGCATGAAAATTATAATAAATTCATTAAACGAACATTATCGTAGGCCTATACTGAAGATTGTAGGAGTAATTAACCCCTTTCTGCAAGGCTTCGATTACACCTGCAATATTCAATATAAACCTAGAATGATTTTCCTTCAATGAACTTCTTATAATTCTTACGCGATTCAAGAAAATGATTTGTAGAAAATCGTTAGCAGAAGATTAATGTAGAAATAAATAATATACAAATATTGAAAGAGTGGATGCAAAAAATAAATTACCAATGAATGCTTTATTTATTTAACGTTAGATTTTGACGAATTTTATGCAATTTCGAAGAATTCCAGAGAATTTCAATCGATTTCAAGCAATTTCGCATTTGATAGATTTCAAAATACATCAGGTTGTTTCAGGGAATTAAACAGGATTTTAACAAATATCCAGGAACTTCCGTGAATTTTAAGGATTTCCTAAATATTTCAAATATTTTTGAAAGATTTCATCCGGTTTTAAGAGCCTAAACAAAATTCACGGATTTCACAGAATTTCAAAATATTTCGCGATTTTTTAGACTCGTTTATAAGATTTTAAAGGTTTCAACACATTTCAAAACTGTCAAATTCTTTTAAAGAATTCTTTAGAATTGCCCAAGATTTAGAGATATTTATAGTGAACTTTGGAAAATGAAATAAATTAAATTAAATTCGAAGTAATTCTTAGCGATATCAACAAATTTACAGGAAATTCTACGGATTTTAAAGAATTTGAAGGGACTAAAAATATTTCAATTAATTAAAAAATACTTCATCGCTTTTCACGGGATTAAAAATATTTCCATGGATTTCAGGGATTTTCAAATATTTCAGTTGATTTTAAAAGGTTTATTTATCGGTTTTTAAGGAATTTAAAAATATTTCCATGGGTTTCGAATAATCTCGAAATATTTCGAGAAACTGTAGAGGAGGTTTACAGACTTCTAAACATTTCCGGTAATTTTATGGAACTGCAGACGATTTTAACATATTTTAAGAGATTTTAGGGGATTTCAAAGAAATTTGAATTATGAATGTTGAATCCTAGAAATTTGAATTATGAATGTTGAATCCTAGAAATTTGAATTATTTTTACTTCAGAGAATGAATTATATTAAATTAAAATAAATTTTAAGGGATTCCTAGAGATGCTGAAGATTTCAAGAAAGTTTTAATATTTCAAGAAATGATTAAAGAATTTCTAACTATGGCAACTAATTTTATAAGATATCATCAGTTTTTAAGAGATTCAAAAATATTTCCACAGGTTTCTAGTAATTTGGAAACATTTAGAAGGAGTATAGAGGATTTTAATGATTTCCAAACGTTTCCGAGAATTTTAAGGAGTTATAAAGAATTTCACAAGATATACAAAATTTCAGGCGACTGCAAAGAATTTTTTAATATTTACACTTTGAAAAATAAATTCAATTTAATTTAAATTAAGTTTAAGGGCTTTCTGGTGATTATAATCGATTCAAGGGTTCTTAAGGTATTTCAAGCAATTTTGGATTTCTACATATTTCAATTAATTTTAAAAGATTTCATCTGTTTTCCAGAGATTTAGAAATATTTCTACAGATATCAAATACTTTTGAAACATTTTAAGGAATTGTATACGTTTTTAAAAAATTCCAAACATTTCAAGGGATTTTAGGGAACTTCAAAGGTTTCAAGAGGTTTAAACAATTTCAAAGGATTTCACAGAATTTTGGATTCTTTGCCCTTTGAAAAATAAAATACATTAAATTAAAATAAATTTAAAGGGAATTATATCTATTTCATAGATTTCAATGCATTTTAAGGTATGTCAATAAGTTTCACATGATTCAAGGACTTAAAATACTTAAACTAATTAAAAATAATGTCCTCGATTTTCAGAAGATTTAAAAAAAATTCCAAGGATTTGAAGTAATTTCGAAGCATTTTAAAAGAGTTTAGAGGATTCCTTAAATGTTGAAACATTTGTGGAGATGTTAGCGATTCCAAAAGATTTGAAAGGATTAACAAATTTCGAAGAATTGCAAAGGCCTTTACAGGATTTCATATGTTTTAGAAATATTTCTAATGAACTTTGAAAAATAAATTAAATTAAAATTAGTTGGAAGAGATTTCTAGCGCCTTTAAAGATTTCAAAGAAATTTTAAGGTTTTTTTTTAATTTTAAAGATTTTAAAATAATATAAAAAAATTATCAACAACTTTTGAGGGATTCCAACGGATATAAAGGCTTTAAAATCATTTCTAAATATTTTAACATAATCTAAAAAATGTCATTGGATTTCAAAGATTGAACATATTTTTACGAATTTCAAGGAGTTTTAAATCTTTTTAAAGGATTTTAGAGGACTTTTGCGTTTTTAAAATACGTCACGGTATTTCAAAAAATTTTGTAGTATTTTGGAAGATTTCAAAGGATTTTAAGTTATTTCAAGAAATTTTATAAGCCTCAAGAATTGTATTGAATCTCCAACGATCTCAAGGGGTATCAAATATTGCGAAGGATTTTAATTGTTTTTGAGAGAAATTTAATAATTAAGTTTAATTTAAATTATATATAAAGGCTTTGAAGTCATTTATATATGTTCTAAATGGATTTTTACGTTGTCCAAAAACATTAGGGATTTTATTGTATTCTAAAAGATTAAAACAATATATAAATGGTCAAGGAATTTAAAGGAACTTTGTAGGATTTCCAAAGATTTAAAGGCATTTCTAGAGAAATTGGGAAAATAACAGAAATTTGATTGAATTTCAGAGGATTCTTAAGGATTCCACAGATTTCAAGGGATTTTAATGCATGTCAAAAAAATTCACAGGATTCAAATGATTTTATTTAAAAAAATTTTATTAACCTTTTTTCTAGAAAACTTTAATGATAAAACTCAACTCCATTTTATTTATATTATAGGGACTTCAATTCATTTATACTTTGTGCAATAAATTATATTTTATTTCCAGGGATTTCTAGAGATTTCAAAAAATCAAGGAGAGAAGATTAAAATTTATAGCACCTCTGACAATCTGAGAAATTTAGTGAACTCCAAAACTCAGACTAATTAACCCCTTGGCTGAAAGTGATTTGATAAAAAGTAGTGATAATAGCTTAACTTCTTCTTAAGAAAATAAAATTGTAAAACAAGTTTTTGAAGGTATTTAATAGAATCAGTGAGATTTTATATACTTTCAAATTTGAGAGCTTGAAAGCTTCGACGCATATCTCAGTTTTAATTTGAGATGTTAGTTGTTTTCTTTAAAAGAGACATATCCTCTAAGTTTCAAAAATCAAGGTACCTGCAAAAAAGGCCACGAAAGAACAAAATTTTCATCTTCGAAAGTTCTATAAAATGGCCTGTTGTATTTTCTGGGGGTCTGGAACTATTTCTAAGATATTGGCTTTTTCGCAATAAAAAAGAAGTTATTGGAGAAGTCATAATACAGTTCGTAAAACTTTTAAAGGTGAACAAGTTTCTTTCTTTCATTGTTCGTCATAAAAAATTTAGAAATTTTAAATCTAAAGAGACATCGCAAATAAGATTAAACTAATTTCGCTGGATTTAGTGTTTAGCAACATTTCAAGTACAAAATTACATGGAAGATTGCACAATTTTTAATTAATAGAATAAAATAAATTGATTTGTAAATTACTTACCTAACATTCAAAAACTTAGTTTTGCGTAGTTCACAATTGTTTTTCTCAGTTCAGAAACCTCATTAATGATAAATATTAGAATTTTTTAATTTAATTAATCTAAATTTAGGACATTTAAAGTACATTTATTTGAAATTTAAAAATCAAGAATCGGGAATTAATTATTTAATATTTTGCGTTTAGAAATTGGGAAGTAATGAAAATAAAACACTGCAATTCAGGAATTCAGAAATGAATAATGGAATCTTCAGGACAATATAATAAAATATTTACTGACTTTCTTATTTGAAATAATACTTTATCTACAAGCAAATAATTTATGAGACCTATTGGATTTGCTAATTATCACTGCAGTTGATGTGAATTTAATTCTATATTTAATAAAATAAAAACATCTTTGAAACTAATCTTTCAATCTGAATAAGTCAGAATATGTGGACCTTTGCAAATTGATATTGGAAAATCAGGCTTACAAAATTCAAAACTTTTATTGTTTGATAAAGTCACTTTTTTAAATTTTCCAATTGAAAGAGTAAAATATAATTTCCGATTAAAAATTTTTTTATCTTGTAAAATGAATTAAAAGATTTGACAAAATCTATTGCTATTGAAATTTCTTAAAGGATGACGGAAACTTTCAAAAAGTGTTGTAGATCTTTAAAATGGGTCATTATTTAAAATAATACAGGAATTTAATTTTCACTCGCATCTGATTGTACTTTTAGTTGTCATTCTAAATTTGGCAGAAAATTATTTACAAGCAGCTTTTGATTCTCAAGTTGTACTGTAGGGATATAAAAATGGGTCCCTTGACCTAAGATAGGTCTCTCTCTCTTTGAATACTCCTTAACAGAAAAGCTTCAACAGTCTATTTTTAAGGTCTTTTTATGGGGAATGATTTTGTTCGATTGACTGTTATCGTATCTTGTTTTAGAGAAAGTAGATTAAAGTGGAAACAATAAATTATAAAAAATAATAAAAATAGTGCTTCAACTTTTTTATAACAATTTACGTCATTTACTTTAGAAGTTAAAATATTCATAACTTTGTCAAAACGCAATTTTCGCAAAAGGAACGTTCCGCTGGTAAATATTGTTCATGTTTGATAACTGTTAGTACTTCTTTAAGCCTATTCGATTTAGTTCTGTTAAAATTGTAAATGAGATTATAATTGACAAGCATTACCTATTCCTGGTCAGGTTTGTCAATGTTTTGTGTTTTTGCCTCACGCTATTGCTCCGAGCGGTCACTTTTCTTTGTGTCTGACGGTCGAGACCTTGCGACCGCGGATATGATGATACAGTGGTGTTTCTGTGGTGGCTCGCTCGGTTGACGTGTATGACGAATAAAAATATATTTTTAAACATTATTTTACATGCTTATTTAACTTATCCACTTTTTTTCATATATTTTACAATTATTTTTGAAAAACTTGTACCTTTTCGCCTTTTAAGGAGAACAGGTGCTGTGATGACTCTAAGTGTTTAAACATATTTTCCCAAGGCTTAACATATTAAATTTCTGGACTAATCATTGAACTAAATCATAATCGCTTAATACCTCTATCGCTTGATTTTTGTGAAATGATCAGTGATATTCGGAATTCGGGTGTGTTTGTAGTAAGCAATTTGAAGAGGCTACATCGTGGTTTAGGCAAGCGAATAATTAAACCTTTTAGACCTTTGCGGGAGAATGCATCGAATGTATGGGCATGTGAATTTCAATTATTCAGGACCTCTCACAAGCGACCGAATCAAATACTGTTGAGGGGAATGCACACGTGGTGCATGGTTTGTGATTCTAAAAGGACAACCTTGGCTAACCTTGGTCATCCATGCGTAAAAGCTTGCGAATGGTGCAATCGTGCTAAGTCAAAGTGGATTGAGTTTAAATGGGCTCTAAAATAAAAAATATCAGAGTCGATTTTTCTTTCATTTTTACTGAAACCATTTCTATATGGCTCAGCTCTTTCTCGATTCGAAACCTACTGCCTTATAAAGAAAAAAAGTTTATAGTTCAATAAAGTGAGTTCTACATATAGATCCAATTTGAACCTTCAATTGGCATAGAAGCTTTTGAAATTTAGATCCTACTTTTAGCCCTTATTCTGAATCAACTTTAAGATTTCGTACGCTTTTTAAATATTTTCACACTTTCCATTCTATTAGAAGAAAGAAAAATTTGATTTAAGTGGGCATTTACTCCCGAGCTGCAAAATAAATTTCAGATTTTAGACAACTATATCAGGGTTGCTACAGGTGAGGAGAATTCCAGAAGTGGAATGAATTTCATGGAATTTAAAACTGCCCACGGAATGCGAGGGAAAACTCAATTGAATTGTTAAAAATGGAATTCCTTTGTAAAAAAATTCATTTTTTGGCTGATGATTCATCATGTAAAATATTAATCTTCTTGGTAACTGGTTCATTTTTTGGTTGAAAATTAAACTATAATTTTGAAAATTACTTAAAAAATTGAAATAGTTGGTTGAAAATTGATGTATTTTGTTAAAATTTAATATTTCTAATGGAAAATGATTCCTAGGTGAAAATTAATTTCCTTTGTTACAAACTAGTATTTTTCAAAATTAATTTCTTAACTGAAAATCTAACTATTCCATTTTTTGTATAAATTTGATGTTTTTTGGTAGAAATGTAATCGTTTGCTTTGAAAATGATCTATTTGATGGAAAATTTAACTATTTCGTTAAAAATTAATTTTTTATTGTATATCTAGCTATTAAAATTCAACATAAAAGTGTTCATGTTTTAGATGGAAATCTAGCTATTTTGTTGAAAATTCTTGTTGTTGGTATAAAAATAATATCTTTATTTAAAACTTTATCTCTTTGGTTGAAAATTAATTTCTTTTGTTCAAATTGAACTATTTTGTTAAAAATGTATTTTTTTGTTTTCTTTTGATTAACAATTTATTCTTGCAAATGAAAATTTAACTTTTCTAGGTTTAGATGAAAATTGATATTTTTAGTAGAAAATTCATGTATTTTTTCAAATTTCAATTTTTTTGTTAAATTTTTTTCATTAAAAATTATTTTTTTAAACTGAAAATGTAACTACTCTATTTGTGTTGAAAGTTTCTCATTTTATTTGATGATAGTAGCTGAATATAAATCCATACATATATGTCTTATTGCATATTTTGAACTATAACATTACATTTGTAAATATATTGAAGTCATACAATTCGTAGGATAATCAAGAATAAAGAATAATGAAAAAAACGAGTAAAATACTAAAATACTGATAAGGAATAAAATTAATAGAAAAAAGTCAGCCAAAATTGTTTAGTAAGAATTATTAATTCAATCAGTCGATCGTCAACCTCATTTTTAATTTCTTCCATGACCCACAATTTTATAATTACACAAGGAAAAAGAGAATCTAGTTAAAAACGATTTTATTGACTCACTCGCGACTCTTTCATGCAAAACGGAAACTTCGAAAGCCTGAGGTTGAGCCTTGGCCGCAGCAGTGGTAAGGGAGATATTATCGAGCCCATAAATTTGTTTTTCATCCTGAACTGAAATCTTGAGCCATAAAAGGGATCGGCAATTATAGTGTCATTAAGAGCCTCCGTAGGTGGATAAATATATTTTTCAGCTCATAAGCCATTAAAACCCACGTGTTTAAAATTTTTCATTGCGTATAAAACATCTACATGGCTATAGTCTATGATATTAACGTAAATCACTATCTTATCGAATATTTCACGTCGTGCAGGAAAAGTCATTGCAAGGATGGTGTTATAGATAAAATGCCTGGTTCTAAATAAACTTCAAATAAAAGATAGACTTTCTAAGTTTAAGTTCGTTCTAATAAAAAATATTCTCCGTATTTTATGGAAGGTAATAATTTTACGAGCAAGGGTCAATTTCGCATCAGCCACCGACGTACTGCTCGCCCCCAATGCGGCTTACACTTGTGCAGCCAAACTGCTGTCACACACCCTGGCCTACGAAGTCCTTTGTATTTAATCCTTAAATTACACTTATTGTCTCTATGACTGTACGGATTTTCCTATTTTTACGATTATCTACGATTTTTCAAAGTATTTTTTTGAAATAGTTCAATTATGAATAAGGATTGGAAATATTTTTTCCTATTTTGTATCGTTTAAACATCACTCCCAATTTTTTTTCAGACAAAAATATGTGGAGGTGTATTTGATGTTTTGTTCTTTAAGGGTTAATGAAGAATAAAAAGCTGAATTAAAATTTCAGAAATTAAAATTAGATCAAAATCAAATTTTAAATCCTATTTAACGTCGAATAACCAAGTTAATTGATAAAACTCTGTAAAATAAAACCAAGAATCCAACATCCAAATTTGGAAAACCACTATAAACTGCTCTTATCGTAATTTAAAAGAAAATCCTTTTTAAAAAAAATTCCTAAAAAAGTAAAAAGTGTTCGCCAAAAATAAAAAAGAGGAAAGAAAAATAAGCAAAACAACCAACTAAACCCCCTTCCTTCTCTTTTTTCATTTTTGTCGGCTTTTTTTTATTATTATCAAATTAAGATAAAAAAAGCATTTGTAAATAATGTTCAACGCCTCATTTTTCTTTTCTGTTTTTTTTTTTTTTTTTGTAACAAAATTTTGTCTTTCATAGGAATTTTTTTTCAGAAAGGGTTTTTGTCAAATTACAATAGAAACATTTTATGGTGGTTGTCCAAATTTGGTCATTAGATTCTTAGTTTTATTTTTAGGAATCCTATCCATGAAGAAGGATATAATAATTTACGAATTAAAACGATTCCAGCGATATGCTATTTGTTTTAAAAAGATGAAAATTAAAGAATAAATATTCCATTTGAAGCAAGTAAACTTTTAGCGTACGCAGAAATAAATTTTCAAAAATATAATTTCTCTGAAAATTTTATAAATTTTGATAAAATGAAAATTTGATTTCTGAAAATCATTAATAATTTAAATTGCACTTTTTATTTTAAAAATACATAAAAGAAAATGAATGTACGGTGCTCTTCTCCTATTTTTTGCAGATTTTAATCAATTGTTTTCTAAAAGATAATTACTATTCAATTCAACCCAGTTTCCGAAAAATATTCTAACACCTGTGTAAATAGCAAAAGATTACTTTCGGCTACTTGAATACGTTCTAGTTACAAAAACGATCTAGAAAAAATCACCAAGACCCAAGAATCTAAATTGTAAATAAAGCAAATTTTTTAATTTTTGGAGATTTTCTTCCTAGTGCATTTTTGTCAATGGAAAATTTGCAAGTAAACATTTTTTATTGTATTATTATATTATTTTTCTAAATAGATAAGTGCTAAATTGAATTTTTTTGTATATTTCGCAATTAAGAGGTCACTAGGTGCAAGCACTCGCGTTGGCCATGCTCGGCAGTAGCAATTTGTCTGCGTGAGGGGAATCAACATTATTTTTTGCTTGAAAGTAGTAGACTTGGAAAAAGTTTGTGCTTTATTTTTTAGCACAAATAACTTTAAAAGGATTTACAAAATATTACAGATCACTCTATAACGTTCCACAGCATTCTATATTCATGAAAAATTTCAAAGAATATACAAATTTAAACGAATTCAGAATACTCTAGAATATTCAAGAATATTCCAGAATTTTTAGACATTAAGTGAAGTATAGAATAATCGTATAAAATGCTGTCATTTTTAAAAGTTTTTAAATGGGTTTTAACAAATTTTTCAAAAGCTACCTAATTTCTACAAGAAGTCAATATAGTAATTTTTTAAATGAAAATATCATTTTTGTCACTTTACTTGTATTATATGAATCTATAAGCTATCGGCTATTAAATTTAGATATACCGATTTCTGAATTTTTGAATTACGTTGAAAACATTTTAGGCTAAATTAAAAGATTCCAAGAAATTTTCTAAAATTTCAAGATACTTTAAGAGACTTCAAAGGATTAAAAAGATTTTCAGGTATTTTTACCTCAGATTTCACAGAATCTTTACAAATTTTAAGGGTTATCAAAATAGCTCAAGGGATTTCGAAGCGCTTTTATGAGAATTCCGAGTATTTCAATGATTTTAAGGGATTTTAAATAATTTAAAAGATTTTGAAGTATTCTTGAAATTCCATAGGTTTTTCAGGAACTTGAAAAAATTTACAAGGGGTTTCAGAATATATCAGGGGTTGTCCAAAGTATGTTTATAAGAATTCCGAGTATTTTAATGATTTTTAGACATTTCAAAAAATTTTAAGCATCTTAGGGCAGTTTAAAAAATTGTATGGATTTTTTAGGAGCTTTAAAAAGTTGCAAGGGATTTCAATATATCTTAAGGGGTTTCCAAGGGAATAACTAAAAAATCAATGAGAAATTTCGTAGAATCTTCAAGGAATTCAAAGACTTTGAAATATTACTAGATATGTCGAAAGATTTTAGAGAATTTCAAAAGATTCCAAGGAATTTTCATTAGATTTCAACAACTTTAAAAGAATCCAATGGAACTGGGAAATTTTTGGTTATTTTTAAAATTTTGAAGCCTGTAAAGAATTTAAAATATTTTAGGGCGTTTTAAAATGTTTCAAAAAATTGTCAATTTCTTTCAGTTATTTAATGTGATTCCGAGGGATTTGAAATATTTTATGGTATTTTGAAATATGCCAGGAGACTTTAAAGGCTTTCCGAGGATTTAGTTGACTTAAAGGGGTTATAAAAGCTCTCAAGTTATTTTAAAACACTTTGCAGGTTTTCAAGAAAAATCAGATTCTATAGAATTTTACGAGATTTTATAATATTCAATGGATTTCAAAAAATTTATTTGCATGAGTAAGGGATTTAGTAGGATTTGCAAGATTCGAAGAGGCTCTCAAATATCTCTTGCAATTATTTAAATTGATTTAGAATTCACCCTTTTCTAAATTTCACTCAATTCTACTCAGTTTTATGGATTTTTATTTTATTATTTCAAAAGTATTATCAATTATTTTAGTCTTACATTTAATTTCTAGGAATCTTATTAAATTCCATTGAGTTTTCTGGATTTTTTTCTGAACTATTTTGGCACTGTCTGAATTCAATTACTGAAATCAAGACATTTTTAGGTTTTTGAATATTTTTTATTTTGCTTAAAGTATGTTGGAATTAACTCGAATTGTTTTGAAGTCTTATAAATCGATTTTTTTCTAAATTAGTCAAATTACTAATGCACATTAGTCATTTTGTGCGTTGTGTTTTCTCAAGTAAATGAAGATCTGGCAGTCCTATGAATAATAAATCAAAAATTTGTTATAGAAAAGTCCAGGAATTTTGAAATTGAAGTTTCGCAATCTGAATAATAAAATAACTTCATGTAATTTTTGTCTGGAATCTGACAAGTATGTGTCACCTTTTTCTTTCTATAAACGTTATACTTGCTCTTGCTTTTATTGTAAAAACATGGATCGTACATTTTTCAAAAATTGATATGATATTATTAGATATGAAAATTGTCTGAATTCATTTATAAGGTCGAGAAAATTAATAACAGTACACATTAATATTAATATTTTATAATAGCTATTAACAAGGAAGTGTCTACCATAAGATTAATGATCCGATGTTGCGAAGACGTCCTTAGGAGGATGCTAACAAGAATTCAGCGGGTTTTAGTACCAAGGATCGAGGATAGTGATTGAATTTGGTGTAAGTTATACACTAGATACCCGATCATGCGATTACCGTTGAACCTTATTAAACGGGATACCATAGCTCGTTTAAACTGGATATCGGGTTTCTGTACTTGCAAGACATCCTTCGTTAAAACATCAAATGTCCATAAACAAGATCCAGAGCAGCCACGCAGTTACTTCAGGCACTTTTGTTTACTTTTAGCTACTTTTTAGTTACCTTTTCAAGAAAGAGTCCTTTTTTTAAGGAAAAAGACATTTTGGTCACTTTAATCAGGGTATCTAGGGTCCTGGACATTCCTGAAAATCTAGAAAAGTACTTGATTTTTTTTACTTGGAAAAGCCTAGAGCGGTCCTTACATTTTGCTCATTGTCCTGGAATTTTTGCTCCCTTAAAGAAGAAATAGGTTGTTGTAAGCTTATTTTCTGCTGAACGAAAAAGACAAAGCTAGAAAGTGGACAAATATATTTTTTAACAATGGATTTTTCATTTTATCACTGTGAAAATCATGAAGACATAATCGAAAATATTTTAAAGGTTTTTATTTAGTCCCGATTTTTAAAACTCTAACAAGATCATCGATTGTTTGTTATAAATTGTACAGGATTAAGAGTCTAGTATCTGTATGTTGAATATTTCATTAATTCAAATATTGTAATAAAAATTTAATTATTTTTTTTTTAATTTCAACTTCTTTGTTAAAAAGTAATACGTTTAGGTTGAGAATTAAAATATTTGGTTAAAGAATCGTCTCCCTGGATAGAAAATTTTATAATTTTTGGTAAAAAAGGTCATCTGTCTTGGTTGAAAATTAACTTGTGTGTTGAAAATTCAACTGTCTTCTAAGAATTTCAACTAATTTGTTGAAATTTTTTTTGTAGATTCTTCTTAGTTTATAATAATGTTTCTGGTTGAAAATTCAACTATTTGGTTCAAAATCCATCTACTTATTGTTTTAAATTCATCTCCTTTGATAGAAATTTAATCATTTCTATCTAAATATACAACTGTTAGGTTGGAAATTACTAATATATTTTTAACTCAGGATTTAAGTATTTTCTTGAATATTACAGTTTTTTGGTTTAAACATGAAATATTACATTCAAATTCTTCATTTAAAAAATCGTCTCTTTTTCTTGAAAGTGCAACTATTTGGTTATAAATCCAGCTGTTTGTCTGAAATATTTTCTTTTCATAATTCAGTTATTTAGTTGAAAATTCGTGCTTCTTATCAATTTTCATGTTAAATAATGTCTTTGGTTAAAAATTCATCTTCTTAGTTGATAATTCATGAATTTTGTTAGAGGCTCATCCTTTTTGTCAGAAAATTTATATTCTTTGTTATTTGGTTGAAAATTTATGTATTTTTTAAAATTAGTTTTTTATTTCGGTAGAAAATTATTATTCTAGATTCAAAATTCATAGTTTTGTTTAAAAATTCACATATTTTGTTAAAGATTCACCTCTTTTGGTAGAAAATTAATGTTTTTCGTTGGAAGTTAAACTGCTTTATTAATAACTAGTTTTTCATTTAAGAAATAACCATTTTAGTTAAAAATTCATCTCTTTCTCTCAAAATTCTTCTGCTTTTTTTTTTAGAAATTAATGTTCTTAACTAAAAACTTAACTGTTCCATTCTTACAGAAAATTTATCTATTTTAAAAGAAAATTTATTTACGGGATTGAGAATTCGTGTATTTAGTCGAAATCTCGTATTTTATAGTAAAATAATTACGTTTTTGGTTGAAAATTCATTGATTTTGTTATAGATTAATATGTTTTGGTATAAAATTTATAGTCTTGGTTGAAAGTTCAACTAATTTGTTACAATCTAATTTTTCCTTCTCTTTTTTTTTTAAATTAATAGTTTTCACTGAAAATGCAACTATAAATTTTTGGTTGAAAACTGATCTATTTTAGTAGAAACTTCAACTATCTATTTTTTAAATATTCTTCTTCTTTTTTTGTTCTTTAAAATTAATGGTTTTCACCGAAAATTCAACTGTTTCATTTTGGGCTGAAACTTTATCTATTATAGTATAAAATTCATTGATTTGGTTGAAGAATTCAAGAATTCAATTTTTAGAAAATTAATCTTTTCGGTTCAATTTTTTTTTTCAGTTAAAACTGCATCTATTTTGCTAAAATTGAAATATTTTACTTAAAAGGTTAGAAATTTAAAGCCTTTCATATTGAACTTAATATGGTAGATCAAATATTTCTCATTTTCGAGTTTCTGTTATAAATATACTTTTATATGTTGGCATTTTACTGAAAATTATTATTTCCTTACATATGATAATAAAATTTATAAAATTTATCAACATTATATTATTTAAATGTTTATTGATTGAATAAAACCTTCCTTTTTCTTTACTTCTATAATCCAGAAACAACTATTTTTAATCTCTAAATTTTCAATTTTTTGAAAACATCATTTTTTTATATCTCTCCTCTTGGGGAATAGAATTTAATTCATTTTACGATCATATATTAGTATAGAAGGCTATGTTTACATGATTAATTGTGGTTCCACCAATAATAATGTGGGGGCGTCGAGTGCTGAAGAAAAATGGTCGTAGCACGATGCATTTTTCATTTTTTTTCCTCGAACTTTTTTTCATGTTTGTCCCGTCGGAAGCAGCTTGCGTGTAGGTAAATTGGTCCATGAGGAGATTTTGCGGGTTATCGAGAACTTTGACGAGCAGCTTTCTGCGAGCATCGCTGAAACGAATTAATCACCCGGACTCCACCTCACAGCAGCTTTTTTCCAACTCCTCCCCGTTTCAGTGCACTATATTTTTGTTCCCTTCATTTTTTTTGGTAAAAATTTCCACTATTCCCGGTCCCCGAGAGAAACACGCACGCTCTCGTACCTATGATGACAAATTATACTGACAAAATTACACTAGTGGTAACGAGCTGCAACCGCCACTCCGGATTTTCATCGAGTTATTCACACAACGGATAGCTCACGAACTTAGTTTATTGTACAATTAAACAAAAAACAATGATTAATGGAAACTATATTCATTATGATTGTATTAAATATTTTCATATAACCAAAAGGAAAAGAAAAATACATTTTTCTCTGAATCGACAGACTAATTTTGTATATTTTTACATTCTCATTCTAATGAGAAGGTATTGGTTCTATGTGAAAAATGACTTTCGCGGATTCCATCAAATGTCGACGTTTTAAGACCCCCTGAGTCAGATAAAGTAATTTTTACGTCGGTGTCTCCCTGTCGTCATTGTCGTTGTTGTCGCTGTAGTCTGTAAATACGGTAACAGTTGAAGGAATTATTCGATTGGATTGTCCTTAGGCACACTTTATAAGGATATGAAAAGAAAGTTCGAGTTCGTTAGCCAGTTTTTTTGACGAAATTTTGAAAAGTTAGAGCATTTTGAAAATGTTTGAGACCTCTTTTTTCAAAATTCAAAAATTGCCCTAAAGTACACTCTTTTAGTGTCCTAAACTAAAGGTTAAGTTTGATAGACAGCCATTTTGGATAAAAATTCAAAAAGTTAATGCATTTTGGATATTTTTGAGACCACTTTTTTCAAAATTGAAAAATTATATGTACGGATATTCACAGTATGCAAAAAGACGAAAAATTTAGCCTAATGACTTTTTTTCACAAATAACGAATGATATGAAAAAAGGCAAGCGAATAAAAACTTTGATTTTTGAATATCCTACAAGATCATAATAACATCTTTTTTAGTTTTCTTGAAAAAAAAAGAAAATGCAAATTTTGATAGCATAAAAAATAACTGAAAATCCAAAAATTACATTTTTTTCAATAACAAAAGTTTTTTTTAAAGAATGCGCGTTGCTTTAAACAAGACAATTAAACTACGTCTATTGTAATGCTAATCCATGTTATAAATTGTAATTATATACATTTGGGGAAATGATATACAATTTGAGGCACAAATTCGAGTGCGAAGCACGAGATACGAGATGAGAATGTGTTCGTTAAAGCCGAAGGAGCTTTAACAAAAGAGAATTCACAGTCACCAAATTACTGCTGTCGATGCTTTGACCTTTAGTTTTTAAAAGTCTGTGCACAAGTGTGGGTAAATACATTATCGAGCGTAAAGCTGGCGATAGGTATATTATCGAGAGCGCGATGAGAATGTGCCCGCGAACTCAAAAATGCATACATTTGCACTAGATATACTATTGTAGCATTTTAACAATAGATCGATCAATGCACGTCAAAGACGCGAACAAATATATTATTTATCGTATTTTGTATTTTTTTGGGGGGATTTTTTTAATTACTGTGTCTTATTTTTATTGAAACAACTATGAACTTTATCTGCCAATAGAGACCTTGTTTTGCATGGTTGTGTTCTATTCAAAATTACATTTTCATCGTAACGAATTTAAACTTTATGACATGCTAAAAACCTTGTTTTTCGAGAAAATAAAAATTTATTTAGTTAAGTTTTAAATTTCCTTGGGAGTTTTTTTACATTAACTTTTCAAAATTTAGAGCCCTAATGTCACTTGAACGACTTTCAAATTTATCTCGTGATAAAGACCTCTTTGTGCGAAAAAATTTGGTTTTTCATTTTTTATTGAAGGAGAATCCAATTTGTACATAGGTTATGAGAGGAATTTCCTAATAAATTTATAAACATAAATAATTGACGCAATAATCTCTCCCTTTTGTGAACAAACAGTCAACGCATTTTATTTTAGAAGAAGAAGAAGAAGAAGAATTGATCTTACATTAAAGTTTCTTCATTTTAATTTTGTAAAATGTCTAGGGCTAGTTTGAATGTAGACTGAAGTGCAACATTACTACCACTAAAAATTGATATAACTTTTAGCATATTCAACATCTCTTTATTCAAATCAGCCAAATGCGTTGATAATTAAACTCAGAATATTTATTAAACGAAATCCATCCCCAGTTAAAAAGGATAACGTTACGCTTTCATGTACGGTTGATTTATTCCTTGAGTGAAAAAATCGGAAGAGGTAGAAAAATATTATGATTAGATCCTTCTGAAGGAAAATATGATAAAAACAATTTAGTAACTGCTATAGATTTCGCTGACACGCATGAAAGGTTCAAATTGAGGGTTCGAACTTGTCAAGTATAGAAATACATACTAAACAAAATACGGATCTCTAAATATGGGGAAAACACGCGTATGAATAAAATCAATAAAGATGCTCGAATTAAAAAATTGTTATTTGTACTAAAATCAATAATGATACTCAAATTCGAAAATTTTTATTTGTGCCAACAGGATGACTAAACCTTAAAATTCCTGAAAAAAATATCCGAAATAGAAAATTTCCGAAATTATAAAATTGCAGAGGACAAGTGAAAAAAAAGAAAAAGACAAGTGAAAGGCAAGTGAAAAAAAAAAGAAGTAAGAAAATTCCCGAAATTATAAACTTCCCGCATAATTAAATCCCTAAATTAGGGAATTTCGAGATAATATCATTCCCGAATATTGTATAATATTACCGAAATGGAAAATTCCTGAAGAATAAAATTATAAATATATAAAAATATAAAATATACAAACAATATTATTTATTACTTTAAAATACAATAATTAAGTATTTTTATATAAACAAATTATTTTTAATGTTTAAACTTTTTAAAATTATTATTTGATTTTAAACTAACAATAATTGTAAAATAGCTAATTGTGATACGAGTGCGCAAAATGGGTGATTACCGGAGAGTTTTTGCACTTTTTGACATTATTCACCAAATTCCCGATCTCGTTCAGTCAAATTTCTGCTTGCATATCATTTACAATTAATAAATTAATTGTTTAAATTTGGGTATTTTATAATTCGAAAATTTTATTATTCGGGAATTTTCCAATTCGTTAATATCATAAACTGATTGGGAATTGTATTATTAGGGAATTTTCTAATTCGGAAATTTGATTATTCGGAAATTTCACAGTGTCGAGAATTTTAATTTTCGGGGTTTTTCACTCATCTCTTTGAAAATTCCCAAATAATAAAATTCCGGACAGAAAATCGCCGACTTATAACATATCCGAAATAGAATATTTCCAAATTCGAACAATGAACAAACTTCTAGTACTTCATTCTGAAAGTTTTTTTCCAGTTTAATTTTCAAGATTTACATTGAAAAAATGTTCAATTTGAACGATTTTCAATTTAAAATTCTTCAATTTCGAATATTCTTCTTCGAAATGTAATGTGTATAATAGAAAATGATACGATTTAAATGATTATTATGGAAAAGTTTAATTTTGAAAATTTAAAATTTATTCAATTTGATTGATTTGCAATTTCAAATTCTTAAAATTGTAAACATAAACCATGACAGTGTTGATTTATTTTGTGGAAATTTTTAATGATTTTTGACATAATCTAACATACATTTTCGTATGTAGAAAAGAAACTTTAAATTTTTTAAACTTTCTTTTGAAAATAAATTATATATTGAATCTGGTCGTTCAAATTTGAAACATCTTAAGTTTTAAACGATTGAAAAGACGATATTATAAAAATAAAATTTGAAAAGTTCTAATCTAAAAATCTCAAACTTTTTATCTCGAAAACCATTCATCTTGGAAAAAATTTTCCTGGGAAATAATACCAATTTGGAGAGAAGAAATTATTTTGGGAACAGTATGAGAATTGAAAATAATTTCCGCAGAAATTGCTAACAAGTTCTAAGAAATTGGTTTCGTGAATTCGTTGCTGGGAACTTCAGATTATTCCATACGTTTGTGAGATTTTATGTG
>JAWWLR010000034.1:57393193-57409689 GCA_035041075.1 Acraspis erinacei
GGGCGTACGGTAGGGGGTTTTGGGGGTGCCCCCCCC
The DNA here is from genome assembly GCA_035041075.1 of Acraspis erinacei. Lineage (NCBI taxonomy): Eukaryota > Metazoa > Arthropoda > Insecta > Hymenoptera > Cynipidae > Acraspis > Acraspis erinacei. Next base: position 57,393,230 of record JAWWLR010000034.1, read on the forward strand.
CCCCCCCGAAATGTGAAAAAGACCTTTTTAATCTTAACATCATGTAAAATTTAAATGGATCACTATCCCCCACGCCGAAATTTTTTTCTCCGCACGCCCCTGAGTGAACATTTTTAAATCTACTTCCAACCATACACTTTATAAAAATACAATTGATGTTTCTTCAAAACTTGAAGATCGTTAGAATAAAAGCATAGAAAATATGAATTTTTGATTAATTCATAAGACGCCATTTTGAAATTGTCAAAATTTTGACTTTCATACATTACGAAATGTTTTTTTTGTTGCAATAATGTACCATTTTACTTTACACCTGAAAAGTCGTCTTCGAGAAACAAATAAAAAATGAGGTTGAAAAAAATTTGGACGGCCATCTTGAATTTTATCAAAATTTTGATTATTAAGGGAATAGCTAGAATTTAATTTACCTATGTGATTTTTTGAGATGGAACAACAATATTTTTGGAATACAATATTCAATGAAGCCTTATAATGGTTTCTCGATCAAATCGTAAAAAAATTTAAATAATAAATTAAGGGAGTTTAGAAAGGAAACCAATAGTTGAATTATTTAGTCAAGGTTGCTAAAACCTTTGATTATTATATTTGCATCTCCAACGCAATCGTCATTCGTTCAATTTATTTTCAATATTCATTCAGTGTATGATTACAACAATGATGCTTTCAGTTTTTAAACTTGTATTAGATAAACGATTGCAGATAGAATAGCTGAAGTTTGCAATGGTATCGAAACTCAGAACGTGTGCCAGATCTAAAATAAACCAATAGTCTTATTATTTAGTAGATGTTGGGACCTTTCAATATTCTATCTGTATCAACAACTCAAGAATCAATGGTTTGGTGTAAATTTAATATTCTTCATGATCATAATTATTAGGATGATCCTTTTAATCTTTCAAATTGAGTATCAGATAAAAAATTTTCATTCACATAGTTTCGGTTTGATAAAGTTTCGAAGTTCAGAACATTTTCAGATAGACAAGAGACCAATCGTCGAATTATTCAGTCGAGGTTAGGACCTTTCAATATGCTTCTTGTATCACCAACTCAATCTTTATTCCTTCAGTTTATTTTCATCATTTATCCTATGTATAATTATAACAATAATGCTTTTAGTTTTTAGTCTTATATCATATGAATGATTTCATTTATAATAGCTTAGATTTTAAAGGTTTCGAAATTCAAAAGGTTCAAAATATATCGCGAAATACTTCGAAGCACGTTAAAAACTTTTAGGAAATTTTTGAAATTTATAAAAATGATCTGAAATCCTTGAAAGTCTTGATCTCTTGAAATCATTTAAAAATACTTCAAAAATCCTTAAAATCGTTGAAAATACTTTGCACTTCCTGAAAATGCTTTAAGATCCATTAAAACCTTCAGAAGTTTTCTGATATGCCCTGAAGTACTCTGAAATATGTTTGAAACTCATTAAATCTATTAAATGGTCTTAAGCGTTACAAATTTTTAAAATGAGAGAAATGAGATACTTAGAAAATTTTATTAGTTTAAAAGTTTAAGTTGAACATAAAACGCTTGAGATTTTCGAATTTTAACATTTTTGAGTTTTATATCGTTATAAATATCCAGATATTGTAAAGTATTTCTGACACCTTTTTCAGTTCAACTTTATATTTTCCACTTTAAAGTTGAACAGTTTCTAAGTTTAAATTTGTGACATTATCTAATTAAATTTAGAATATTTTATATACTTTTCTTTTCTTAACAATGGAGACTTAATGAAGGACTTAATTGATCAATGGGAGATAATCGCTTCCTTATCTTTCAGATTTAAAACGATAAGGTGATGATTTCTTGAAGTGATACCGCTGAATTCTATTTACGTCTTTTAAGAAATTTTGATTTAGTTTTCGGAAAACTTTGCATTTATAATATTTTTTATTTAAAATTTACTACTTTTGTATCATCATTAAAGTATTTTGATTATAAATATGTAATATTTGAACTTTTCTTTGTTACAGGTAAGCATTATTTCACTGTATGGAACAAAGAGTTAGACTTGTCGATCAAACAGAGTAAGTAGAAGATTTTAAAAGTGAAATTCTAGAGCAAGAAACCAAATATTTTTTAATCCAATTTAATCACAATAATTGAAAGTGAATTCCACTAAACATAACGGTAATTCAACGGAATTAGTAAATTAGTTCTGGGTTAATGCAAATAATTTTTAATGAATTCCCCTAAATTCAAAATAAATTTAGTGGAGGAAATTGAGTATTTGATTAACGTTACAATCAGTTTTTAAAAAGTAAGAAAAAAAGAATTAAATTTTCTTTCTTTATCCAGAAAACAATTTTTAGTATTTTTTCAATCAACATTTTCATTTCTAATTATACAATATTTTTTCGCTTCCTTGTTAGAGTTTTATGGTCCTTACCTATGTGATTTGTAAAATTTTAAAAATTGTATGCAAAGTGTTACTTCTACTTAAAAATTCGTCTATTTGATTAAAAACGAAACCATGGTTAAGTAGAAATTTAATCATTATTGTTAGAAAATTCGACCGTGTGGTTTAAAACTCTTTTTTGATTGAAATAAATAAATTTTAATTTATAATTGTTTTATTACGTTTGTAAAATATTCTATGCTTAAGATAAATTCTCGCCTTTAAATATTAATGGTAAGGGAAAATGAAAAATTGTCGAGGAAAACATCAGGGAGATGTCAGGAAATTTAGAAAATGATGTTTTTCAAAACCACCCTGTTAACTTCTAGGTTGGCTCGTGATATGTTTCGACAAGCGACCCATTTCCGGTTCGGCAGGTCAATTTCTGTAAAAATCTGCGCACAAAGGGAGCAAATCACGGCAAACCTTTTCCAATTCTTTTTACTCTTCCGAGAAGCTTGCCAATGGAAGCCGTTAGCCGCGGAAAGAAAATAGGATTTATGTGTGCGTCGCCTGTGGAAAGCGTCATCCGCCAATGGGTTTTCCTCATGTGTGCACTCATTCTATATTTTCGTTTTACGCCATGCCGCGCCGTACCACGCGACTGGAAATCTGGCATATCACGTTTCCGCAGGAATGAACGAAACCGCCTTAAATGCTCACCTAACGAAACCTTCTACAAGGTAATGCCGAACGTAGTAGGTAACCAACCACCTTCTGGAATAAATGTAGCGAGTACGTGCGCTGGCCGTTAACGCGCGATAGGATTATACGCACTGAGTGTAAAGAATTCTTTATTGTGTCTGAAGCCTGCGAATCGACAGATAACATATATAACTTCCCTCATGAACATCTAGACTTGCCCGTTAGTCGTCTTGAAAAACTAACAACCATTTTTTATTTGCACTTCACTCCTCATCGCATTATCGTTATTCTTCCTTTCAATTCTGTCTAATGTTGGTTCCTTCACATATGATATAAAATTTAAACGTAGTTGTCCAACTGTAAAATGATATATTAAAAAGATGGGTGTCGGTTACAGAGGCTTGTGAACTGTAGAGTTCCTCTTATTTGTTCAGCTTCTACTTTTCCTTCCATTCCTATAATTCCCCTCTGCTCACCCTAGCTTTCCATCCGATACTTCCACTCACATTAGTTCCTCGTGCTACTTACCCTAGCCCTGGTAGTTGTCTTCAAATGCTAACAGGCTTTTTTCATTTGCATTTCACTTTTCATAGCATCGCCCTCATTCTCCCATTGTCCAGATTATTATTACATATGTGATTTAGGCTCTCATAGTCTATTAGGACGTCAATTAGTTTGTTAAAATCTTATCCTCGCATACTCTCTCATCCCTACTTCCTCTCCTTTCGTCAAATTCCCCTCCTCTCATTTACAAAACTACGGCTCTCATTACTTCCCTCATTCACGTCCCCTCTCTTCCCGTACTATTTGTCTTCTACTTCACCTCCTCTAATAATACAAGGCTAGTAGTCGTATTGAAAAACTACCGGGCATTTTTTATTTGTATCTCACTTCTCAACGAATCCTTGTCAGCCTTCCTTTGTCCAATTTTTTTCTTGCAGATTTGATATAGATTTTAAGCTTACTTTTTGAACTAGAAAATGATGCATTGAAAAAAATGGTTCAGTTACCCCTCCACTCGCATAATTATCCTCCTATAATTTACACCAATTTCTCTTCTATTACTAGTTCATTCACGTCCCCTCTCTTCTCCAATTTATCGCCCCCCTCCTATGCCTAGGCCTGGCAGTCGTCTTCAAAAGTTGCCTGGCATTTTTCATTTGCACTTGACTCTGTATCCCATCCTCATTATTCTTCCTTTCCATTTTGCCCAACTTTTTTCACACGAATTATATCAATTTTAAGCTTAGTCGCAGATAGTAGATAAACTTTTAGTTTTCGATCTGCTGGCCTTAAAATATGGCTAATACCTAACACTTATCTACTATTTACAATATTTACCATTTTCATACACTTACTTCCTCTACTTTCTGCATTGTATGCTATATTCTAACGGATTCATAATAAAATTGGAATGGACAAGCACTTTTGAGTCAAAATTGTTTCAAGCGAATGTTCTCTGAAATATTCTATATAAAAATATTTAGGAATATGAATTACTGAAATTTAGAGTTCACAATGTGGCTTAACATTAGGCCATCTTTTATAAGGAATCTGGGTATCAAGTATCACAGATGGAAAATGTTTGACTGGATCGTAGTTTTCCATTGCATGTGAATGTAAAACAATGCTCCTGTCATTGGAAAAGTATCATTTTGCTCGTGCTATCTGAATATCGTAGTAACTGGTTTATCTGACAAAGCGATGTGATGCGTTTCGGCAGTAAAAAAAAATACTGCTTTCGAAAATGTGAACTATGTAATCATATTTCGAAACATTGTTATAAAAAGAATCATTATATGTTGTATAAATATATTTTTAAATAAATTCTAATCATCAGCGTTTCAAAACGTTGAGTTGCAAAGATGCTAGATGGGATTCCATATATGGAATATATGGAATATATATACCGGTGTGATTATGAATCACTGTGGTGAATATAGACTAAGATAGAAGCAGAAAAAAACTTCCGTAGAAAATTTTATTATGAATCACTATGGTGAACATAGATTAAGATAGTAGCGGAAAAAAGTTTCAGTAGAAAATTTTATTTGCATAAGGTGATTTTACTGTATATTCTAAGACTGTGACCTATAAAGTGCACAGATAGTTCCAATAAAAAAATAAAATAAAAAGGCACTGAATTGTAGACCATTAAATTTGATCCATACTTACCCCGAACGATCCATAATACCTTTATATTATACCCTATCAAATCTTAAAGGCTTCAAATAATGAAGTAATGCTCCTTTTTAAAAAGAACCATTTATCATTACATTTACATCGTGAAAAAAAGGAACTAATTATCGTTATCATAACAATAGTCACATGGTAAAAGGAATACTTTAGTCACTTTTTTCAATAAATTAAAATAGAGAACACAAGGACTTCTCAACATTATGGATTTTTCTGAGTAATTTGTATTTTATTTTGAATTTTAACAATTTTTCTTGACTTCGAATAAATTAAATTGATCTTTTTTTAATTAAAAATTTTTTACTTCACCCTGAAGATTTTTAAACATACCTTCAATTCCTATGGATGTAATCAGATTCTTAGTCGCTACTTGTATTCACTCTTATTCATCTTGATTAAAAAATTTCTTCAATTTCTTGGTTTTGAATAGTCAACTTTTTTACTTTAAAACAAAATGATTTTATTTTTAATAGAAATAACTTTTCAAAAACTTGATTTTTTATGAAAAAGACTTGCGAATTATATTTTGAAAGTAATTAAGAAATTCAAGATTTGTATAGTTACGTCAAAGAAACTAGTTACTCTTCATCACTGGAGAAAACGAATCCCCTCTATCTAAAAAAAATAATTTAATACATTAATATGACTTTTAGTGCCTCTTTTCAGTTTGTTCCTTTGAGCTTTCTGGAAATTTTTAAATCATAATTTCGAAATGAAAATTTGTAATTATAATTATTAATTTCTAAAAGACAATATTCAAATTGTGAATGAGTCTTTAATTAAAAAGTCAATAATTCTGATCTTAAATTTTTGACCATGCGTTTTGAAAAGGATATAAAGATTCCATTCATAGCCCCTTATCTGTTTAAGATAATATTTTTAAATATTTTAAAACATTCAAAAATATTTCTAAGAATGAAGGAAGAAAAATTGGGAAGATTTTAAGGCAATTTTTTTATTTGTAAAGGTTTTTTAAAGCTTTCAGCAAAAACTTAAATCATTTAAAGAGATATTTAAATTTTATGAAAGAATGTCAAAAATACTTTAAAATTTGAGAAGATTTATAATTTTTTATATAAAATCTAAATTTCTTAATGTTTCCAAATAAAATTTTGACGCTTTTTCGAAATTTTGAAAGGTTTCAAGATAATAAAGACATGTTCTTAGAATTCCTAATTAAATTAAAATATATTTTCTTAATTAATTTAAGAAGAATAGTTAAAAATATTTTCACACAATTTAATTTCTTATATTATTAAAAAAAAGTCTTGGTACATATTTCGAAACTGTAGAAGCTTTGAGCAGATTAAAAGTATTCGAATATCATCTGTTTCGTTTAAAACATGACTAATTGATTCAAAAATTTATGTTATTTAAAAAAATGTATCTTCTTGGTTTCAAATTCGTCCTTTCGATGAATACCTAATCTGTTTTTGTTAAAGATTCAACTATTTTCTGAAAAATGTGTCCCACCTGGTTTTGAGTAGAACTACTTTGTTTAAAATTTATTTTTTTGGTTCAGGATTCATTATTATAGTTTTAATTTCATCTCTGCGATTAAAAATGTAACTGTCTTTCATTTGGTTAAAAATTGAACTAATTGATTAAAAATTGATTTTTTTGTTGAAGATTGATCATTTTAATTCAAAATTCATATCTTTGGTTAAAAATAAAAGTACCTCGTCAAAAATTGTTTTTCTTTCATACAAAATTAATTTTCATCGTCGAAAATTTATTCATCTGGTTGAAAATTAATCATTTTCAGTTGCGGATTCATCTCTTATGCTGAAATATTAGTCTTTTTTGGATGAATTTAACTATCTTCTAATCCAAATTGATCTATTTTTTTACTAAAATATTAATGATGTATTATATTTTCCATTAAGAATTCATCTTTTTTGGCAAAAACTTTAAATACTTGGTTAAAAATGTTCTTTTTAATTAAAATTTTAATAAGAGACATCGGAAATCTTCAAAAATCTCGTAGAACTTTCTCAGGAATTTTATTTTTGGTATAACTTTATTTAACAATGCACTTGTCTGTGCTCTTCAGTACCTCCATTAATTCTATTCCAGCATTTCTATTCAATCGAATTACCTCTTGACTCGTCTATCCTAATTGGAATCGACTCTTCCTTTCCCTCGCCCGATATCCTCTCTCACGAACACTTTTTAGAATGATCCTTGAGAATCGCAGGACAGTCCCCAATTCTCTCTACCTAACAAGAAAAAAAATTATTGTCGGTAAGAGTCTGATTTCGTTCTATATCTATATGTATTCTGGCAGACAATATTTATTCAGCAGACTATAAGCAATAAGCGATATTAAATCAGCCAAGTTTTGAGAAAACTGTAAAAGTTTCGGCATCATCGACAATTCTCGAGTAATACGAGAATTGTTTGAGAGCACTGACAGGAATCGAATCACAAATTTTATTGACATTCTATTTGTTTCCGAGTTTTTTATTATATGCTCTGACCCCATCGATTCTATCGAAAATCCACTGAATTTGAAAATGTGTAAAATTAGAGTGAATCCATTTTTCCGAGTGTAAGGAGCTTGTTGAATCTGCTATTGTCAGATTTGATTTATAATTCTGAAAATTGTAGTCGAATTTACTAATTCGTAGAAACCAATATAATTGTGTTGTGATGTGCATGAAACGAATCTCTAAAGGTATTACAATATTCCTGTCAGATAATAGAATATTGATTAACATGAGGAGCTGTCTTACTCTACGAGTGATGTACGATATAGTATTCGAAATCAGTATTTTATGAGACTTTAGGTCTAAAAATTTAATTATTTCATTTAAAATTCGTATTTTTGGTTGTATTTCACTATTTTCAATTAAAATTATAATCTTCTTGATTAAAATACCAAACATTATATTTTTCGATGAAAATTAATCTTTTTGTTTCGAAGTCAGCTTTTTTTGGTTCAAGTTGAATTTTTTTAATTCGACTTTTTGGTTGAAAAGTCATCTTTGCAGACAGAAAATTCCAGTATTTGGTTCAAAGTTCGTCCTTTTTTATTGAATATTTATCTTTTCTGTCAGGAAATTTATCGTTTTTGGATGAAATGAATACATTTTTAAATTTTATTTGAAATGTTTTTAGTTCATTTATGAAATATTGTATGTTCAAAATGTTACGAGTGTAAAATTCTGATCGTTAAATATTAATGATCAGCGATCAAAAGAAATTGTTTGTCCCGCCTGACTGAACAGTGTTGAGGACATCAATTCTAGAAATATCGAAATCCAAAGTTTCTATTTCTAGGTTCCAGTGTTTAATTTTTTCACCTGGAAAACTAAAAAAGGAATTCACTTTCAGATATAGATATGGTCCACTTTCCTGTCCCCTTTCCAACAAAAGAAGTGCTTTTTTGCAATTCTAAAACATAGGATTATCTACAAATAATTAAATTGCAAATATCTCAGTTGGCATTCCCGGAAAATTCCACTTGGCAGTAATTAATTCGAGGCTGCACCTTCCATGCCGCTCGATAGCTATATGGTACTTGTAAAGCACCAATCGACAAGCGATAAATTTTAATGAAATCTTCAATCTTCATATATACTCGCATAAAATTCGAATTCTCTCTGAAATAAAAATTCATATCCAGATCTCGTTCGCGAATCGGACTCGTGAAATTAAGAGCACACTTCCGGGAAACGTGGCTCGTTTCCTGGATGCAGAAGATCCCGTCGAAATTCAAATTGTTTGCACTGTTTCTGGGTCATCGGAAAGACGCCCTTCAAACGTGATACCATTCAAGTTCTCAATGTATAATGTTCGATCCTCCTGGGTCAAACAGCAAATCAAATCGACAATGGCCAGAAATCTCGGTCGATCCGAAATCTGCGCTGAAACGAAGCGAATTAATTTTCGCTGTTCTCGAAAACTGGATGCGGATTAACAATTAACGATCGACCGAAAATACCGGCGCTATCTGCCTTCGTGTGTTGGAGCAAATACATATATAGGAATCCGCACTCCACCACACTGTCACCATCGACATCCGCAATGCCGTGGTTGGCATCCAGCCAATTGTAGCCTGGTACCCCTGGCCCAGAGATACCGTCTCGGTTAGTCCACATTTTCTACCTCTGTAACGTCCCCTAAGTCGACTTTATAGGAGAAACGTTTCATCCCCTGAAATATATCTCTAAGGAAATTAACGAAAAATCCTTTTCCAATCGCAAATACAACGTGAAAATAAAATTAGTGCACTGAGAAACAAAAATACTGTTCGATCCAAAAAATATTGATTTTACATATACTTGGGGTTATTGGTACAATAGTTGGACATTCTGCAATGATTGGCCACCTCATTTAAATATGAAGACATGAGAATGACTAATGAGGAACAATTTTTCAGCACTGTATTTAAATGTTTCAAGTAATTTAGGAGGCCATTTATCGAAGTCTATTCGAAGTTCTGTCTCCTAAGTTAAGTTTATCGGATAAAAGTGTGATCCCTAAAACAAGTTTCTAAGAAAATTAACGGAAAGTCCTTTTCCAATCGTAAATAAACTTTACTGTAAAATTATTGTACAAAAAAACAAAAATACTGTTTAATCGAAAAAATATTGGATTCCCATATACCTAGGATTATCATCACAATAGTTGGTTACCCTGCAATGATTGGCCTACTCATTTAAATATGAAGGCATGAGAATGACAGCTGGGTGAGGAATATTTTTTTGAAAAACGGTTATTGAGTATTTAAAGTAATTTAGGACACTATTCATCAATACTGATTATCAGCTCTGTCCCCTAAGTTGACTTTTCAGAAGAAATTCTTTGATATATCTCTTAGAAAATCTACAAAAAGTAGTTTTCCACTCGAAAAATACTGGAGAATAAAATTATTATACTGAGAATAAAAAAATACTTTTGAACAAACAAAATTTTGGGTTAAGACATACTTGGGGTAACTGATACAATAGTTGGGTAGCCTACAATGATTGGTCACCCTATTTGAATATGAAATTCTATTTTTAGCGATTTCCAATAAATGAGGACACTATATATCGGTTCATACGGGAAATTCTGGCTCCTTAGTCGACTTCATTGGAGAAAGATTTCATTCCCTAATATTATCTCTTGGGAAATTAACGAAAAGTCCTTTTCCAATAGCAAATGCTCTTAAGGATAAAATTATTTTACGGGTAAAAAAATACTGCCTAATCCGCAAAATATAGGTTTCAAATATTCCTGGAGTTAAGGGTATAAGATTTGACTACTCCACAATGATTAGCCACATCGTTTAAATAGGTAGACATGAGAATGACAACTGAATAAGAAGCAATTTTTCGAAATTATGTTTTTAACTTTTTAAAGTAATTCAAAATACTATTGTTAAATTCTATAAATTCTGTTCCCTAATTTGACTGATTTTTCTAGCTTGACAAATATTTCGTAGAGTAAAGCTATCTTCGCAATTGTTTTTTCAAAATTAATATTTTGAAAAGCAATCCATATGAGAAAATTTCATTGTGAGTTTAAAGTTTTGCAGGCCAAAGTGTATTAGAAAATGACTAAAATCAGACTACCCCGAAAAGGATGTGTTTTTATCGCCTGGATCGTGGGTTTGATATCGTCAGAACTTTGGGAAATACACCTTGGGCTTTTTCAACTTTGTTATATGTTTCTGAATCCTTGATGCAGATACCTTTCAAGTACTTGATGCCCTGAGGATTTTTTTACCACTTACAAAAATTTGGATTCTCCAAGTAATTCAATACAATTCTAATTACAAAAGATGTTTAGCCACACATTAATATTAGCTTTCAGCCTTAAATGTGCAGGGTAAAATGTGTAGATATAACAGCGTGTAGATGTAAAAGTGTGGGGTTCAATGTGCAGACTTCTTCGTGTAGAGTTTAATGTGTAGAAATTAATGTGTCCAGTATAATGTTTAGACCTTTTTATCAGGAAAATTTGTATCTTGACAGTATTTAACGTGTAAAGTTAAATTTGCAGATTTTAAAGTGAAGAATTAATCTGTGTAGACTTTAATATTCGAGCTTTCCAATTTTCGATTTTAGTGTGTAGAGTTAAATTTGCAGGCTTTTTGCGTGGAGACTTTAATGTGCACAGTTAATGTGTGCAGTTCTCAAAAAAATTCATTTATGAAAAGTTGTAGAGTTAATCGTGGAGACTTGCATGTGTAGACTTAAATGTGTAGCCTCGACGTTTACGCTTAATGTGCAGAGTTCATACCATGTGTAGATTCGATATGTGTAGTATCAAAAAGTGAGCGCATTTTGAATATTTTTGAGACCACTTTTTATCAAAATTCAAAAATTCTCTGCAAGATTATTCAGAGTATTAAAAAGAACGAACAATTTATCCTTATGACTTTTTCACAAAAACAAAAATTACCAGGGATATTTACATTTTCATACTTGCATTTACAAAATTCCAAAAAACACACAAAAATTAACATTTAGGCCAAATAGAGCACGATTTAAAAAAATTAAAGAAAAGAAAATTTTTGCTTTTTGAATGCCCTACAATATTATCATAACAACTTTTTGAATTTGCTTGAGAAATCAAAAATTTAAATTTGGACATAATAAAGAAATAGTAGAAAATAAAAAATTACATTTCTTATCAAACTATGCAAAATACGAAAAAGATGAGATGACAAAAATTTTTCATTTGAAAAAAGCTAACAGATTTGCTATGAACCACTTTTTTGATAGGGTGCGTAGTTTTCGTTTTGTGCGTGAAAAACGTCATCAATAGCAAAAAAATCTTACCGCTGCTAGAGCACATTCTTATCACAACTTTTGCCTTTAATTTCTTTTTCATGTCTTATGTGGGGTTTCAAAAAATTTAATTTTTTCAAGTTTTTAATTCTACTTTTTACGATTAAAACAAAAAACAGAACTATCAGAAAAGTACTCATGACAAATTCATTGATTTTTAAATTCTCACGAGAAAAGGTATTATATTTGCGTAAAATTTGAGCTTCCCCCAGTTTTTGTCAAACGTCGACGAATTACGACCCCTAAATGAGAAAAACAGGTTTATACGAATGTGTCCGTCTGTATGTCTGTCTGTATGTCTATCTCTTTGTGAGCACGATAACTGTTGAACAAATTAATCTATTATATTGGCCTTTGGTATATTCTTTTGGGGTCCTAAGATAAAGATCAAGTTCGTTAACCAGCTATTTTGGAATAAAATTCATAATTCGAGCACATTTTGAATATTTTCGAGACCACTTTTTTCAAAATTATCTGTACGGATATTCATTTTATTGAAAAAGTCTAACAATTACACTTAATTACTTTTTTTCACAAAACAAAACTTACCAGAGTTATAGCATTTACAAAATTCCAAAAAACAACGAAAATGAACATTTTAAGCCAAATAACGCGCGATATGAAAAAAGTTGAAATAATAAAAATGTTGAGTGTGAATGTCCTACCAGACTATCATAACAACTTGTTGAGTTTTCTTTAAAAATCGAAAATTCAAAGTTTGACAGCATAAAAAATAATGGAGAACTGGACTGTTGTTGTAACTAAACTCTCGACCCTAGATACTTGGAGGGACTCTTTTTTAAAATTATAAAGAGATAATGCAATAGGGCACCACAACTGCGATATAGAACACGATACGATAGAAAACTCACTTGATGAAGTCTGGGTCATTGAGGTTAGGGAAATAATTTAGATGTTAAAAAACAGTCAGGCTGCTGTGTGGACTACATTGGTAAGTTTCTAAATCGTAAAAATAAAATTTCAACTAAGCAAATTCAGTTTTTGAAAAAACAGCAGAAGTAGGAACAAAATGTTTAATAACAAAAGTACGAGATACATGATGAGAATGTATACGTTAAAGCGAAAGGAGCTTTAACAAAAGAGAACTCACAATCACCAAATTAATTTTGTCGATCCTTTGAACTTTAATTTTAAGAAGTCTGTGCACAAGTGTGGGAAATATACAACGACCAAGCGCGTAGCTCGACGTAAATACATTATCGAGCGAGAAGCGCGAGATAAATATATTATCGAGCGCGAAGTGCGAGAACCAACACTCGCGCGCCGTAAGCACAGGAATGTGCCTGTGAGGAGGGCAGATTTTTTAAAGGGTTTTTAAAGAATTAGGTAGGACTTCAGGAAACAGCAATGGATTTCAAAAATTTATCCAAGGATATCAATAATATTTTAAAGATTTTAGGCGATCTAAGCGACTTTCTATAGAATTTTAGGGAAATAATGAAATGAAAAGTAATTAAAAGGTACTTCTAAGGGTTCAGGATTTCTACGGATTTTACAGATTTCATGGAATTTCACCAGATATAAGGGATCCGTAGGATTTCACAAAAAATTATAAAATTGTAGGAGAAATCTACATTCTTTGGAGGGTTTCAAAGATTTCAAAGGATTCTTGAAGAATTTTAATAGATTTCAAAGCTTCGACGGTATTTTAAAAGATTCTGAGAGATTTCAGGCGATTTCCTGGGGGTTGCATATTGTATACGTATATATGTTTTACATAATATTATTTCATGATTGTCCCAACTACCTGAAAGAAATAACTAAGATCTTTTCCAAAAATTATTCCAAATTGCTTAAACTTTTCATGGACTATGTATTTTTATTCTTTCCTTTGACATTACCTTACGAGCAATGAATGTAAATAATGTCGAAACATCTATTAATGGACCAAGTCAATCATTATGAATTTTTTTTTTATTTTGTGAAGCGGTGATTTGAAAGTCACAACGCTACATTCTAATGTGACCAGCACTATATCTTACAACATTAAAAAAAATTTCTCTTCATCCAAAAAAAGTGTATTTGAAAAAGAAGATTTAAATTTTCTTTTTCTGTATTACTTTTCACTTACTTTCACACGAGCGTTTTAATTTGATCCCCTTTTAGCATCATTTTCGCGCCGTAAAATCTTTTAGAAAAAATGTCAAATGTAAATGAGTTTTCCCAGATGGTAGAATGATACTTTGTATAAGCTACATATAATTTTTTCGCCTGGGTTTTATGTTCGTTTTTCTCAAAACAATTTCATAGACAAATTTTCTTCTGTAACTGTCAGCCGGAGAATGTTAAGGGCAAAAAGTAAATTTAAAAAAATTCCTATTCAAGTATTTGACAAAATTTTCCTTCGCAGGACTAAGGGCATGCAATGTTCTTTCGCAAAACTAATGCAAACTTGAAGACTCTGCAAAATTGAAATTTTATAAATGAAATAAAAATTATCTTCAGAGACCACAAGAGCGGAGTTTTTATAACATTCTTTTCTTCAGGAGAACGATACCCGCAGCGAAACATTTAATGCCATCCACGTTCTACTAGATATTAAAATTCACCTCAGAGAATCTTGTTTTTATTTGCGACAAATAAAAAAGTCTATTTGCAGAAATTAAGAGAGTCAAAAGAAGCAGTACCGAGGGTGGCAGCAGGTCAGGGCAAACTAGTCAATTCAAATATGTATCTATTTCGGAATTTTTTCGATTCGCTTAAAATATTTTAAAATATTTGTAATATTTTGGTGTTTTTAATCATTTTCCACATAATTTCCAGTCTTCGGATGAGTTTAAAGGTATCCCAAGGGGTTCTAAAGTTTTATGTAATTTTTAAATTTCCAAGGAATTTTAATGAGCATTAAAAAGTTTCAACGAATTTGAAACAATTCTGCAAGAATATTTTAAAAAGATTTCAAAGCATTTTTAAGAGATTACACTATTTTCAAAGAATTCACAAGGATTTGAATGTCTTCCAAAAGTTAAAAATAAATATCAAAAGATTTTGAAAACCCAGTTGGAATTTAGAAACATATAAAACGATTCTATAGTAACAATAACATTTAAGAGTATTTAAATTTTTTAAAAGTATTTTACAAGATTTTGGAGGATTTCAATGATTTTAAGAGATTTTAAGAGCTCTCAAAATATTTGAGTAAATTTAAAGATATTCAGGGAATATCTGATTTCGTGGGATTTTATAATACTGCAATGCAATCCAAAGAATTTTGTCACAATTTTTAAGTGTTTTCCTGGATTTCATTTTCAATGGTGTCGTCAAAGATTTTTAATAATTTCAAAGATTTTAGGGTATTTTAAAAAATTCCAAGGAAATTTGAAGATTTTTCAGAAATTTCGAGGAATTAAAATATATTAGGGTATTTTTTGTACTTCAATAATTTTGAATGCTTTCAAATGATCTAAAATATTAAAGAGAATTTTGAAAAGATTTAAAAGCATTTCCAAAAAAATTCGCAAAAATTTCTAGTGATTTCAAAATATTTTTAACGGTTTGAAATGTATTCGGGCTCTAAAAATTATTCATTTAGGCTTTAAAACATGTTGAATATTGGTAGGAAAACTTTTCTGGAGACAGAAAATATAATGTAATATTTGAATTCATTTATACTGATTTATACTTGATACCTAATCTATTAATTGATATCCTTGCCAAATTTTATATTTAATTCCAAATTTCAGAAATAAATAATGTACATATCCTCGACTAGCTTTCCCAGTAGCCGGACTACTTTAAAAGATTCGAAAAAATGTTCGAAAATTTCAAGAGATTTCAAAACATTTCATATTATTTGAAATATTTTAGAGTATATTAAAAAAATTCCCAAGTATTTCAAGAGATTAAAAAAAAATTCAAACGCTTTGAAGTATTTTACAGTATTCTTAAAAGATTTCAAACAATTTTCAAGGGATTAAATTAATTTTAAGAGATTTCGAATGATTTCAATGAACTTTAAATATTTCAAGTAATTTTAAAAGATTGCAAGGAATTTTTAATTGATTTTACTCATTTCAAGAAATTTCTAAAGAATTGAAATATTTTGGGACATTTTAAATTATTTCAACTTAGTTTTAAGATACTTAAAAAATTTCAAAGGATTTTGAAGAATTTTAAATATTTTTAAAGGTTATCAGGGATTTTAGAATATTTGGGGGGATTTCAATGATGTTATGGAATTTTAAAAGCTCCAAACGTATTTTGATAAATTTCAATTCAATTTGCAATTCATTCGAAATTTATTTGGAATCTACCCTGAATTCTATTTAATTGACCCTGCATTGTTTTGAATGATTTGCAATTCTCTTACATTTTTTCAATTCCCTCGAATCGTGCTAAATTCAATCAGTTTCACTCAGTTCAACAGATTTTTCGGTTTTTGTTTGATT
>JAWWLR010000034.1:57415614-57431226 GCA_035041075.1 Acraspis erinacei
TATCTCAGAAACTAAGAAATTTACAACTTTTTGCCAAAGGAAAAAAAGATGCGCAATCAAATTTTCTATGAGGATAGATATTTAGAAAATTAAAATTCAATAATGTTCCAAAAAGCCACCAGGGGCCCTCCCACTCCTCGAAAAATATTTTATATCCCGTTCTACGATGCGGCGGTTCAATTGATGTCCTTCAACTTAAAAGAATAAATTTTCAATAAAAAAAGTTGAATTTTAAACTAAAAATATATATTTTTATCAAAAATGGAAGAGCTTAATTTTTAGATACAAAAAATTTTCAACAAAAAATGAAACGAATTTTTAAGAAAATATTCAAATTTTCAACAAAAGAATTGAATCTTCTACGACAAAATAAATATTAAAAGAATTAGTTTAAGTTTTAACAAAGTAGCGACATTTTTGTCATAAATGTGACCTTCTGACTAAATTTTTTTTTTTTAACAAAATAGTAGAAGTGTCAACCAAACGAATTGAATTAGGAATGAAAAATTTTATAGTAGACTTTTCAACCAAAAAGAGTTCATTGTATGTGCAAAAGAAGTTAGATGCTCTTATTAGTTTATACTAATTTAGTTCGCATTTAAGTAAAAAAAAACGAGTAAAAGGGAAAGTTAATTCAAAACAGAGAAAAAAGAAAAATTTAATAAAAGGGAAAAAGAGGGGAATGGGGGAAGAACGTGAAGTCTGAAATATAAAAGTGATTGCCAGACTTATTAGGTTACTATTGAACTTTACCGTACCATCTTTCAAAAAATTCGTAAAATTCGTAAACTTTGTTAAAATTTATCATCGGCCAACATTCTAAACTTTATCTGAGTTCGTGACTTCTACTGAACCGCCCCCCCACCGTGTTATCAATCGCAATTTTTGACTCGATTACGCCCCTTAAATTGGTTTTCATTTATTAATCCTTTTATATTTTTGAGGCTTCATGACCGAAGCAATTATTTTAAAAATAGAACCGATTAAAATTATTTTCTTCCTGAAGGGAAATAATTTCTCAACCCAGATTTGAGATGTATTTAGATAAGCTTATAACTTAATATTTTGGAATTATATTAATGTTTGCGAGTTAGATCGTGAATGGAGTTGCAAATCTGGCCGATTCATTATACTCTAGCACGCTATATGTATGTATGAGGTTAAGGTATATGTGTTATATAGTTCGCATAACTACATATATTTGAGTGTATGTTGGAGAGGTCACTACCGGGTTACGATGACGTGCATCCTGGTTGCGGTCAGTTTGGCTGCATGGTCAGCGACATACGATACCTTTGGGAACATCCATATAGGCAATTGCTATTATATCACCATTTCTAGCATTATTGCAACCTACAGGACTAAAATTACAATAAAAACATTTGTATCATAATAATATCATGTATCATAACTAATATCTCATTTACCAACTTCGAGGGATTTTAGACCTTAACTATATCTATAAATAAATATAAAGTAAATTATTAAAATAAACAATTTTTTACTATTTAGATAAACGTATTTTTAGTTGTCAGCTTTGGAAACGTCCATTAATTACGTAAGGATGATTTTTCTCTTCCCTCTTCCCAATTGTATGGATTTGTAACATTTTATATATCAATAAAAAAATATAAAGAGTTTCATCAGATTTCAAGAGATTTTGCACGATTTCAAAAGATCTGGAAGTGTTTCAACGGATTTTTAGAGATTCTGAAGTATTTTAAGGATTTAGGTACGATCTTCGCAAATATCTAAAAATTGACAGGGTTTTTAAGAGATTTGAAGCAATTTTAAGAAAATTACAATATCTCTATAGAAGTCATTGCATTTTTCAGGATTTTGAAAGATATCAAAGCATTTTCTAGAATTCCGAAGGATTTGGAGGATTTCAAGAAATAACAAAGTATTTTCAAAGAATTTTGAGAGATTTTAAGGGAATTTGAGGAATTTAAAATTATTTTGGCAGAAGTCTTCGAATTTTGAATGTCTTAAATAGTTACCGAAGTATGTCAATATATTTGGAAGGTTTAAAAGTTGTTTAAAGGCATTTCGAACATCTGAAGAAACTCTATAAGATTTTCAAATATATTTTAAGAGATTTCAAAAACGTCCGAAGGATTATGAGATGATTTACAGACTTCAAATGATCTTTAAAAATTTGAAAAGTTTGACAAATTTACCCAGTTTAATCTAAGAGAGGGTCTCGATTTGTCAAGGGGTTTAAGAATATTTTTTGGGGCTTCTACTAGTTGAATAAAATTTCAAGAGATTCCACAGTATTTTTGTCCACGAATTTAGAAGGTAAAGGATGTTAAGAGACACTGAAATCTCATTACGAATTTTAAAGAATGTCAGGGCATTTTTAAGTGATTTCAAGGATCTAAAAGGATTCCCAAAAATATTTCAAAGGATTTTAAGAGGTTTTGGCGTATTTTAAAAGAGTTCAAAAAGTTGCAAAAGTTGAAGAGATGGTTTACAGATTTAAAATTATTTTTCTAAATCTGGAAAGTTTGAAAAAAATATCCTGTACCGTTTAAGAGAGAATCTCAATTCTTCAAATGATTTTAGATGATTTGTAGGGGCTTCTATTATTTTAATAAAGTTTTCAGACATTTCACAGTATTTTAAGAGATCTTGAAGGGTTTTGACGGATTTTTAAAGAATATTACTTGTTTTTAAGAGATACCCAAAGATTTTCACTAATTTGGACAGTTTTAAAGGATTTTAAGAGACCCCGAAATCTTTTTACGAGTTTTAAAGGATTTCAGCAGATTTATCAAGGATTTCGAAGATCAGAAGTGATTTCTTTTTATATTTCAACAGATTTCAAGAGATTCTAACATATTTTAAAACGATTTCAAAAAATTTAAAGTATTACGAGATGTTTTAAATGTATCAAACGATTTTTAAACATTTGAAAAGTTTAACAGAATTACGCAGTTTACTTTTAGATATTATCTCAATAGATTTTAGTGCATTCTAGTATATTAATTAAATTTTAAGAGATTTCACAGGGTTTTAAGTGATGTTGAAGGATCCCGACGGGCGTTTAGAGATTTTTATCAACTTTAAAGAAATAAAAAACTATTTAAATCATTTTAAGAGATACCGAAGTATTTCTACAAATTACAAAGGATTTTAAAATATTTTAAAAGATACGGCATTTTTTCACAAACTTTAAAGGATGTGAAGGATTTTAAAGGGATCTTGAACATCTGGAGGGATTCCATCAAATCCAAAAGGATATAAGAGATATTTTTAAATTCCGAAGGATTGCGAGAGGTTTCATAGATTACAAATGATTTTCAGACTTTTTATGAATTGGAAAGAATATTTGATGCAATATCAGAGAAAATTTTATTTTTTAAAAGAAATTACAATACTTTAGGAGACGTCAAGGAGTTAACTTAAATTTTAAGCAATTTTTCTGGATTTCAGGAGATATTGAAGAATTCCAATGGATGTTTTGAGATTTCGAAATTTTGAAAATGATTCCACGGGATTTCAAAAGATTTCAAAAGGATTTTAATACATGCAAAACGATTTTCAAACATTTTCGAGGATTTGAATTATTTTAACAGATACCAAAATATTTTCACAGATTTTGAACGATATATCAGAGTATCCTAATGAGAATTCGAATTTTGTAAGGTATTTTTTATGATTCTAAAAGATTTGAGGATATTGTAATGGAGTATAAAATAATTAAAAGAATGTAGAATGATTCCGAGAATTTTCACAGAATTCAAATGCTTCTTAAAGATCCAATCAGTTTGGGATCATTACCCACTACAGTTTCAAAAAGAATTTCAATTTTTTCAGAGGGATTTTACGAGATATTCCAAGTCTATAAGCAATATAATACAATTTTAAGAAATTGTACAGGCTGTTAAAAGATCTTGAAGAATTTCTACGCACTTTCAGACTTTCAAATTTTTTAATTTAAAGGAATTAGGAACAATTTTCGTGAATTACAAAGAATTGAAAGGGATATTAAAAGATTTCTAATGAGATTTCGAATTTCATAAGGTTCTCTAATGATTTCAAGAGATTTTAACGGAGTTTAAGAGATTTGAAAATTCGGAAGAATTACCCAGTACAATTTCAGAAAGAATCTCAATTTTTGCAAGGGATTTTAGAAGATTTGTAAGTCAAATAATCTTAACGCATTTGAATATATTTAAAAGAATTTCGGTGATTTCACAGGATTTCAAGCGATTTTGAAAAATTTTCAAAGTATTTCTACGGATTTGAAAGGATATCGTAGGACTTTAGAAGAGTTAACGAAAAGGATATGATAAAGCAAAACAAAAAAAAACTAATGATACAATGTCTATCATAGTATAAAAAATAATTTGTACAGCCAAAATAGGTTTGAGTTGATATATTAAACAAAATATTAGAAAAACGAAACTTACTATTTCCTGAATTAAAAATGTTCTTTCTGTGTATCCCCTTTATCTATTTTACCTCCTTGTTTCACAAAATCTAAAGCTTAATTGCATTTTTCGTGCAGAAACATGGTACTTTCCGTTAAACTTTCAAGCGACCTTATCCTAGATTAACCTATTTTTTTATCACCAGAATGCTGCCCTAGCCGAAGCCCTTGAAGACCTTCGTTGTTATCGTATTAGTTACTCGCTTCCTAAAACTGAGTAAAAACTATTACAAAATTTACAATCTCCCGAGTAAAAAATAAAAAGACCATTTTCTGTAAATCTTCAAATTTATAAGGGGTTTCTCGAAAGATCTTTATACGAATACATAGTATGCCTGATTCGTCAAATCTAATGCTAATGTCACCGAATTTTGTCCTACTTACACAATTTACTACCTACAGAAAGAGATATTTATCTGCTCATAATATTTTGGTTACATTTTTTCTTTATTTTTGAATTCTTAAATTTTTATCATTTTTAAATAAACTATCAAGTGGAGGATTTATTTACCCTTAAGAAACAAAAAGTAAAATAATTGTGGTTTTAAAAACACTTTACTAAAAACTATTTTGCAATTAGGAAAATAATTTAGATAATAGTTTCATCAATTGGAGTTTATAAGGAATCAATCTCGAAAGTATTTATAACTTAAGTATGCCAAATTTATTAATTAAAAATTGGTATTTTTGGCTCCTCGAAAATTCAATAATTTGCTTAAAAATTTAACTATTCAGTTGAACATTTATGTATTGTGTTAAGAATTCATATTATTTTGTAGAAATAAATTTTTTCTTTCAAATTCAAATGCTTGGTTGAAAATTAATCTTGTTTATTGGAAGATGCAATTATTTTGTTGAAAGCTCGATTTTTTTGGTTAAATCAAATTTCTTTCATTTTAAATAATATGTTTGTTTGTTAAAATTCG
The DNA here is from genome assembly GCA_035041075.1 of Acraspis erinacei. Classification (NCBI taxonomy): domain Eukaryota; kingdom Metazoa; phylum Arthropoda; class Insecta; order Hymenoptera; family Cynipidae; genus Acraspis; species Acraspis erinacei. The sequence goes on from JAWWLR010000034.1 coordinate 57,420,979, forward strand.
TGCTATTACATTTTGCGTTAAGGATTAATCTTTTTAGTTTGAGAAATCCACTGCTTGTACGAAAGTTAAACTACTTGCTCAAATGTTAATCTTTTAGTAAAAGATTCATAATTTTAGTTAAATTTTTGTCTTTTTCGCTTAAAAATTTAATACTTTGGTAGAGAATTGAACTATTGAATACAAAATGTTGACCAATTTTATAAACTTGCATCACTTTCATTGCACACTATTTAGTTGAAAATGTATGTAATTGGTTGAAAAATTGTCTTTTTGATAGGAAAGTGATCTACTTGCTTGTACATTAATATTATATTTTTAACTTAAAATTTAACCAGTTTGTTGAACATTTAACCGATTAGTTTAAAATTAATTTTTTTGTTGAATTCTCATATTCTGGAGTTGAAATTCAACGGTTTTGTAGAAAGTTTGTCCTTTCTTCTTGAAAATTCAATACTTTGGTAGAAAATTCAACAATCTGGTACAAAAGAAACCCTTTTGGTAGCAAATTCAACTTTTGTGTTGAGAATTCGTTTTTTAAGTAAAAATTAATTAATTTAACTGGAAATTTAATTATTACTGTTCTCGGTTTGAAAACTCAACTGTCTTGTAGAAAATTTATATTTTTTGATTGAAAATTTCACGTTTTAAATAGAGTCAAGCTTCTCAATAAGAGGGTTAGATGAAGTTTGATACTTAATGACTTTCTCGTTTTGCTAAAGTGATAATTTAAGAAAAATAATAATAACAAGGGCATATTTTTTATTTCTCGATCCGTACATTCTTTTTCAGCAATATCTAGTTTCGGTTTTAATGTATATCTTAGAGTATTAACAAACGTTTACGCGCTATAGAAACGCGAAACATTTTAGGGAGCTGAGACGCTCTTATTGAGAGACTCTCCTTTCCTTTTTAAAGCCCGTAAGCGCTCTTATAGAGAAGCTCAACTATATTCGAAATAAAATTCTTCTCATTGCCTCAATAAACCAGGCGCTTAGATGCCAGGTAAAGATTTCGTCCCGAATTCTTCTGAACGACGGCAGTGTGCTGAATGCATAGATCTTCTGAATGCCTATAACAAATATAATCAGAGAGAAATCGAGATTCAGCTTGGGATCAAGTTTTATTCAGAAATTCATTTTAGTTCCGAAATGGACTCTCACTGCAATCCCTGCATTAAACTGGCAGACGATTTTACGGCCAAAATCGAGAATATCTCGAGATAATATTGTCCCGGATATGTACGGAGTGAATGGAAAATAATATTCTGCAGCTCCAGGCGATAGTCAACGGCTATGGTTCTGGCTGCAACAGAATAGGCGAAACGACTGCAACTTTATGGGAATCAATGTTCAGAAAGTCCGAAGAGACGTGAGTTTTATGGTGTCCTCGGATATATATATATATATATATATATATATATATATATAATATATATTCCATTTTCTAGGCACTTTAACCGACCGAGGCTTTCCTAGCGCTAAGTACATTTGATTGTAAGCTTCTCGACGATTTAAGGTTGATTTACAGCATAACGCACGTACAACCATGGAAGGTTTGCACGTGAGTGGACTTCCGGTGCTAAGCCTCTATTAGCCCCACCGCAAAACTACAATTCCAAGTCCGGCACACCTATATGAACTTGCATTGTGTTAGTGTGGGTGGACGAGTTTTGATGGTATAAAGCGTATGTCTGAAGTACGTGCCTTCCGTCACCTAAGGACTTGGAAGGTTCCGTTTAGTGTGGTATGCTCTAGTTCGATCGATCCTGACTGGGAGTTCCACCAATTCTCTAAGAAAGAGAGTAAGCGCAATTAGTTGGACAATTGATTTCCTCTTAAAGGGATCACCAGCAATGCTCTTGGACAAAGAAGTCTTCGAAAAAAGGGAAGGGAACCAGACAGGAAAATCTGCGGTGCTTTATTCACCCTTGGGAATTCAATTTCTGACAACGTCAAACTCTTTGGGGCTAGTCTTCGTGTCGTGAAGAATTTTTTAGCTGATAAAGGACCATTTAATTTATGAGACTTTTTTCTATTTCTTCTATACCTAGTAGCCGCTGATAGAGCGGTACTACTATCTTTTAACTAGTTCCTTTTTTGTGGCGATAGTGGTAACAAATTGGTAACTAATTACATTTTTTGCAGTAAAAGTATCTATAAAAATGTTTACATTCAAAATTTAGATCACAACTCTCTTTTGTAGCAATCAATGTATATTATTGATTTTGTAAATGCCTTTTTAATTAACATTCTTTAAATTGTGGCTGATAGTTTTGAGATTCTTTATTGTGGTACAAATCATACTAAACTCGATAAGAGTTCAAAATAAACGCCGAATGTTTCGAAAAATTATCGCTATTAAAAATAAACTCATTATATACACAACACTAACACAGTAGAGTGATCCAAAAATGCATTAAAATTTTTTGTTGCAAGTTTATAGCTCTAATTAAGATTTTTTGCGGCTCTTTATTGTAAATGGCTTCTAATTCCTAAAATACTACTTTAGACTGATAATTATATTCCTACGTGAATTTTCAAATCAATATATTATTGTTTTCAGCCATTTTCTCTTCGAATAGAGATAGAAAGTCGCGGTGTTTTCAGAAATGTTTCACTTTCTCTCTAGTTTTCAATTAAAGTAACGTCATAGTTCATTCATATTAAAAAAACATAATTGTTTAAACAATTTATTATGTTTAATATTATTTTAGTTACTAAGAGCCTGTTTATTAAAATTAATATTAATATTTTATATTTATTCCTGAATAGCATTAATTATTAACTCACCGGGTAAATAGTTGAAAAAAGGTCAAAATCTCAGAAATCATGTTGGTTAAATTTCAATAATTATTAACAAACTCTGTATGAATATTCGACAGAAAGTACAATTTTTAAGACAAACCCTCAAATTTCTAAGGTTATTCAATGATTATATTATTTAAAATAGTCATAAATTGTTTAAACAATCAATTTTGTTAACTTTAATTAATTTTATAGCATTATTCTATGATAAAATTGCTAAACACAATAATAAGTTATTTAAGAAATTTGTTTAAACAACTATTTATCATACAGGAGTAGCATTTTATTTATTAGGAAGAAAGAGGGTTATATTCCAAAAGTAATATTTTATTTGTATTATATGTCTAATTTTCAAGAGAAATTTGGAGTTTCATCTCGATTTATCTAAGATTGACGATTGTGAATACAATTTAAAAAACGTATTTTTTTCTTATGCTTTTAACAGACTTTTAACGAATTCAAAGGATTTTAACAAAGTTCAACAAAATTGAAAATGCTTTATAGGTTCTATGTTTTAATTTATTGAATGAAGTAACTAAAGTAATATAATATTTTTATTAAAAGTCCTAAAAAATGATTGAAAGGTGATTTGGAAAAAAAATACTAAAAGTAAGCCCTCAATACATATGGAAATCAGGGTTAAATATTTTTCTTGGTTACTATTTTTGCAAATGTACCGAAGAAAAAAGTTACATTTCGGAACGATAACAATAATTCGTCACTTTTTGTGCGATGAAACGTTAAAGATAAATAATTTTTTTTAAAGTAACTTAGTATAGTCGCAAAAGGAGAAAATAGGAGAAGTGATTTTAAGTGTTAATAAAGCATGTTGGAGTCCGCAATAAAATGATATAAAATGCTTTTTAAGTACTTTTTATAGCTTTTTTATCATTGATATTATAAAAGCCAAGATGTATTCGCTAATGTTTAAAGCCTTTTTATATCCCGCACAGAGATTTTTTTATAGACCTACAGGGATATTTTTTTCATAGAAAGAAATAATGTTTCATTTATTGAACTTAAAAACGGTAAAAAACTTACTAAAATAAAATTGAAGCACACGTGGTTCATTTCGAGCCATTCGAAGATATAAAGCTATTACATTTTTTTAGTTTCAAAATTTTTAAGCATTGAATGTATGTAATTAAACCAAAATCTTGATTTCAGTCAAGTATCGGGAATTTCTACTTCAAATGGCCTTGAACTGAGAACGGGGTGACTGAAAGCGAGAGTTTGGTGTACTTTAATTTTAAGTTGGAACAGGGAATTTGAGAAAAAGTCTTACTGCGCATTAGAAAGAGGAAATTCTCCAAAAGACTTACAATTCTTACTTAGAAGGGTGAATTTTATTAAAAAATTCTAATCCTCAACTCTAACACAGGTAATTGTCTGAAAGATTTATAATTCTGAGTTGGAACAGGGAATAAATAAAAAGAAAAATGTTTTGAAGCAAACGTAAGGAATTACAATTACCCTAACTTGCAACAGGGAATTTTCGAAAAGAATTATAATTTTAAGTTGCAACATAGAATGTAAGTGAAGAAATAGAATTTTAAATTTGGGACGCGTAATTTCGGCATGTAATTAAAATTTTTATTTTTGGACACGGAGTTTTAGTAAAGAATTATAATTTTGAGCTTAGGACAGATAATTTCAGTAGAGAAATATAATTTTCAGAATTGAGACATGGAATTCTTACAACCAATTACAATTTTTACTTATAAATAGGGAATTTCATAAGTAAATGTAACTTTAAATTCAGGTTCACTTTAGAACAGGAAATTTCGTTACGAGTTATAATTTTGACTTTAAGACGGGAAATTCTGGTAAATTTTTATAATTTGACTTTCATTACGGCATTTTTGATATGCAAAGGACATTTTAGAGAAGAATTTCAATTTTAAGTTACAAGAAGAAAATTTGAAATTTGTGTTTTAAGTGGAAAAAGGAAGTTGTAATAGTTCTGAATTATGTTCGAACTTTTTATAAATAATTCCTAATACTGATTTGAAAATAAATTTAATTGTTACTTATTATAGTACACGGAATTTTCATAAAAAATTATTATTTGAATTCGAACAGAGAAATTTTGACATGGAACGGCAGTTTTAAAAAATAATATCAATTCTCATTTATAAGAAGGGAATTTAAAGAAAATCATTGTTTAAATTTATCATTATAATTGTTTTACAAAATTCTCTTTTCCAAATTAAACTTCTGAATCTTATGGCTAAAAAGAGTCCATGATTCCAACTTGAGTTATAAGTCCTTTTTAATATTTCCTATTTAAATTTAAAACCTTTCAAATCTTTAAAAATCTTTTGAAATTATTAAATATGACTTTAGATTTCTTTATAATCTTAATTTGAATATATTTTCAAATTATTTAGCTTAAGATATAATTATAACATAAATAAATAAAATATAACATAAAATAATTTTTCTGTATAAAGCCATAGGTGTTTGAAAATAAAATGTGTATATTATTACAAGCTTTAATATTTAAATTCCTAATATATTTTCCTATTAAAAAAATTGATTTCCTGACATATTGTGTAAAGTTTTCAATGTGCTTGTATAAACATACCCATAATTCCTCAAGAAATATTATCTTTGAATATTGTATCCGATGACTATATGTTCCCCTCAAAATTGAACATTTTCCTTACCGAACAAACTTCTAAAGACACATCGCAAGCAAAATTTTTCAGTAGATATTTCCGGAAAAATATCGCAATATCACTTAGAAATTGTCAAAGTTTAAGAAACACCTGCTCGTAAATGTATGCAAAGCGGACCAGAAGTTTTTGAGTCATACAAATAGATTACTTTTTACAAATTATCCAGATAGATTCATTATAAAAAAGCGCTTTCAGAAAAGTAATGGAGTTACAGCGAAATAAAATTAAAATATATAGAGATTTATGTAAAAAAAAGTTTATATAATTTTGATCATATAATTTGACAAACAGCTTTTTTTTATACCAAGAATTTTATTTTGAGTACAATTCAATGTATTTAAAAAAATGTATCAATAAGTTATATAATGAAACTTATTGAAATCGAAGTGTATTATAGTATATTATAGTATGTTTAGATTAAAGTAAAAATTAAAAATGATATTTAAAAAAAATTGTCTCTGTACCATAATACTAAAGGGTACATTTATTTTCTGTTTCAGGTACGTACGATAAATACAGTGGATTAATTAAAAAAAAAGCAATTTGACGTTCACATTGGTATGTATGCAAAATATGATATCGGACAATTTCGATCCCCTGAAATCCACATTTTTTAAATTGGGATAAGTTTTTTCAATTAAATTTAATTGAATTTTCAAATAACAAATCAGAGCGTGCTCACCTGTATATCAAACTTCTTTTTAAAATTTGCACTCATTTTTGGAAAATATCTATTAATTAAAATAATAATATGCAAAATAACAAAAAAATAATGATTTAATTCTACATAACAATGATACCCTTTTTTAACGTACAGTAAAAAGTATTTTGTTAAATCAGTTCTAATGTTAATAAAAAGAAAACTTATCTTTCAAAAAAATGTTCCAACAATTTATTACTGTTGACATCAATTTTCTTTTATAATAGATGTTGAAAATCGACGTATTTTCCGAATTTTAGAACTTATTTCCAAATTTTCTGTTTCATTTAGGAAATTATAATTTATCGTAAAAGAAGATATTATTTGAAAAAATTTTTTGTAGTCTCTAACAATATTCTTTTAAACATGTACTAAAAAGTTTACAGTTTTTTTCTGAAATTCCAAATCTTTTTTAATTCGTTCACTGATAGTTACGTAATAATAAATCGAAATCTAATTAAAGCAAGAAAACCAAAGCATTTGAATAAAAAAAATTATTATTGTTTATAATTATCTTCTCTTATGTTAGATTAATCTTACAAAGTTGCACTTTCTCTGAAATGTTCTACTCTTTTTTGGTTTTTTAGTCATAAACGTATAATAAATGAACACTAAAGAGAATTATTTTGTCAAATAATCTCTTCCTGTCTTTTTTTCTCAAATAAAAGCAAAAAAATGATTGTTATTACCTCGCTCTAAGTATAAAGTTTACAAAAAGTTGGAATATTCAGATAATAGCAGCACTTTCTAGCATTGTTCGCAGAGAAGATAATTATAAGCTAAATGAAAACTGAACACAACATTTAAAAAAAAAATTGCAACTTTCTAACACTATCCTAACATTATTTTAAAAATTTACAAATTTGACATAAAACCGCAACTTTCTAACTTTCAAATTAGGCAAAATTTCCACCAAAATTCTAGGTGCAAGAAATAGCAGATAAAAGTTTACAGACCTAGCAATGTTACCAAAATATCTTATGAAAATATAATTGTTCAGTTATAAAGAATAAAAAGTGGTTGAAACCAAATTGTTTGTTAGCTTTGATTAATTATTACTTGACTGTTAATTAAAAGTGAAAAAGAACCTAATTTTTACGATTCTGCCGGAAATATACAAAAGCGTTCTTTTTGCTCATCGGAAATACATGTTAAACTTAATTGGGTTTTCAGAACCTCCGAAGATACATTTTTTTTTATTTGAACAAATGTAAAGTTGTGAAAGAATGAAAATTAAAAAAAGATCTAAATTGCGTTTTTGGTTCACCCTGATGTACCATTCTTCAATGTACATCCTCATGGTGCTTTCGCCCCCACTTCAGCATCCAATAGAGCTATACGATTTTTTGCCTGTCTCCCATTTATCCAAGTTAACTTTGACCCTTTCTCACGCTTCCCTGTCACATAGATCGTCGTTCAGCACTAATTTGCCAATATTAATGTCCCTAACAATGTAACTTTACGAGCAAATGTACCTTAGTACAGGAAGGTACAGGAAGATAGGTGAAGCTACTTACTTCCGGAAAAACGAGAAAAAAGCGCTTGCAATAATAATTCCCAGGCACTAAGATCACCTCTCTCGGGAATTTTAAGTTAAATCAAGTTGAAATTCTGATAAAGAAATTAGAATTCGCATTTCTTGATTCATAAACAAATATTTTATAAAATTTAAAAATATATTAATCCTAAAGACAGATAGAAAAAAAATCTGATTGTATTCACACGCCCCTTTCTTTTACCACTGCACAGAAGTAGTGTATTTTTAAATTCCCATCCTAATGAGAATTTTAAATTTCACTTCGTTCGTTTTCATCAAATTTCCACATTTTGAGACCACCTGAGTCAGAAAAAAAGATTTTTATAAAAGTGTTTGTCTGTATGTATTTCATTATCTCTGTACGTCTGAATGTACATATGGCTCTATATTTGTATGTCTGTATCTATTCTGTCTGTGTCCTGTAGGCACGATAACTTTCGAAAGACTGATCAGATTGGATTGAGCTTTGCTACTTTTTTCAAGGCATAAAAAGGAAGGAAAATTTCGTTGAGCAGCCATTTTTTATCAGTATTTCTGGTTTTATGATTCGAAATGGCTTTTGGAAAATCAAAAATTTCGTTTTCCCGGAAAATTATAGGAAAGATGAAAAAATATTAAAAAGCAAAATTACTCACATAAAAAAGATAAACCAATTCTACTTTCACTATTTTTAAAACTTGGTGAAAAATTAAATTAAAAATAAAGAAATTAAATTTTCGTAAAAACGACAGAACGTGATTGTAAATGATTGTTTACGAAATTACTATTTATTTTTTTTCAGGAAAATAAAGGATTTTGTTACCATCCCCTTTTACAGGGCCAATTTGGAACTGCTTTATTAAGTTTATAAAAAACTAGATGTAAAAAATACTACAAGATTAAAATTCTCGTCTTTGAATATTAATAATTATGAAAATAAAGGCTTCCTCCTGACTGTTATATTTTTGGATAAACATTTTATTATTCGGTAGAAGATTCAACAATTTTCTTAAAAATTCAACCATTTTGGTTGAAACTACAACTGTTTTACTGAAAATTCGTATTTTCGGGTCGAAAATTAAACTAGTTTGTAGAAAACTCGGCTTTCATGTTTGAACATTTATCTCCTAAAGTAGAAATTTCAGGTCTTTTTGGCTCAAAATTCAAGTTTTTGGTTAAACATTAATCTTTTTTGATTGAGGATTTAACCCTTTTGTTCAACATTTCTAATTTTTTGTTGAATCCAGCTGTCTTGGATTTAGACTAAAAATATTTTCAGGTTGATATTTTTGCTAATAAATTATTTTTCAATAAATGAATGGGCTGAAGCTGATTTTTAAAACAGAAAATTCAAATATTTCGGTTAAAGGTTCATTATTTTACTCAAAAATTCATCTTCTTTGTTTTCACTTGAACCATTTTGTTAAAATTTTCTCTTTTTTTATAAAAATGCAAATGTGAGATTGGAAATTACATTTTTGTTTGATAGTCCTATTTCTGTAAAAAAATGTACTTTTTTACGGAAAACTTGTCTTTTTGGTTTAAAAGTTGAACAAAAAAGCTTTAGTTGACAATTTGCCTTTTTGATTGAAAGTTGAACGTTTTTCTTGAAAAGTTATTTTCTGCTTTTGTTTCAGATTCATCAATTTAATAATAAATTTATTCCCTTCGTTGAAAATTTGTCTTTTTTGTAGAAATTTCGTCTTCTATTGTGAAAAATTCTTCTTCTTGGTTAAAAGTTGCTCCATTGCTTTAAAAATTAATATCTTCTGGTAGAAATTCTATTTTTTAGTGGAAATATCAACTATTGCTTTTTTTGTAGAATATATTTTCGTGGGTTGAAAATGTATCAATTTGATAAAAAAATCTAATATTTAGTAAAAATTCGATATTTTGGAATGGAAATTCAACTCTTCGGTCGAAAATTTGATTATTTAAAAAAGTTATTATTTTTATATTCAGTATTTTAGTTCGTATTTTCTTGAAAAAATGCAACCATTTTGTGGACGAAAGTAACTGGTTTTGGTTATAATGCAATCGATTTTGTTATAAAACTCAACAATTTGGTTGAAAAATCATCCTTTTAAGTTGAAAATTTACCATTTTGGTTGAAAATACAACTATTTCCTTGAAAATTTAATTATTTTTATCAAAAATGTATCTCCATCTTTTATGGTAGAGCAATAATCTTTTTTAAATGAAATAAAGAAATTAAATATTTTCATTTTTTAATAGTTTTTCTGTTTCTAAGAGATTTTATGTTAAAAATTTTAAAACAATAAAATTCTGGTATTCAAATATTAATGGTTTTGAATGATGTATATACATATATATAAACAATTAGGTCCAGAAGGCAGAAGTCGGACAGGCAGCCGCCTATAAAGTTGCTCTTAAAGTATTCCCATATCCGCTGGTATGCCAATATAGTGAGCACCCTTTGTCATTCCATTCTCATCCCTAGGAACTATCTGGACCGCTATAACCCGTCCTGGGAGTCACGCCGCGCCACTCGCATACTCGTGACGCACACCATGGTATGTCTGAATG
>JAWWLR010000034.1:57445086-57456557 GCA_035041075.1 Acraspis erinacei
TTTTTTATCATTGACGAAATATGTATTCATAGATTCAGAATTATGCTCCAATGATTTAATTAATATTAAAAAGTAGTGGCACCGAACTAGATAAGAATAAAAATGCATGACTGGATGAGTGGATGTAGAATCTGACAATCATAAAGTGAAACTAATTGTAAATTGAAGCAGACTGCTTCGGATCGTAACAAAAAATTCAATTTTCAGGTAAAAATTAAATCAAAATATTTTCCTGTGATATTAAGTTTCTGAATATGGGCAAATAAAGTTTCATCTAAAAAAGTTAGCCAATTAGAAAATATTTTTTTGTTTTCATTAAATGATATTAATTTAAATACATATTGATGCTAAAGGTATTTTATTCAACTCTTTTTTAGTTTTGTATAAAAAAACATGATATTTCAGTACTGCGACCCTTTGAATATTGAAAGTAATGTAGTACCTAACTTACAATTTGTCAATTTTACCTTTAATCTTCTAATTTAATGAACACCCTAAGACCTATAAAAATTCTTACTCATGATGGAGAAATTTCAAGTCCGGGGTCGAGCCGCGTCTCTAGAAAGAGGAAAAAGCTGCACTGGGAGAACGAAGCAAGCGTGAAAGCAAGCAATATAGAGTGTAGCGCCAGCGAAGGGGAGATCTCTTTTTGCAGAAGCGGAAGATGGAGTACAGAGAGTCTGGAGAAAAACGCCGTAGAGTCCTTTCAAGAGGGACAGAAGGACACGTAGTTCATCACCCCAAAGAAATGAAAGGGCATTCCGCAAAAGAGGTACCAGGGATGCTAATATGTGAGATTAGAAGATTGAGAAAAACTTGAGGGGAACTAAACAGCAGATGGAAGGTATCAGGAAGGACATGAGAATTAGACACGCTAAATGGCAAAAAGTAAAAGCGTTAGAGAGAGTATTGGTGTCGGTTAGTTGGGAAAAAGTAGTAGAAGTTAAACAGGTGTTAGAGGAAATTAGGGTGACGAAGGAAATAACAGAAAAAAGCTGTAGAAGATAGTGGGGAGATCAGAAACGAAAGTAAGTGCCAGGACGGAGGACGAGCAGAAAGGGATCTGGAAGAGGGTAGAGCACTTGATAGAAGAGAAAGTGGGAAAGAAAAAGTGGGAGAGCGTAGGAGCGAAAAGCAGGTGACGGCTAGAGAAAAGGTAAAGGCAATGGAGGTGAGAATAAAGAGAAAAGAGAATACAAAAAGGAAAAAGGATATTGTGGTAAGAGGATTGAAGCTAAGGAAACAAGAGAAATGAAGTGGAAGTCGTGAAATTAGAGGACTGGGATGACAAGTTGGGTGTAATCCGAAATAAAAATAGGATAAAGGATTAGGGAGTTTTCATTGAACACGATTTAACGCGGAAGGAAAGGGATGTATAGAGAATTCTGAACTACAGGGCTGGGAGAAAAGAATGGAAGGGAGAACGGTAAAGGTAGGGCATAGGAAAATAAAAATAGATAAGAAAAAGTGAGTGTAAGACGATGAGAAAGAGGTGTTGAAGGTAGTGCTGCGGAACTTGTTTCATAGGAAGTAGGGAGGTTGGGGTAAAGCATAGAGGTGGAGTAGTGCAGGTGCTTTACTGGAAAGTAGCAGGAGTAAAGAAAAAGATAATAATTTATGGAGGTTTATCCAGGAATTTTACATTGTGCGACTGGTAGAGGCGTGGGTAGAGAGGAAGAAATAGAAGAAAATAGAGTCAAGGCTGCCGGGGTGGTATAGGTGGAGGCATCAAGATGCGGCCAGAGTAAAGAATTAAGGGAGAGCTAGCAGGAGAATTATAACAGGGGTTAGTGATAGACTGGAGGAAGAAGTTCATGACGGCAGAGAGGCTAAGGGGGTGCAAATGAGGGCAGTGAAGATAGGAGGACTAATGTGCAAGTTTGTGAGAGTATACAATAGGGACGGGATGGTAAGGTCTAAGGAAAGGGTGGAAAACTTGCTAGGCGAAAAGGAGGCGGGTATGGTGGTACTAGGAGGGGACTTTAAAGTGATAATGGGAAGGGAAGGGGTCCTCTACAGGGAGGTAGACATTTTTGAAAGAAGATGGAAGGATCAGGTTGTAAGTAAGAAGGGGGAGATTCTAAGGGACTGGATGGAGGACAGAAGCTGGGCTGTTGCGAATGGCGTGGTAACAAGGAAAGAAGGCAACTCGGTGGCAGAAGGCAAGGTGGTGAAGAAGGGTCGTTAGGCAAGAGGGTTACATGCACGAGGGAGGCAATAGATAAGTATCAGGACCAGCTGGGAAAGGTAATCTTTCGGATCGGCCATTCGGTCTAGTCCGTGCCTCTTCGGACTTAGTTAATCATAGTTTTCATGGTTGCGTTCGAAACTTCAAATAGGCGCTAGTGTCAAAAAATATAGGTTATGTTATGTAGTAATTTCAAATAATAAAAGTGTTTAATTAAAATGAAGTGAGGCATGTGGACTGAGAAGTAAACTAAATTTTTTCTTCTGTGCCAATAACGTGATGGAATGGCTGCTGAGTGACAAATACTATAAAATAATGATATTCGTTGCTATCAGTGGGCGAAGACTGAATTGTGTTTAACGCGTATTTGTAGCATAAAAAGTATTGTCATAAATATACAGGATATGCTTTGAATAAAGTGAATACAATATTACTTGCGAAAACTTAAAAAAAACTTAAAGAGGTGAATAACAACATAACCTCGAAATAATGACAGACGGACCCGGTGTGTTTATTATACTTCCGATCGAAATTCAGTTTTTGAAATTGCTATCTTTGGATCTGATTTCCAAATTGGAATTTGATCAGCCTCTAAAATTAATTTTCAGTTATTTTTATAGTAAAAGTGTGTCAGAAAGATATCTCGAAGCAATGTGACCTGTCCCAATTTTATTTAATAAAGTTTATAGGCAGTTTCTTATTTTGGAAACTATTTTCTCAGAACCCCATCCCAAAATTGGGTTTGATCAAATCATAAATGAATTTCGCATTTCATCGATGGTACCATCAAAATGAATGAGAATTAATTCTAGGGGCTGATCAAATTCCAATTTGGAAATCAGATCCAGAGATGGCAATTTCAAAAATCGAAAAATTTCTAAAAAATTTGAAATAAGAATTCTGGCATGCAATATCGCTTCGAAATTTATTTCTGATGCACTCCTATCCCAAACGAGTCTCTAATTTTTTTTAGTGTTCGATCGAACCCAATTTTTAGATGCGGTCAAGAGAAAATATTTTCTAAAATAAAAAAAACTCCCTAAAAACTTTGTTAATTAAAATTCGGGCAGGTCACATTGCTTCGAGATATCTTTTTGATACACGTATACAATCAAACTGAATGAGAATTAATTTTACGGGCTGATCAAATTCCAATTTGGAAATCAGATCCAGAGCTCGCAATTTCAAAAATAGAAAAATTTCTAAAAAATTGGAAAAAAATTATCCTATAAAATATCGCTTCGAGATTTATTTCTGATACACTCCTGTCCTCAAAGAGTCTCTAATTTATTTTAGTGTTCGATCAAACCAAATTTTTAGATGCCGTCCAGAGCAAATATTTTCTAAAATAAAAAATCTCACTAAAAACTTTATTCATTAAAATTCGGACAGATTATATTGCTTCGAGATATATTTTCGATACACATATACCATCAAAATGAATGAGAATTTCAGGGGCTGATCACATTCCTAAACGATCCTAAACGAGTGTCTAACATATTTTAGTGTTCGACGAAACCAAATTTTTAGATGCCGTCCAGACAAAATATTTTCTAAAATAAAAGAAACTCTCTACAAACCTTTTAAATTAAAATTCTGGCAATTCACAATGCTTCTAGATATCCTCCTGACACACATGTACCATTAAAATGACTAAGAATTAATTTTAGGCGCTGATCAAATTCCAATTTGGAAATCAGATCCAGAGGTAGAAATTTCAAAAATAGAAAAATTCTAAACATTTTGGAATAAGAAATCTGCCATAAAATATCGCTTCTAGATTTATTTCTGATACACTCCTCTCCTAAACGAGTCTCAAATTTATTTTAGTGTTCGATCGAACCACTGTTTTAGATGCCGTCCAGAGAAAATATTTTCTAAAATAAAAAACTCCCTGAAAACTTCATTAATTAAAATTGCGGACAGGTTGTAATGCTTCGAGATGTCTTTTGGATACACGTAGACAATCAAACTGATTGAGAACTACTTTCAGGGGCTGGTCAAATTCCAATTTGGAAATCAGATGCAGAGATAGCAATTACTAAAATAACATTTCTTAAAATTTTTAAATAAGAATTCTGGCATAAAATATCGCTTCTAGATTTATTTCTGATACACTCCTATTCAAAACAAGTTTCGAATTTATTTTAGTGTTCGATCAAACAAAATTCCCTAACAACTTTGATAATTAAAATTCGGACAAGTTATATTGCTTCGAGATATCTTTTTGATATCTGATAATTTTATTATTTCGGCAACTTAGAAATCTTAAACGGGAACCCCTATTTTTTATTGCATATTCGGATTCTTTGGATAAAAATGCGTATGATTTGTCCAAACATTTTTCTCGTTTCGCGATAGATAGCGCTGTAATGGACGAAATTCAATTTTTATTTATTGTACTGTTACTGCAAATGTACGCTTACGATTCTGCAATACTCGCAATTAGGCTAAAAACAAACTACTACTTTTAGCGTAACCCAGGAACAACGACGTGGACGTAGCAGTTTTCTATTCCCTTCGGGGTGCTTGATTAACGTGAGTCCCCTCGCCTCTCACGATTCGTGGTACTCGGGGAATCATCTTTTAATTGAAGTAAGTGCTAAAAATGATGACTTTGGGCTTCAATGCACTTATTAATCCGTAATTGAAATGAATTTACACAACGGAGAAGTGTATCTTCTTGAATTTCAGCACATGGACTTGTAATTCGCTCAATCATATTCTCACGTGTTGTTGGTTTTTCTTTGTAAACTTAGTCTTTCAGATAGCCCCATAAAAAGAAATCTGGTGAAGTAAGATCTGGCGATCTTGCAGGCCAATTTATCGGACCGCCTCTACTAATCCAGCGACCATTGAAATCACGATCAAGAACTTCTCGTGCCACCGCTGAATAGTGTGCCGGATAACCATCATGTTGAAACCACATTTACTGCCGTATTTCTAAGCTCAAGTCTTCAAGAAATATTGGCAGTTCATTTTCCCACATGTCTTGATGTTTTAGACCATTTAAGCTGCCTTCGGTAATCTGGAGACCGATCAGTTTTTTGCCAATTATTCCACACCATACGTTGACGCTGTTGTTCAACTTCACAAAGCCACCAGTGTTGCCGTTTGGGAAAAGCCAATAGTACTGACATGAAGGCCAATTTCGTACTGTCATTGTACTAAAGTTGGCGCCAGTAGTACTAGGCATGTACTTTGGCGGGAAATTCAAACAGTTTTGGAGTATAATTGAGCGGTTGGGTGCAAGAACGGCAGCTCACGATATATCTCCGGGTAAAACAGAGCGATACACAACAAATTGACGGCCTAATGAAAATAATAATCCGTGAAGCCAAAAGTTGGGTTAGGAGAATAGTAAGGAGAGTCAAGTGTAGAGAAATCGTGAAAGTTTATGGAAGTATATATCTATTTTTGTTATTAAACAAATCATGAGATTGTTTAATGAAATAAAATTATATATTTTATTTTTAAAGTGGTTAAAAGCAAATGAGTGTTGGGATGATAGCCCTAAAATTCTTGATGTAATTTTAGGTTATTTTTATAATTGCAATGTTATTATATAATGCTTAGGACTATATTAAAAATCGCCAATAAGTTTAAATCCAGCACTTGGCTCTGACCTTCTATGAGGCGTAATGTGATTGAATTAATATTGTAAGAAGAAAATGAATTTGATGTGTTACAGCTATTTCGTATTTGCAAATCCCATTTTTACAACATTTTTCTTGTAATTTCTATTTTCTTTTTTCTTTTTCACTAATTAAACTTTGAGAATACCTACACAAGAAAAATTTTTCAGCAATAAAGAATGAAACTAGCTTTTTTTCAGCAAAATAAGAGGTACTTTAAATTGTTTTTTTTTTCAAATTCATAACTTTCAACTGCATTCTCCAAATTTATGAATATCTTCCCACTATACGTAAAGATGTTTTTAATTTTGTTTAGATTTATTTAAATATGCTCGTGCTGCTCTTATATTTATTGCTCTCATTCTTTTGAATTTAACCGAAATGCATGTTCAATTTTCCTCACCAAATTTTTTTTTTAATTTTTCGAAAGTATTCCAAAATAATTTTCATATCATTATTATTTTTATTTTCAGGTAAGAATGAAATTAATCATAAGGCTTCCATTGTTTCCGCATATTTCTCGATATGAATTCTGACAATTTCAAGGCCAATTTTCAGATTTATACCACACCACATTAACTATTCATTTTTATGAATAAGTATAATTCTTCCGAAGCTTTTTAAATTATAAAAATTATGTGCAGTCTATTTATAATAAATTAAATTTACATGTTAAATTAAAAAATATAATAGGCACTAGATTAGTTTTACTTAAATTCAAAATTTGCCCTGAAAACCCTATGAATACGTGTATAGATCTAGTCGCCAAAATCTCACTTTGCCTTAAAATATTATTAATGCGCAATATGAATAAATGTATTTCCTATTATTTGGGTTTAAAAAATTAATTAAACCACCTGGTCTTTCGTCATTTGTTTTTATTCATTTAGTACCAGTCGGTAAAGAAAATTTTGTTGTTGTAAAGAAGCAGAAGCTAACAATTTGTAGATTTGTCCCAAGATATTCTGTTGATATTTTCTTTGTATATTATCACAAGTTATATTTTACAAAGTAAAAAGTAATAAGAATGGAGAAGGGTCGAAAGGGGAAAAGAGATGAGAATTTCTGGAAAAGGAATATCACGAAAAAAGGCAGAAATAAGGTAATTGCGTTCTTGAATTTTCCAGAAAAAACGCCGTATCAAAATTACAACACAATGTTAAAGATCGTAGTAATTTTTCTAAAATATTATAATGTTAAACGTTTATTTTTATGTGAACCTTTTTCTGAGAATTTTAATTCAATTTTCTGGTTAAATTGTTTGGATCTTTCTGTTTATTTCTAGATCCAGACGTGGGAAAAACTAGGCTTACACTGGGGAGAATCGGCTTATGCACAAATTTTTGTTTGAAAGCGTCACTACGTGAAAAGATAACGTGATGGGATCCTAAAAAAATAAAATTATTATATAAGTCATAAGTATTCTACCTTAGGCACCCCTGCTAAAACAAAGCTTAAAGAAATTTATTGTATGTAAGTTTTTTAATTTTTCGTAAGTTACAATTTTTGTACATTCTTGGATTTCAACTAAATCTTTTCAATTTTTCGCGCATTTTAATCGACAATTTTGTAAAAGGCACTTCCTGTTTAATTAATCCCTATTTAAGATAATAATTCTTAACGTCTGTGTAAATCGAAGAACTGCGGAAAAAATAATCAAGAGCCAAGAATGAAAACTGAGAATACAGTGAAATTGTAATTTTAAATTTCCGTTTCGATTACTAAAACTTGTCGATTTTTTCCCTCCTGCATTTTGATCACAGGGAAGTTTTCAAATACCCCAAACTATTCTTCATCTAGATTTATACATGTATTTACACAGATATTAAGAAGTTTTTCCGAAAGAAGGGCTTAATTTAATAGGAATTATCTATTAGTAAATAACTGATGAAAATCCGCAAAAACTTAGCTTTTTTTGACTTCCAAAAAAGTAAAAAGATTGAAACTCTTGAAATTTATTTAATTCTGCGCTCGAAATGTTTCTTAAACATTCTTTTCAAGCGAGGGCAACCAAGCTGCATATCTACCAATTACAAATTAATGATACTTTTTCAGGGTACCAATGCTGATTATTTTCAATTTAACAATATTTTCTACTTTCCTTCTGACTTTCAGTAAAACCGATTATTTTTTTGACTAAAATTGGAATATAACCAGAAGCTCATATGCGCGCTACGCGCGCGACCCACTAATTTACTTCCAGTTATTCTATTTGGAAATGAAGTTCAATTAAATGATGCTTTAGCATATTAAAATAGATAATAATGATACTGGTTTTTGGTTTGACTAAGTGATTGAACAAAGTAAAATAGATGGAAAACTATGTTGCAAGATAAAATATACTATACAGAAAAAATTAATGAAGGAAAATATTCAATTGAAGAGATTATTAAATTAATTGAAGAAATTAAGAAAAAGAAAAAATACTGAAATTAATGAAAATGAAATTTAAAAAATTTTAAATTTTAATTATTTTTTAATTCTTATTAAATATATAGTGCATACATTTACTTATAAAAATAAATGGTTTAAAATGTTCAAATGGTTCAAAATATAAAACATTCTTAGCGGACTTTGTGGACTCCGTAAACAAATTGACTCGTAGAAAAAAGGTCCGCGTCTTCAATTCTTAATCTCAATTGTTTCGATAATTAATAATTCTTGTACAGTTACAAAGCAATATAGGTATATAGAAGTAATCGGATAGACCGAGGGGCTGTTCACTGAGATTTCAGGTGACTCCCGGACTTACGGCAGATACTTGGCGGTCAGTAGAAATCTCTTAATTCTATTGCAGAGTTCCTTGGTTAGTCCCAGTTAGTCTCACAGTAAGACTCAGTGCGTCACGAGAACTCTCGCTCCAGCCGGCCGGTTCGGCGAAAACCTTGTCGGGAAAATTCGTAACTCTGACGGAAACAATCGAAAGATCTTTGGATCATGCGCGCGATATACTTTTCGAGGGAGTCATTATTAGTCTGACTTACTGATTTTGAGAGACCAAGCCCCTCGAAATGACTAGTTATCTGGTTTATTTTTTTATAAAAAGGAGTAATTTTGATTTAAATAATGTAATAATTTAAATATTAAGCGAGTTTCAGGCAAACAAATATTTTTTTCTATTTCGAAAAATCCAAAATTTCAATGTTTTACAAATTCGTATTAAAAATTTGAGCAAACGACTGCACACCTCATTTGAAAATGTAACTGCTTTTGGTAGAAGTTCAATCTTTTTTTGGTAGAAAATTGGACTTTTTGTTTTAAAATCCATACTCGTAGGTTAAAAGCTCCACTATTAGGTTAAAAGTTTAAATATTCCGTTTAAAATTGTCCTCTTTCTTAAAATGTTAACTAACTATTTGTTTGAATTCGCAACTGTTTTTGGTTTAGTTTAACCTTTTTAGTTAAAAAATTTTACTATTTATGGAGAATCTCATCTTTAGAAGTAGAAAATTGACTATTTCGATTAAGAAGACATTGATTCTGTAGAAAACTTATTTATTTTATGTAAAATCAAAGTATTTCTTAGATCAGTAGAAAGGTTATCTTTTTTGGTTGAAATCAATATTATTATATTCCTTAGATAAAAGATTCTACGTTAGAAAAGTTAGAAGGTCAAAATGCTGGTTTTTGCATATTAATGGTCAGGGAAAATGAAAATTTAGTCAGGGGAAAATCAGTGAAGTCACTGAATTCTTTCAATAAAGTTTTTCAGCCTACCTATAAAACTTCCTGTTTCAGATAAAGTTGAAACCCGATAAAATTTTGACGGAAATACTTCACTAAAGAATTCCAATGCTTCTGAAATAGTTTAATGAGAATGCCAATGATTTTCAATAAAATGCTAACCTGTGGGTTCCAGTGGACGAATTTTTGTTATTTTTCTGCTTTTAAATTCCCTCGTACAAGTTCATAAAGTATTTCCGACAGCTGCAGATAATTTAAAATGAATTCCAAAAAAATATAAATTTTTTTAACTAATTGTTTAGGACGGAAATTTTCAGTCCATTATTTGCATTATTTTCTAATTTCTTCTTAATCCATCAGAATTTCTAGGAGAAATTCCTATCCTCAAGTACGATCTTGAGAATCTTCCTAGGATAGAGAGCAAAGTCATCACATATTTCTATAACTAAAATTCGAAGAATTTCATAAACTACTCAGGAAATTCTAGAAATTTGCATGCTAGCATCAGGCTCTCTTCCAATTATAAGAAATTCAAATTCCGGAATATATTCGCGAAATTCAATACAAAACAGATATCGCCTAAATTGTTCTTACACTTGTAACCTCTTTCCTTAAAAAGGCTAATATTAGGACTTAAACTTTCATTTTTCCTTATAACAAGAAATCGGATTTTTTTAATTGTTAGTGAACCTTAAATATAATGCTTTCGAAACCTGGATGTTTTCATTTTTCAGGCTTTATAGATTGAAAAAAGACACAAATTTTACAATCAAGTTACGTATTGATACTGAAAGTTCGCCCATTTTTTTTCTTACCCTACATTTTATTTTTACGAAACAAGTGCTTGAATGCATTTCGGCCAACGCAATACAAAATTTGTATTAGGTTATTTAAAATTATACCTGCGAATTTTTTTTAAATGAAAGTTTTTAAGAATTTCCCACTAATTTGCAAAGGTTTAAAGAATATAAATTTTTTAAAATGATTTTCTTGCACCAACTACTCAGTAAAGCTTCTTTTTAATGTTTAATGAGACAGATAGTTATTGATAGGAAGAATGACCTTCATTTCAATTATTTAACGATTGCTTAGACAATTAATTATTATTTACTTGTAATTTTTCCTTAAAATGCGATAAAAAATGATTTTTGTAATGATTTAGGTTAACTCTGTCTCCTATTATTCAATGTAGACGATAGTTAGATATCACTGCAGTATTTTGCAACAAACTTGTAATAGTTTAAATAATTTTCTTTTGTTTAGACAATTTTGTTCAAAAATAAATATTTGAAATTGATATTTTTTGTTGTAATTGATGTAGGAATTTTTCAATGATAAGCCAAACCATTTTTTGAAACTATTATCCGTTCCTTCAAGCAATTTATTGAAAATAATTTGATAGATTACATACTTACTTAAATTCAGAAATCATATCTGCAAAATATTATTTAAAGATTTGTATAATTGTTTTAATAAGAAATGTTTTATTAACAATGAACAATTTTTGCATTTTGAATAGAAATAAGTAAATTTTAAGCATAGATTTCGGAACATGGTTGTTTAAACAAAAGAAAAATGGTCTAAAGGAATACGAATTTGGTAGATAATGGGGTATTAATATCTGAACTATGCAGAAATTTAATAATAACCTAAAAAGTTGACAAAAAGTAGAGTTTTATAACTTATTTTCAGAAAAATCTACAAGCAATTAATGATTAATTTTTTTAACAATTGGTGAATGCTTGAAGCAAAGATCAGTCTTCCTGACAATGATCTTCTATGAAAAAGTTAGACGAAACTTATAAAAGTACCCTTGAATGACAAAGTTGATAAAAATACGATTTAAGGAAATGAGTATTATTTAGATACTTATAAACTTGTTAGAGAGTGCTTTAGAATATTTCAGCTGTTAAATAAAAATAATGTAAGTCAAGCAAATTTTCAAACAGAGCTCATATGCGTCA
>JAWWLR010000034.1:57502706-57512871 GCA_035041075.1 Acraspis erinacei
GCGCCGGTGATCCGGTTGACGTGAAACGTCCCATATATATATATATATATATATATATATATATTAGAAATCTTTATATAGAGAGAATACTTTTAAACGATCTGACAACGAATATATGTAAAATGGAAAAAGGCTAGAGGAATAGGAGGAATAAAGACAGAAGTTTGCACCATTTGCTGATGTTGCAAAATTCAAGAGAGCATATTCCAGTCCAAAATCGACTTTTAAAGTCCTCCAGGGACAAAGTCGTTCTCTCTGTCCTTCCATCGATAGCAGCCACAATTTTCTCTGGGACTATAATTCTGATAAAGAATCTTCCTTTCCTAATCTGCAGTAATCTACCTTCCACAATTTTTTTTTATGGAAGACCAGTGCATATTCTCTCAAATTTAATAAATTATATTTAAACGTTCGAGAAATATTCAGTTAGGTCACTTACAATTTTCATAATTTAATTCCTGCCCCAAGTATTTCTAGAGTGTTCATTAACAGTGCAAGAAGAAAGTGATTCCTCCTTAAGGGGTACTTGCCATGAATATATTTCTTCACTTTAGTTTCACTTTTATTCCAACTATCTTCGAAATCCCGTTAAATATTGAATCCTGGGAAATAATTCATGAATGCAAAATAGAAATCTTTCCAAAAAGCTCTCCTTATGTTTGATGAACACACTTGATAAAGTATTTAACATTTCCTGAAACTTTTTTTACTCAACTGCCAACCTTGGAGGGAAGATAATAATTATAAAGTCGAACTACTTTTCGCTTTAAGTTAATTATTTTTGATT
This sequence comes from Acraspis erinacei, assembly GCA_035041075.1. Classification (NCBI taxonomy): domain Eukaryota; kingdom Metazoa; phylum Arthropoda; class Insecta; order Hymenoptera; family Cynipidae; genus Acraspis; species Acraspis erinacei. The sequence goes on from JAWWLR010000034.1 coordinate 57,503,494, forward strand.
AAAATGTATAGGGATTGTCATATTTGTTGGGACACTTTATTAGTTGGGAGAGCTCGTTTTGTCCACTTCTTTTGCACTGGTGCCTTATGTTATTACTGACAAATATTTGTATTACTGTCAGCACTAATATGTGTCAGTAATAATAGGTGGAACCAATGCAAAGAAATGGAGAAAAACGCGCTGTTCCAACTTAAGCAATGTCCCTACCTGTACAACACTCCCCTACTATTATATTTTTGGTTAAAAATTAGAATATTTTTGGTTGAAAATCGCATTATTTTTCAGAAAATTCAACTGTTTTGTTATAAAGTAATCTTTTTGGGTTGAAGGATATTTCTTTTCATTTAAAAAGTCTACTTTCATATTCTTGATTCAGAAATTGTCTTTTTTGGTAAAAAAAATTTTAATAGTTGGTTGAAAATTTCATTATGTTGTTGAGAATTCAACTGTTTTGTTAAAAACCCTATTTTTCTATTTTAAAAGTTTACCTTTTTTATTGAATGTTTTTCTATTAAGATTTCTTCCCTTGGATTTAAAATTCATCTTTTGGAAGCACTCATCTTATTGATTGAAAATTCATTTTTGTTGTGGTTGAAAGGTAATTTCATTTAGTTAATAATTCTACTATTTTCTTGAAAATTCCAGTATTTTCTTAAAAAGTCATCTTTTCTTGTCCAAAATTTAACTATTTTTTGAACATTCATCTTTATGGACAGGAAATTCAATCTTCTGGATTCAAAATTCATCTATTGTTAGAAAATAATATTTTCATATGGGCAATTCATTCCTACTTTTTCGTTAGTTTAACTGTTTTATACCAAATTTCATTATTTTGTTAAAAATTTCATTAGTTTGATCAAAATTTCTGTTTTTAGTTTGACGATTCATCTTTTTTGGTTAAATATTCAACTGTCGTTCTAAAATTTTCGTTTGTTGAAAATTCGTCTCCTTTATTTAAAATTATTCTTCTTGCTTTAAGAATCCAACCATTCTATTGAAAATAAAGTTTCAATTTGAAATCTTAAGAATATTTTAACTATATTAATTTTATTTAAAAGAATTTATTCCCCAATTTTCGTGAAAAATCATTCAATTTCCCCTGTTTTGCGAGTATTTTGTACTGTAAAGTCTGCTTTTGCATAAATGGAAAAGGGATGTTCCTTCCCCAACAATTTTCTCTTTCACATTCTCAAGCTCTCATGCTCAAGAATGAAAAAAATAAATTAAAAAAAGGTCACTCGAGAAAAATTCCTAAGAAACGTCGCTGGTTATGGAAGATGCATTCTTTTCTCAAACAGATCCTTTTTTAAATCTTTCTCACGAACAAAAAGTTCCCCCTTTTTCTTCTTTTTTTTCACGTACCTAAAATTCTTGCGATCCGCATTTCAGAACGAAGATTCCATTTTTAATTATTTTTAGTGGCATTTTGAGATTCAGGACTGAGGGCTGAAAAGGGAAGAATAACACTGAGAAAGACAGATTTTCCCATGGCACGTGGATTATTCCAATTAGCGTAGCAGAATTATTTCTGGGGAGAAAAAAGAAACCAAGGTAGAAAAATGTGCAAGAGACAGACCCAACCGAGTTATCCGGAAATGCGGCTTGAACTTTCGTAAACTCAATTGTACGCCTGATTAATAATCCTCAGGGGTTGACGAACCCTCAGCATCCTCTTGCGATTGGTTTCCCCTCCTTTCATTGTTTCAAGTACAGCCTTTCACCCACCCCCTAAATTCCCCAGACGCATCCTGTCTCTGTTCTTCATGAACCTTTTCTTGCTGGGGGTCAGGGTTCGCTTATTTTATTTTTACTAGAATATCGTTCATATTTTTCTGTCTCTCCCTTTTAGAAATGTCCTCATAATATTTAATCTGGAAAAATCCTCAATAATTCCTATTAATTCTTACGGTTCGATTATTTAATTAAGCATTTTCAAGCCAACTATTATTGAATGTAAAATGGGGTTTTTATTGTAAAATTTTACATTAAAAAACCGTGTTATTTTTACAACATTCGAGATATTGAAGGTTTTTCCTGATTTAGTTTATCTACTTGTGTAAACTCTTTCAAAATTCATGGAAAAAAATATTATAAAAAATGGTAAAGTTATTTTGATTTTTTCTTAAATAAGAAAGCAATTTTTCTTCAAAAATTCTATTTTTTACCTGAAATTTTTACAAATAGGAGGTGCTAATCAAATGTGTTTATCCTAACTTTCCTATTTAAAATTTTCTTGGGTTACAAAATGCTAAAGCTATTTCGATTTAGAAAAAAAATTCTTCCTATTTTTTCGTTGAGATATTCAAAAGTGATTTTTAACCTATTGTGTCTTTATATTCCTAGATAAATGAAATTCTATTTTTACTCTCTGTTCTTCGCCTATTTACAGTATTTTTCTGTTATGTTCTACTTATTAATAATATGAATTTCTTATTTATTTTGTACTTTATTTATTTTATTTTTATTTATCATGTATTTATTATTTATTTATTTATCCTGAAAATTTCAATGTAAAAGTTGTTTCAATTTTTCAAAAAATCGAAATAGCATTACCATTTTTCATTTCTCATGCGCATCGAAAATGTAAAAACAAACATAAAAAGTGGAATATAAAACTTAAAATGTCAAAAGTTACAAAAGGGGCAAGATTAAAAAAATATTTAATGGTAAGTAGACTATATTGGTACTTATCATTTACAAAACTGTGATAGAAGATTAGGTTTTTCATAACAAAAGAATTTTGCTTATCTTCAAAAATTCTAAATAGCTCTCCTATTTTTCAGATGTTGAATAGATGTGCTAAAAAGCTGATAAAATAAAAGAAGACCAACCCTCATATATAAAAAATATTCAGAAAATGGGACGGTTTTTAATTTAAAATTATTTGGTAATGTATAATTGTTTTTTTTTTGTTATCATTAAAATTTTTATTATTTGTTAAATAAATTGTATGGCTTTCTTATAAAGATTTGGTAACACCTTCATTTATAATCTAAATATGAAAAACTACATTAATTAAAAACTTTAATTTGTAATTATTTTATTTTTCTAATTTTGTAAGTTATTATTTTAACAAAATAAAGCTTTACTCATATCTCTCCTTGAATTCAAAAGAACATCGAATTCACTCAAAATTTAGTTCAATTACTTATTTAGAATTTAGATTTAATATTTAACCAATACATTACTTTTAAACTAAATTCATAATTAAAATTAGGAACTCTATTGTGCAATATTAGTTTTTATAAAACCAACTTTCTATTCTAGAGGCTCTTAAATTATAATACTGTGAATATTACTGGTGTCTCGATTTAAATGCTAATTTTAAAAGCATTCATACATTTTTATTAAAAAGATGATTTATAGAATACAATTTTATAAAAAAATTTTAAATACATCATTTTTTATTACAACCTTGAAAAAAATATAAATTAAAAATGGTATTGAAACTTTTTATTTAAAAATATCTATAATATTTAGTTGTCTTAACTGAAGTTATAAAAATTGTAAAAACGAAATTAAAAACTTATCACAAAAACCTATTGTTTTAAATCCGCTCTAATTCCCAAAGTTTTATCTCGTTTTTCTTTCACAAACGAAATCCAGGAAGTTTTTATAGGTTTCCTAACAAAACTCGAGAGTAATCTATTTGTTTTCGCCTCAAAAAATGTTTTGTAATTTGAACACAAGTTGTAGTTTACTCAACCAAGGATTTTAACGAATGAGTTGAATTTTTATCAGTTCAGCCATGCTTTGTTCTGCACCTAGGATTTAAGCCCTTAAGCCGATAAGTCTTCTCATTTATTCAATTCCTTTAATCCTTGGCCTACCGTAGTATTTCACTCCGGCTAAAAAATTACATTGTCTCATTGTATTATAATTTTTTCTCTTGATGATACTTGCCCTTGATTATAAAGTCGACAGTATCTAAATTTTTAAATAAATAGAATGAATCAAAATTAAATAGATAAAATCCGAAAAGTAGCACTTCAAAATATTTATGCTTATTAAAAATTCTTTTGACGCTGATATTATTCAACCACCTTGCAATCATTCCTTCCAATTACACGTTGTAAGACTCTTGGTCTAAATGTCAACAAACATGCAATATCTTCTTTCGGCATGAGTACGTAACCTTTTTAGTTCTAAAATTTGTTACTCTTTACAATTGTATCCAGTCCGAAATTATGTAATATTAGAATATACTTGAATTTATTATTCTTTCTCCTATCTAAAAATTTGATCCCTAAAATTCGAATATTCTTTTTAAAATATTTGCTGCTAATTTAAACGATTCCAAGAAACTTTTAACAGACTTCAATAATTTGAAATGATTTTAATGGACTTTAAAGATTTTAGGGTATTTTAAAAAAGGCAGTGATTAAGCGCACGGAATTTTCCGTAAAATTAGCCAGCGTTTTTTCTGTGACCAGTCACAGGGATGCCTTCACGCCCCCCACGAGACCCTGGAAAAGGTTGAAGTTTTACGGAATATTCCGTACGTTTAGAGACTTCGTTTAAAAAATTTCTAGAATATTTAAAAATTTGTAATAAGTTTAAAGAGAGTTCAAAGGATTCGAAATATTTTAGGGTATTTGAAATGTTCCAAGGAACTAATGATAGATTTTAATAATTTTCAAGGATTTCAAAGTTAAAAGATATTATATTTTAGAGAATTGTAAGGAATTTTAAAGTGATTTGAAAGGTTTGAAAGGATTTTGAAAGATTTTAAAGAATTTGAAGCATTGTAGGGTATTTTAAAATATTCAAAATAATTTTTTCTAGATTTCCATAATTTAAAGGTATTCCGAAATATTTAAAAGATTTTAGGGTATTTTTAAAACTTCCAAGGAATTTTAAATGACTTAAAGAATTTTGAAATGGTTTTGAAAGATTTTAGAAATATTTTAATGAGTTTCAAAAGATTCCAAGGAATTTTGAAATAATTTCAGTAATTTAATGCAATTTCACAGAATTTTTAATATCTTACTATATTTTAAAAACTTCAAGGGGTTTTAGGAGCTTAAAAAAGTTTGAAGGGATTTTAAAGCACTTCAAAGGATTTGGTATATTTTAGTGTAGATTAAAAGGTTCCAATGAATTTGAAATGGATTTTAATCATTTATATGGATTCCAAACAAGTTGGAAGATTTTAGAGTACTTTTAGAAATTCCAAACAAAAATCCAAGAGCTTTAATAGGTTCCAAGGGATTTAAAGTGGTTTTAAAGGATTTGAAATATTTTAAATTATTCTAAAATATTGAAACTTTGTTTTGAGGATCTCAGTAATTGAATTCTATTTTAAAGTATTTGAAATATTTAAGGAATTTTAAAAGGCTCCAAGTAATTTACAAAATCTTTGAAAAAATGTAAGGAATTTTATCGAATTAGAAATAATTTAGTGTATTTTAAAAGATCCCAATAAATTTTTCATTGATTTTAATAATTTTTTAAAGGATTTCAAAGTATTACAAATATTGTAGGACATTTGAAAAGATTCCCAGGTATTCTATATGATTTACGAGGATTTCAATTATTTAAATGGATTTTAAAAGCTCTCAAGGTATTTCAATAAACTTGACAGGATTTCAAAATATCCTCAGGTTTTATAAAATTTTACGGGATTTTATAAGATTTTAGTTCATATGCAATTCACTCTGAATGCTCACTAGTTTTGTTGAGTTGTTTGGAATTCTCTAGGATTTCTTTTTTTTTAATTTTCTCCGAAATTTTGTTAACGTTGATCTTTTAATATTAATGTTCAGTGAATGAAAAACTATTCAGGGAAAAATCAGGGAACAGTCAGAGACTTTTGAGAAGGATTTTTGCGGTCTCCCTGATTTTCTGCTAATTTACAAGAATGTCTGATCTTAACGTTCCGTATCTACTCGAATTTAAACATACAAGAAGTAATAATAAAGTCGAGTGATTAAAACCCGAAAGGCTAGAAATCCAATCTAGCACTTTACTTTTGATATTAAAAAGTAATTTAATATCCTCTTTTAATTAAAAAAAATGGTGTTTAACTTTAATACCGGTAATATAATAACTCGATTAAACAGCTCACATGAAGCTTTGCTAACACACAGGAAGGAGAAAAATCCGGAAGGAAGAAATACTACCACTGTTACCTTAGTCGTATTTCAAAGTGCTCTCGGGAAAAGCGGTGTGTAAATCTCAGCAAAGCAAACAGAAGGAGGAAATTAGAAGGATAAAACGTAAAATAATTTATCTGATGCATTGGAACGAAGGAAATAATTTAAAAAAATTTTAATTTACAATAATCTTTTCTTTAAATTTATTTTTTTTTCTCCAAGTTACTATCATGCTAGTCCCAAAATGCATTTATTTTTGTTAAGAAAAATGATTTAGAGGTGCCGGAAAATCCACGAAAAAATATATTTTTGGAACTTTTATTCCGAATCGGCAATATTAGGAGCATCGAGTTTAAGCTAAACATTTCTCTTCACAATAAGCCATATAATATGCATAAAAAATCTTTCCTTGAATTTCACCGTTATAAGGCTTGTTTTCAAGAGTCAATATAATCATATAATTGTTATTTTTTTAAAATCGGACTTATTTTTTGTGGACGCGCATACATTTTTAGGGAGGGATAAGCATGAAAATTCGAAAGAGAAAAATGTTAACCACCCTATTGGATATGCTTGTGAGTTTTTTCCCAAAGACAAATTTTCTCTGTTCAAGTTCTTTGAGTTCCTCTGTTTGTCTCTGGGTTGAATTTAGGAAATGAATGTGAAAAGTTTTCTAGGGAAATTTTTTAAAAGTATTCGCCTGAGTGCAGCTGCGGTTGACGAATGTAGACGCAGGCTGGAATTCCCATTTCTTTCAGTAAGTAACAGCCATACTTGTAGCTGGGGAGGCAAACCCGCTTAATCTTTCTGCAAACTAATAAAACTTCGTTAAACCCACTGAAGTCGCGGCGATTCCATTGGGATGAGACAAATACGCGAGAAAAGAAAAATCGTGCAGAAACTCCTGGTTTTGTTTACAGGCAATTTTAAATCATCAGAGATGTGAGGCGGTTTTATTACTGGAATGGCGGTTTATCATCTACTGCTGTATATTGAAATCATTATAGTCTTTAGTTTTGACAGCCCAGCGGAGCTAGAGAGGAATTTTTTCACAGCTAAGGACTAGAACGATTTTGGCTTAGGATGGTAGATCATAACCCCTCAGTCCAGAATCAAAATTGCTGATTTTATAAATAATTAATTAAATAAAATACTTTGATGAACATATTTTTTATTTCATTCATTATTCATTGTTAAACAAAATTTTTAATTGTGTAATTTGGGGAAATTTATCACTGGAATATTTTTCAGGTTTGGCAATTTTATAGTATCGAATATTTTAATTATAGTGTGCATATTACTTTAGCGAAAAATTAGCTTTAGGTGATTAAACTTGATACGAAAAATATTACACAAATAAATTATATACAACAAAAAATTCGACACGGAAATCTAAAAATATTCAAAGAGCATTGTTTTGTGTAGGGTACTATTTTAAATTTAAGATATGAGTATATTTTTAAAAGTAAAATAATAACGAAGTTGAATTAATTTTTCTTATTTAGAATTTACTGGTGTAAGAATTTATAAGGGTAGACTTAATTTTAACCTTAAAAAATATGTACACTATTTCCTTGATTGCTATTTTTTTCAAATTTTAAGAATATTTGGTAATTCTAAGGAGTTTTTGTTGAATCAAGAATACTTATTTTGCAACAAATTTATTGAAATCTTCGAATTGATTATTTTTAACAGAATAGTTTTTATCGATGCATTTATTTCAAACAGTGAAATCCAATTCTTCTATGGTCTTTATGATTGATTTCTTTCCATATTTTCATTTGATACTTTAAAAATTATTTTCAAAATAAAGTGATGAATTAAAGGCAATAAGCTTTCGTTGTTCAGATTTCACACATATAGAAAAATGACTTTTAGAATTAAAGAAATATTTAGTACCTAAACAATCAAAGAAATAGTAATTCTGTAAATTAAAAGAATTTTTTGATAATAATACTTCAGATGAATATGAATATTTATATCAGCTGGGGAGAGAATTGAAAAATCTCAAAAAATTAAATTCCTGTTACTGTTAAATTCTGAAAAAATATATCATTTGATGTATAAAATTGCCGAAATTATAAATTTCTCATAAACTAAAAATTTCCGTATGATAAAAAGTTCGACCATTTATAATATTTAGGAATTTGAAAATTCTCGAAATAAAATTGCCAACGTTATATGAACGCGACTATGCATCCAACTATGAAATTGCCGAAAACGGCAAATTGCCAATTATCAAATTAACAGATCCAACCAATTATTACATGGTTTTAATAATGAATAATTAATAAATAAAATAATAAATACATAAAAATCAAATTAGAAATATGTTCAACAATTAAAATTACATGCCTCTAGTTATTTATATTTTCCGTTTCTAAGATAGCTGCAACAAGAAATGGAATATTTTTTCATACACCTAAACAAAAAATGTAATTTCCTGTAAAACAGTTTGCACAATTTAAATTAAGAAATTACATAACTACCCATTAAAACTCAAACTGAAAATTAAAATAAGTCTATTCTTATTTCAGTGCTAAATTTTATTTTCTATCGTTGAAACTATTATTGAAGTAATATTTAACAAATACTAATTTCCAACCTTATTATTTTAATTTTTAATTATTAAACGCATCAGAGAGAATATTAGGAAAATTCAAAGTACTGACTAAGTGTTGATAACTGTTTAATCAGTATTAATAATCGACTATCTTAAATTCCCGCGAGGCTCGGAAAGGAGGTCGATAAATTAAGTCCAAGCAAGGCTTACTGACTACATTAGAGCAGCGCAGTGATGCTCTAGGCATAGTAAAATCGACTTAGACAATCCCCCCGGGAGAAATCAAACCATCTGAGCTAATTTCGCGGTTATCGTACAAACGATGTCACTATATAACCTCGCAGGAAGTAAAAGAGAGTTTCAAGAGACGAGAGAAACGAGCAGAACTTTGAGCTTGAGTTAGGTCATTACTGGCTCTATCTCAAGGGGTGGCGTCTATTAGTAATAGCTTACGTCTTTAGCCTGAACAAGCGAATATCGGATGTTTCAGTTTAACATATAAAATTCATTTAAGTCTGGTATCTCAAAAATAAATTAAATGTTATGTGTTAGTAATTGTATGTTTGTAAAAGTTGATTTTTTACCCGAGAAGATTATTTTCTTCAGCAGAAAAGAGAAATTATAAAAAAAATATAATGATTTTCAACGAACTGCTTGAATTATCAACTGAAAAGATCTGTATTGAACCAAATAGTTAAATTATAACTTGAAAAAATTGAT
>JAWWLR010000034.1:57514044-57529949 GCA_035041075.1 Acraspis erinacei
ATAACTTGAAAAAATTGATTCTCAATCAAATATAATAATAAAATTTTAACTTAAATGATTAAATTTTTAATCGACCCAACTCTTAAACCAGCAAGTTGAATTTTCTTATTAGCTTCTATTAATTGAGAAGTTTCTTTAAAGCAGGGAAAAATACGTAATTGTGAAGAGAAACTGAAATATTGAAGCGATTTTCAAACGTATTAAGTTACTCCTTTAACTCAAATTTCGCAGATTGTTACAAAATGGAGGGGTGAGTAAAAAAATCAGTAACAGGTATTTAATTTTATCAACATTTCACGCTCTTACTTTCATAAATTTTTAACGATATATTTCGTTGTATACTTCAAAAAAATATCAAGCTCCAACGAGAGACATAATAAGTAAGTTAAATTTGAAACTTTCTTAGGATTCACAAAAAAATGTATACTGAAATTGTCCCATGAATCATATGAAGATTTATTTATTCTTTTGTTACCTTGAAAAATTCTTAACAAGCTTCGAAATTTGTTTTCAAAATCTTCAAAAATGCATGTTTTTTCTTGAATTTTTTCAAATATTTTCAAGTTTTTAATTATTTTCTGACCTTTTAAAAACTTCTAAATGTTCTATATATCTTTCAGAAGTACAAGATTCGTCAAAAGTCCCAACATCTTTAGTGCATATGATACTTTTGATAGTAAATGCACGATTTTAGATTTTTTTATATCACTAGCATGATTGCTGCTCATGCGGAGATATTGAAAGCTTTATTTCGATTTGAATAGGAATTTAGAAAAGTTTTGATGCTCATGGTAATTTACTAATAATTTAAGGTAAGGTATCGCTTCGAATTTGTTTAATCTGTCAACGAGATGAACTGATCGCTTGATAATTTTGATTATTTACCTCTGGTGTCACTGTTTACTCCCAGAGGAGTGAAAAGTGCAATTTTAGCCCTGCTTCGTAAGCGTTGAGAAGTACTGAAATCATGCATGCTTCGAGAAAAAGTTGTTTTACTTTCACGCTACTCAAAATTAAATTCCGAACGCTTTGCTGAAAAATGTATTGTACAAATAAGAGCATCATTTAAAAGAAAATATGAAATTGGAATATGAGTCCTGCCAGGAAAAAAAATTTTATGCATTCCCGGAGGGAATTTTTAAAACATGTTGGTATATATCATTAACATATTTGGTCGTCTGTTTTGCAGGGGCGGTTGGTGGTGAAGGTGGTGACGAGGATGACAAGGAAAAGGAGGAGGAGGCCGAGAGGGAGAGGCAGGAGGCCATCAAGGAAGCTGAGGACCGACGAAAAGAGAAGCACCGTAAAATGGAAGAAGAACGGGAAAAAATGCGACAAGAGATCAGGGACAAGGTCAGAAAAACTTTTTATCTTACTCGATTGCCTTTCGCGTCCTTTTATAAAACGAGATAAAACGAGAAAGATTGCTCTCTCTTTCTCTCTCTCTCGTTAAACTTCGCCCGATATACCATCCAATTTCCAGCTTCCTATCGCCTTCTTTTCAACTACAGTAAAAACTTTTCACGATATGCCAACTGCTTTCCAATTTTCATCGTTTATCTTCCAACAAACTTCTATTACAAAGATGTTATTGGAACTCTCCAATAACTCTATATTATTGCTTCAATAAACAAATTTAAAAAAAAAATTTTAATTTCGAAAAATGTCAGGGAGTTTATTTGGGTCAGGAAAATTAGGGATAAGTGAGGAATTTTGAAAATAAAATTTCAAAAGTCAGGAAACTTCACTTTTGTGAATGAAAATTCCACTTAAGTCATTTTTCTTTTAATGAATTATCCAATTGCATTCAGGTCTGAACCTTTTTCTGTATTCTCCCTTTTTTTTAAATATTTTAGTGTATTAAAAAAATTCACAATAAATTTTAATAGATATCAATAGTTTGAAGCAATTCCAAGGGATTTGAAATATTTTAAGGTATTCAAAAAAAAATTCCAAGGAATTTTCAAGAGCTTTCAAAAGTTTCAAAAGATTTCAAATAATTGGAAAGGATAAATAATGAAATAATTTAGGGTATTTTAAAATATTTTAAGGTATTTTTGATAGATTCCAATCATTTAAAATGATTCTAAAGGATAATAATGATTTCACGTTTTTATTTATTTCTGCAAGGAATTTGAAAATATTTAAAAGCATTTGAAATATTTTATGGTATTTTGAATATTTAAATAGTAGTTTCAAGGGATTTAAACATTTTAAAGAAATTTCTAAGAATTTTTATGATTTTAAAGGACTTCATAATATTTCCATTGGGCTTTTAAAAGTTTCTTAGAATTTTTGAAGATATGGGACGATTTTAAAACACCTATGACCTTTTAGTATTTGTGTAAAGATTCCATTCGATTGTAATGATTTCAAGGGATTTTTAAAGCTCTGAAGGTATTTTAACGAATTTCTGATGATTTTAGGAAATATCAGATTTCCTGTAAATTCAGGAGATTTTATGATATTTCAGTGAATTTTAAAGAATTTATTCACGAGGACTCAGGAATCTTGTAATATTTAAAATATTTTCAAAATTTTCAAGGTACTACCCAAAATTTTATAGAATTTTAAGTCTTTGGATATTTTAATATATTCGAAGAAAATTTCAATTAATGTCAATAATTTGAAGGTATATTAACCAAACCTAATAATTTTAAGGTAGTTTTAAAAAAATCGCAAGGAATTTGAAAGATCGTTCAAAAATGTTTAGGGATTTTAGAAGATCCAAAAGGATTGTAAATATCTTAGAATATTTTTAATAGATTTGAGTAATTGTTAATAGGTTTCAAAGGATTTACAATATTTCAGGTTTTTTTAAGAGATACAATGAACATTTAACATATTTAAAAAATGTCAAGTGATTTAAAAAAATGTTAAAGGTTTTTAAATATTTTAGGTTATTTCAAGAAATCTTTTATTTATTTCAACAACAACAAAATTGCCGAAATATGAAAATTTCTAGCTCTAAAATTCATGAATTGTTTATCATTTTACCGAATTGGAAAATATTTGGGGAATTTTATTATTCGAGAACTTTCAAATTCTGTAATATTATTCACTGCCATCGAATTTTATTATTCGGAAATTTTTCGAGGCGGACTTTTTCTATTTCAATATTATCTTTTTCGGAAATTTCAGAGTCAGCAATGTTATTTTTCACCATTTTTCGGTTGTCTCGATTTTAGGCTATCTTACAAGATTTCAAGTTATTTTTCAGTAGCTTTGATAAGTTTCAAGGAATTCTCAAAGATTTCAAAATATTTAGCGCTTGTAACAAATTTTCTAAAAATTCAAATGATATGAAACGATTTTACAAGACCTGCAAAGTTTTAAAATATTGTAAAAGATGCCAAAGGATTTTATCTGATTTTAAAGGATTTTTAATTATTTCAGAGGATTTCAAAGCTCTCAAGGATTTCGAAGATGCTAAGAGATTTTAATGCCTCTAAATTCACTACAGTTTTACTGAAATAAATGGAATTTTTTTGATTTTAAAAACTTTTTCTATTTTATTTTAATTCTTTCGAATTTAACTTAAATTGTTTTGATTTTTAATGAATTTATCCTGATTTCGTTAAATTTTACATCGAACTTTTACACATTTCATCGAATTCTTCTTCGATTAGTTACTTTTAGTTACGTTTTGAGTTCTATATTTTGTAAATTACAAAAACGGAATATTGTTCTTCAAAGAGTAACGGTCAAAGTAAATGAAAAATTAGTCATAGAATTTTCATAATGAATTTTTGCGTCCATCCTGTATAAGGTGCCCAATTATTAAAAGAATAGTAAAGTTGCACAACTACAATATCGATGAAATCAACTTTTTAGACTTAGCTCCTATTCTCTTTTACAGAGTTATGAAAACACTTGAGCTTGGGAAGTTGGTAAAGTTGGTAACCGAAAGATCCAAAGTTTTACATAAATCATCTTATGTAAGAACTCATTTTCTCAAGAATTTGTGAAAATAAAGGGCAAAGTTCAGGAAAAGTTAAGGTGTTTGAGAAACATGAGAAATCATGATAAGTATGCACTTTAGCATTTTCTTATTTGAAACTAAATTCTTATAAAAGTACTCTTGAATTACAAAGAAAAAAAGTCGAGGAAGTTTTAATGCATTGTTAGAGTCAAAGGAAGAACTAGAGCAAATTAAGGGTCTTTAAAAGCTACTTTGACGGACGTAATTGAAAGCGAACGAGAGTCTCGAGTACTTTAACGATTACGGGCCGACGAAAGATCGACCGTAGCGCTAATAACAATGTTCTGACGCTATCTAAAAGCGTCACGCCAACCCTTAAAAAGAAACGTCTTGAGATGCATATCTTTCTCATCAATGGATCTTGGGTGACCTCGTAAGAAAATATAAAGGACGTGTGCAGGCTTCGAACCAACTACGTCCTCGCAGGTTCTTTAATGTCTTCCCTACCTTGTATAAAGACATTTGCGATATTCTTTTAAATTTATTAGACCCTAGATTCAGTTTTATTCACTTCTAAGGATATACTGAATGGAGAGTCAGTCTCTAAATTAATAATATCTTTATTTATATTTTTTTGTGATCTAGGACATATGATGACTTTGTAAAGCTCTTCGCTTGGAGTGATTGCTAGAGAACATTTTAAACTGCCTTTGGGTTACGTTCACCTCCATATTGGTTTAGCTTAATGGTATAATAATAAGAAAAATGTAATGATTTCTTAAATGACAGAGCTTGGAATGACGTCACTATTGACACGTATTCAATTAAAAGTGTTGAAGGAATCTTGTGGAATTTAAAAAAATTTCTTGTGAACTTTAGGTCGTAAATGGAATGGAATAATATTTTAAGGAACTTCTAGAAAAATGCAGTAGATTTTGTCAGATTTTATGGAATTATGTGTGGTCTCGAGGGGTCTAAAAGATTTAAAGGATTTGAACATTTTCATGGGATTTGAAATAAGATATTGAGTTTTAAAACGTTTCGAGGAACTTCTTGGATTTCAAAAAATGGTGTCGGATTATAGAAAATTTTAAGATTGCGAAGATTCTAAAGAATTTTAATATTCAGATGATATTTTAAAAGAGTGCAAGGGACCTTCTCAGATTTTATGAGACTTTACAGGATTTTAAAGGATTTTACCCTTTTAAAGGAATTTCAAAAGATATTACAGATTTCAAGATATTTTACGAAATTATACTCAATTTTTATGGGGTTACTGAAGATTTTACCAGATTCACAGGTATTTATGAATTTTTAAGAATTTCAAAGGATTTTAAAGAGCTAATTATTTGGCTTTATTTAATTTCAATTAATTGAATGAGACTTCAACATTTTAAGTGGGGTTTCAAGAATTGCATAGGGCTTACAAAAATGTCGAAGGATGTTAAAAAGGCGGCGTCTATTTAGTTTTTCACGTTTCAAAAACTTCCTTAGGATCTCAGAAAAGATTCCGAATGGTTCCTAGAGAAAAGATTTAAAGGGATTTCATGGGATTTAAAAGAATTTTCTATTTCAGAAAATGTTGCAAAACTTGAGGGATTCACAAGATTTTTAAGGAAATTAAAGGGTTCCATAATATTTTAAGGAATTTGTATGGGATTTTAAAGCTTTAAGGTAATTTTAAAAGGGTTTAAATGGCCTAATCAAATCTTTTAGAATTTTACAGGATTTTATATAATTTTAAACAATTCATAATTTTGTATGTAATTTCGAAAGATATTAAATGTTTTAAAATATTTTACAAGATTATACTCAATTTTGTGGGATTACTTGGAAATTCAGAATATTTCAGGAATGGTATTAATTTCAAGGGATTTCAAAGAATTTTAAATAGTTTATGAATTTCTAAGGTTATTTACGCTTTTCAGAGATTTTCCCGGAAGTTTTACAAGATCCAGACAGTTTTCATAGGTTTTTTGTTAAATAAATTATTTATTACTGAACTATCTTTTCTGAAATTTGTTTGGAACTTATCCTAAAAATTCACAAAAATTAAGAATAGGTCTATTTTTTGTTGATTTGATTAATATTCATGAAGATATAGAGTAAATTCTAATAAAAGAGAATTTAGTTCTCTTTAAAACCAGCTAAATTATTAATAAGCACATTGTTCATATTATACAACATTTTTAAATCTGATTACTTCTCACAAAGACTTTACATGAAGAACTTAGTTAAATTTCTTTTTTATCGTTATTCTTTTCTTACTACATTCATTATTGTTGTAATTTTGTATCCCTAAATATAAAAAATTATGAACCCCTTTCACAATTTGTAATATTAAAATTTCCCTACTTAATTAATGAAAATTAATTGGGATGGCTTTATTTGTTTTCTTTATGTTAATTTTGATTTAAATTAAAGAGAACAGTTTACATGGTAAAATTGTGAGTTGCCTCTATGTCATGTAAGTTGCACTGAAAAATTCAACAGCTTGTGACGGGTTATTAAACATGTATCCTGTTTATGACATCACGTTTATAAGGTAATCTACATGTGTTAATATGTGTGGAGAATGCTATCTAGTTGTCATGAAACCCCATGCAAATCAGTTCACATAAATAAAGATTGCAGATAATGATTGTTTCATAAAGTACGCATTCTCATGCAACCTGGCAATTTTGATGTTATTCCTACGATGTTGAATCTGTGATAAAAAAAGTCAGAGATTAAATCCGTAGAAATATTGGTAATGCTAGCAAAAAACGCTGTGGAAACAAAACAAAGTACAGGGTCAATACGGGTAAGACTTATAATAGGTTTAGTGTGATTCGAGGCAAATTTGAAATTCGAACACAATTATTTTCGGAATTTGAAAAATCAAGAAATCTTGATACTCAGGAAAAATCAAGGAATTTGGAAAAAAATCTTGTAAAAGTCCGGGAATTTCAAAATTTTGTGCTGAAATTTTACTTTTAACTGAAAATGTGATTAGTCCATTTTTGGTTAAAAATTGTTTTCTTTTTAATTGGAATTTTAACTACCTTATTAAAGATTTTCTTGTCTGTCCAAAAGTTGAAAGTTAAACTACTTTGTTAAAACTCATCTTTTTTTGTTTTGTTTGAAGATTCTTCATTTTAGTTAAAATTTAATTTTTTTCGTTGAGGATCAAACTATTTTGTTGGAAATTTATTTTTGGTAGAAAATTAATATTTACGGGTTAATAATTTAACGGTTTTTTAGAAAGTTTGTATTTTTTATTGAAAATTTTTCTTTTTTGGTTAAAAGTGACACTAATTGGTTAAGAATTCATTTTTGTTGTTGCAGATTTATCAATTTTATTTGACAATTCTTCTCTTTAGATGAAAACTGGACTACTTTCTAAAAAAACAATTCTAATTGATTATTTAATTGAATATTTACAATTTCTGTTTTTAGTTAAAATTGTATCTTTTTCAGTTCAAAATTTAATTATTTATATTGAAATTCATGTATGTTATTCAAAATTAATTAATTTTGTTGTTGTTTATTTATGAAAAATTATATTTTCGTTGAAAATTTGCTTCTTTTGATTTGAAAATTAATTTTTGGATTGAAAGCGATTCTTCTTTAGTTAAAAATTCCAATATTTAGTTTATTAAAGGTAGTTGGTTCAAAGTTCTTCTTTCTTGGTAGGAAAGTAATCTTTTGTTTTAAATTCTATTATTTGAGTAGAAACTTCAACTTTTTTTATTCAAAATTAAATTTTTTGAACTGCTTTGTTACAAAATCATTTTTTTTCATCCCGGTTGAAAATTTAGCTCCTGCTTAAAAATTCGACTATTTAAAAAAATTTGTTTTGTAATTGGGGAATTACTATCTATTATATTATCGTTGAGAATGCAACTTGTTCTTGAAAATTCAACTTTCGGATTTGAGAATTTAACTGTTTTTGGTTGAAGTTCAATATTTTGTGGACGAAAATTGTACAGTTTTTATTTTGACATAAAATTCGCACTTTTGGCTTGAAAGTTGATATTTTCTGGTAGAAGTCTGTTTTTAGTTCATTTAAATAAATGACTATTATATCTTTCATCATGCGATTTGAATTAATAATTCTTTAACATAAAAGTAACAGAAACAAATTATTAATAAAAATGTAGGAGTTCAAGAATTTATGTCCATAAAATATAAAATGCCTTCGGCCTCTGAGCTAGCAATGTAAATCCGAGAAACCTCCCCAGAGTCCCAGAAACGGCTGAAAACTTTTTAAGGACCTGCAACACCTTCCAACTGAATATTGCTTGTAAATATTGGACGAGTCTTACACTCTACCAAGCTTATAAGAAAAACTTTCCCCGAATGATACACCAGAAAAGAACTTCCTACAGTAGAGGAAAAGAATTCTCTTATTAAAATGGAACTATCTTCAAATATTTTCTTTTAAAATCACATATCGAGTAACCTAACATAGACTTCACACTCTTTTCCCTATTCCCCTGTTTTCGCATTTTTTATAAATTGTTTTCTTTTTTTATTCTGTTTTACAAAACTTTCCATTTTTCATTTTAATGAGAACTGAATTAATAAAATCCTATAAGTAAATCCATATATACTTTAAATTTAATTATTTTTTGAAAATTCAACAATTTTGTTGCAAAGTTATGTTTTGGTCGAGAATTTAACTGTTTAATTAAACATTCATCTTTTTGGATAAAAAATGTGTCTATATAGATTTAAAACTCATTTTTTGCAACAACAAAATTATTGTTTAGTTGTAAGTTCATTATGTTTAGTTGAAAAGTATATATTATTATAGTAGATAAATATATATTAAAGTATATATATATATATATATATATATATATATTTGATTTAGAATTAATCTATTTTTGTTGAAAATTCTAGTTTCTAAATTTATTCTGTTGAAACGTCAACTATTTTGCTGTAAAGTTATCCAAATTGGTGAAAAATTCAACTTTTTTATGGAAAATTTGTCTTGTTTCATAAAAAATGCATCTGCTTGGTTGAAAAATAATGCTATGGTTGAGAATTCGACTATTTTATTGTAAATTTCTTTAATTCAGTTGAATTCAACTTTTTTAATTTAAAAATTAGAATTTTCTTTGGTTGAAGCATTAACTCCTACATTTTTCGTTGAAAATCAATCTTTATTGGTTGAAAACTCAACTGCCCAGCTGAAAGTTGAATTGTTTTTTAATAAATCTTTTCTTTAGTAAAAAATTTGTTTGCAATTGATCCTTTTCAGTTAAAAATCCAAATATTCGGTTTTAAAATTTATGTATTTTTTTGAAAATTTGTCATTCTTATTAGAAAATTCACCCTTTCATATTGCAAATTCTACTATTTTGTCAAGAATATTTTTGTTGTTGTTAAATATTGATATTTCTGGGTTGAAAATTAAATTTTTTGTAAAGAAAATTCGACTATTGCATCTTGAAATTCAAACGGTCTGGTTGAAAATGAAACTTTTCGGTTAAAAATTAACTTTTCTTGTTAAAAATTCCTATTTTTGGGTTGAAAATTTAACTGATTTATAGAAAACTCGTTTCGTTTTTGTCGATAATTAATTTCTGAACTAAACATTTACCTATTCCATTTATTTTTAAGTTAATACTTTTAGTTAAAAATACAATGAGTTGATTGCAAATTTAAGTATTTTGTTGCAAGTTCGTCTTTTTTCGTAGGAAATAAATTTTTTAGTTAAAAATTCTATTATCTAAGTTGAATATTGGTGATTTCGGGTTAGTAACTCAACAATTTTGGTTGCATTTTTTTCTTCTCTGACTGAAAAATCTTTCTTGTTGAAAATTCATCTCTTTCGTTGAAAAATCTGAAAAATCGTTTGTTCTTTTCAAAATTAATATTTCGAAATGAAAATATAACTATTTTGTTGAAAATGTAACTGTGTTTTGAATCTTAACTTTTTTTGTTAAATTTCAAACATTTTATGGGAAATTTTTTTTTTTTTGCTATTAAATGCAAGTATTTGTGTTGAAAAATTCAACTATTTGGTTGAAGATATATTGTATTGTTGAAAATAATTTTCTTTTCGTTTTTAAAAATCCAGCTATTTCCTTTTTAGTTGAAAATTATTCTTGGTTGCAAATTCATCTTTTTGGGTTAATTGAATCTTTTTATCAAGATTCATAAATGCAACTGTTCGGTTCCAAATTTTTTCTATTGCTGTTGAAGATACAACTATTTCATCTGAAATTCATTTTTCTTGGTTAAAAATTACCTTTCATATGTAAAGTTCATCTTGTCAGGTTTAAAGGTCAAACGTTTCTAAAATACTATATCAATATTTCGAAAACACATCATGTTTATTGAAAATTCGTCCTTTTTGGTTGCTAATAATTGATCTCATTTGGTGGAAAATTCATCTTTTTTTTTGTTTAAAAATCTAACTATTTGGTTAAAAATACAATACATTTAGACTTAAAATCTTAACAATATGGTGCCTACATAAATTCTATTTAAAAAATTGACTTTCTTACGGTTCTCCTATTTTCCCGGTATTGAAAGCAGTTTGGGCTGTGAAGTCTACTTACACGGCGCCGAAGTTAAAGAAAGAATGTATTAAATTAATATCTTATTTAAGAGATCTGTATTATCACCAAGGATGGTAGTGACCCATCAGATGGAGATGCTAATCACATTACTCTAAAATAGAAACGTACACTATCGATCTAAAACATCCCTCCATTCAAAATTTTGCTTTTTTCAAAAATTTAAAAAATTGGATTTTATCTGTCACAGAAGATCCCGCTTCTTCCTATCACCAGAAATCGAAGCTAGATCTACCGATAGCACTTTAGGTGCTCTTAACACAAAGCTACTGGGCAAATCGCAAGAAAAACAAAGATTCTTCTTTCGATCTCAGCAGTAGCTTAGTGGTAAGAACACCTAATCGGCAATGCGTAGACGTGTTTCCGATTCCCAGCGGAGGAGAGGAGAGGGATATTAGTTCATAGATCAAATGTAATTTTAATATCTCATTGTTCAGTAAATGAACCTTTTACATATTTCATAAAAATGTTTAATCAGCGGTATAGCTGGAAAATTACTCTCATATTTCGATATCGGTTACAGAATTAATCGTCCCCATTGAATAGAAAGGAAGATACTGTCACTATGACGTACTGTCTCATTTTGCAAATGACGGTGCGATAATGTAAATGGAGATCAATGATAACTGCAAAACGGTCTTCCGATCACCAATAGTACCAATTGTTACTACGACTGTACGACCACAATGTCGAGTAAATGACGCTTGTAATTTACGATCAAATCCCTACGAGTAAATTGGGGTTGCGGAGAATCCTGAGAATCCGAAATTCTACTTCCGAAGTTTCCTGAACTAAAGTCGAAGTCACGTTATGAAATCGTTACTCAGCAGTACAAAATACCCTAAATTCGAATCTCAAAATGTGATACCTCAATTCGAACTGAAAATATTTTCCACAATTGCTTTTGGAAACTGGGTTTACATCAGATGGGGGACTGGCATAAATTACATGAAGTCCTTTAAGAGGGGGTGCTGGGCGAGGGCATTTTAACCATTTTTCTGTGCTGTGATTACATAGGAGAACTAAAAGATAAAAAAATAAACATACTTTATTTTCTACTCCTTTTCAATTTAAAAATGCATTTTTTTGGTTAAAAAACAAACTATTTTTGGTTGAAAGTTCATTCTTTTTTATGGAAAATTCTACTATTGCATTTTTAGTTAAGAATTCATGTCTTTGGGTGGAAGTTTTGTCTTCTTTGGTCAAAGCTTTAACTGCCTAGATAAAAATTTTTTTAGGCGAAAATCAACTGTTCGGCTCGAAAACTCAACAATTTTGTAGAAACTAATCTATTTAGTCAAAAGTTAAATTAATTTGTTAAAAATTAATTTCTTTAGTTGAAAATTTAACTAATATATTTTTGGTTGAAAATGCATCACATTTTTGTTAAAATTGATCTATTTAGGTTGAAATTTCAATTTATTGATCGAAAGAGTAAGAGACAGAAAGAGGAAGAGCTCTTCGGAATGGGCAACATTTGTTGTATTATTCTCCTTATGCAGATAAAGAAGGATGAGGTAATTATATAAAACGATAGCCAGACAAATAACGTGTAATCTGAGAGAATATGAGAAGTTAGCTTTGATAAATTTTTGATTTTATCTCACAAAAGATTTTTTGCCACCGAGAATGACTTGTCCAGTTTTCAACTATGATACCATGATATAAAAATAATAAAATATTCATAGCGACTTTACACCAAAAGAATATTTTAGAACCTGTTTGTTCAACCAAGTAGAGATGTCACATTTTTACCTCTGTTTTCCCATACTTGTGAAAACTGAAAAACATTTCGCTTAACGGGCTTGTTGAAACTAGAGATATGAGAGTTTTCGCATCGTTAAGGATTAACAGAATGGTTTGCCATTACTTTTATCGATCAATACGGTTTTAACAATATCAAGTAGCACCCAGCGTTAGAAGACTGAAAATATACGAATTAATCTATTTATAATTAAATTGATTATTTAAAAGAAAAAATTATTATAGGAACATTATTATTGTAGATCAAATTTGACGATTGTTTAATTTTATTTATTGAGATTCTTCACATTAGATTTATTCATTTTTAATGCTTTAATTTGCAGTAAAACAATTATTTTAATTCTTTATAAATTTTTTAATATCAATTAGCACCAAATTATTCAATTCCCAGAGCTTCCAGCTTACGTTATAAAAGAAATATGTAGTTCAAAATCTTCTTTTCTGAATTCATTAATGTTGGTATCCATATATTTTTTAAATTTCGTCCTCGTAGTAAAAACATTTTTCATCAAACGAAAAACATTTTTTTATGAATAAAGTTTGAAACTTACCATAAGTAAATATTTTAACAACATTTTTTGTAATCGAATTTTGTATTATTGTTGCTTTTTACCAATTTTTTAATAAATATTGAATTTTAATAAATCAGGATTTATTTTTTTATGTAAATCATTCCTTACAATTCAAGTCTTTTCAATTTCGCAAATAATTAAAAAATCTTTAGGAATATATATATATATATATATTTATTTATTTAATTAAAAAAACGTTTTTTCATATGTTTTTAAATTCGTTAAGAAGTGTTAATTTTTAATACTTAAATTTATTTTTTAACGTGTATAGTAACTAAAATAAAGAAATTAATTTTTAAAGCTTTCAGTTTGAAATTTTACAACTTTTTCGCTTATAGTTTAATATCTTCCATTTATTTATATAATTGTATTATTTTCGCGTCTTCAATTCATTATTTGACAATTTGAAGCCTTTATTTAACATTTGACAGTATTGAAAGTTCAAATTCAACATTCTTCCATTTTGAATGATTTAGTTTAGTCTGATAATTTTGAAGGCATACATCTTTAGATGTATGGTGGACTATTTTTTATTTATGATTCATTGCTTTTAATTCTTCAACTTAAACATATATTCCATATACTATAGTGCCGAAAGCTTAAATTCAAGTTTGTTTCATTTTAAATGAATTTAATTTAAGATGGTTTATGCTAATACGTCTTTTAAAATTCTTCAATTTAAACATAGATTTCGAGTACCTAAAATTTAAAACTCATTAGTTTCGACCTCTGTCTATATGCATTTAGAAGATTTTTTAATCTCAAGGAATTCCACCTTTAAAACGTACGATTTTGAATGCTACTATTGCCATTTTTAAATTGGATTATCTATAAATAGAATTAAAAAAATGCAATTTTTTCTTCCGAAAGTATTCAATTATGAAAGATGCAGCTAAAAAATATAAATTTGTTAAGTTTTGAGCCCCCTCTATTTTTAAAGACACCTCTAGTGTATGTATATTTATGTAGTAACGCTGGCTTCAATCTGATATAAAAAAATATATTCAAGAAGGTTTTTTAATGAAAATTAAGTTTCATTTTAACGCTGGCTTCAATCTGATATAAAAAAATATATTGAAGAAGGTTTTTTAATGAAAATTAAGTTTCATTTTAAAACAAAATACAATGTTATTTTCTACTTTGTCAATCACTTTTAATTATGCATAAAAATTTATTTTTCATTAGTTCAATCTATATTACTAAAACGATTTAAAAAGGAATTAAATATACAATTTACTTCTTTCCTGAGAATGCTAAATTCACAATGATTCATTTTCCAACATTAATGATATTTTCAATGAATATATTTCCACATGAAAACACATTTCAAATGCATTTCCACCTTTTGAAATAACGTTTTGAATAAAATCATAAATTCTCTTCAATGCTAATCTGCTCTTGAAATAATTTCATACAGATGCTTTAAATGAATTGTATTGAAATAATTGTATTCGCTTCATTGAAAATATTCGATCTATATGATAGGAAACTCTAACATAATTGAAAAGTACCTTAAACCATGAAATCGCATTATCATTTTTAAACTGATTAGAAGAAATCCAATTACTCGCATGGAATCAAACGAGAGAATTGTATGAATATTCGAAAACACATCGCGGTGCGGTATTTTAGTAATTTCCTGTGGCGTGGTCCATTTCGTTTTATCTCTTTAGCAAAACAGTATGCAATTGTATTCCTTTTCTCCACGTCATCAGAATTGCATTCATCCCTTTCTCTCAATGCTGCGCTCACACGCTTTATGGAATAATAGCATACGAGCTTGCACACATTCACATTCTTAGCCACGTTAATGGTTAATAGTACACTTTGGTTCCGATTGGGACCACAATTTTCAGAACTCGTATTTTGTGCTAAATTGCGAATTCCACGCCACTAACCACTCACGCAATTTTCCTGTTTCCGCTTTAATAAATTCCGATCGACATATGTCAGAAAAAGCGAATCGCGTCTGTAGAAAATTGTGTTTTTATTGGCAGATGTTACGAAACTTCGAAATTGCATTTTTTATATGTTCAACGAGGTGCAGATATTATCAATATTTTCCCATTTTTAGTTAAAGCTTTTATTTAGTTAACTAGCGACAATCGATGAGCAAAAATTTGGCTTCGGAAAAACTTCGAAATTGCATTTTTTATCGGCTTAACGAGGTGCAGATATTCTCAATATTTTCCAATTTTCAGTTAAAGCTTTTATTTAATTAACCAGCATCACTTTATGAGGCTAGAAATGTACTTTGAATTTATTTTCAGTACAATAATTTTTTTATTTTATTTTTTTTCCAAACATGAATTTTTATGGTACCAAGTCTAGATTTCATCTGAAACACTTTCTCCTTTTGCTCACAAACCATTTCGTAAATTTTGCAATTTTAATTCCAGGAACCTTTTATGTTGGACCAGAGGTTAATAGGTCCTTTAAAAAAAGTACATTCTTTTACTACTTATATACTCTCTAAAAATGAACCAGTGAAATACTGATTTCCACTGAAACTTTACAGTTTGAAACAGCCAGATTTATTTCGATGGTTCAAGCAGTTAACCCTCACTGGTTGAAAGAGCCATAAATGTGCCACTGGTTTAAGCAGTGGAATTTCAGGGGTTCAATCAGTGGAATTCCATCACTGGTTTAATCAATAGGATTACACTTTTTCACTCAGTGAAATTCTTTCACTCGGTTAGGAGTGAAATTTAGCTGGTTCACTCAGTAGAATTCCGTCACAAGTCTCAAAATCACGTATTCACAGAAATAAAAGAAAAGAGTTGGAAGTTCGTTGGTAAGCTAAATTTTGGTCGTCTCCTTGAATTTTATATTAAAATTTTGTGGACGTAATAGGGCTAATACACGGCACATCTGGCCTGTTAGTGTATTAATAATTATTTGTTGATCGCAGGCATGTTTAAAATAACAGCAATCGATGAAAAAGTTGTCCATTTGCAACGCGTGTCTCCTAAACGACGAGAGTGCGGATGACAAGCAATTAGGTCCCGGAAGCTGGCACTACAACATTGTCATATCGATATGGGCACTATGCCATAATTTAGTGCTTATTTAGTG
>JAWWLR010000034.1:57533195-57543652 GCA_035041075.1 Acraspis erinacei
TCATGCTGACACGATGTCATTATTTCGTCGAACGTCCGAAAGCAAGTGTGCGGACGAGTCGTGGACTAACCGACTATACTTACAATCTTTTCCCGAAACAGGTTCAATAACGGATTTTGGTCTACCCGACTCCACAATCTCATTTAAAAACTGGTGTAACGATGATTCGTGGTCTTCCCGACTGCACTTACGATCTCATCCAAAAACAGATGTGAGGGCTAGTCGTACACAAACCCACTCTACAACTATACAATCTCGTCTTAAAACCGGTTTGAAGACGAGTCGTGGACAACCTGACCCTACAATCTCGTTTTAAAATAGGTGTCAGGACGATACGTGGAATGTCCGACTTGACCTACAATCTGGTCCCGAAAGAGATGTAAAGACGATTCGTGGACTGTCCACGTGCACCTACCATCTCATCTCGAAGCAGTTGTAAGGACGAGTCGTGGACAACCCCACTCTACAACTCTACACTCTCATCTTAAACCCGGGGTGAGGACGAGTCGTGAACAACGTGACCTTAAAATCTCATTTTAAAGTGGGTGTGAGGACCAGACATGGACTGTACCGTTGTACGTACAATCTCGTCCATAAATAGGTGTGAACGGATGGCCACCCGACTTTCCAATCTCGTTTTAAAACAGGTGTGAGTGTGAGTCGTGGACTGCTCGAGTGCACCTGCGTTCTTACGAAGATTTTATGCTACTTTATATTATATTAAAAGAACATAAAAAGTTTCCAACAATTCGTAGAAATCTTTTTGGGTTTCGAAGCGTTTTAATCTCGATTTTGACGAATTTCTAGAAAAATTTGGGAAATAAATGACAGGAAATGAAATGTCAAGGAATTGCACGCGATTCCAATCATCTAAAAGTATGTTGAGATATTTGAATGAATGTCACAAGCTTTCAAGGATCCTACTGAATCTCTGCGGATTTGAAAGATTAATAGTGATCTGAACAGGGTTTTTACGAGAACTTTAATGCATAAGTTTAATTTAATTTATATTTTAGGGATTTTAAAGACTTTATTGAATCTCCAACGCTTAAAAAGATTTTTAGCGATTTGAGTCGTTTTTATTCTAGAAATCTTTGTTGAACTAGTTTAGTTTAATGTAGATTCAAGAGATTTTAAATAATTTTCACTTGTAATAGATTTCGATGACTTTACATTTTTATATTTTTAAAATTGTAAAAAATTTCAAGAGATTTACAAAATGTTCAGGAATATCCTAGTATTTCAGAAGATTCCAAGGTATTTCCAATAATTTTACAAGAATTAAAGGATTTTATAAGTTCACCAATTATTTCAAAGCATTTACGGAATTTTTTCAAAATTTTAAGTTATATTAACAAATTTCAAAGAAATTTGGCATGCTTTCCAAAGATTTTAAGCTCTATTTTTATGGATTTCTATAAAACTTCTTAAAATATATAAAACTGCAAGTAATTCCAAACATTGCAAAATTTTTTTAGGTATTTCAAAAAATGTCACAAGATTGAAAAATTTTTGTTTACTCGCCAAGGATTTCAAGGACTTTTGCGGTTTGAGCAGATTTTTTTTAGAGATGTCAAACAATTTCACATTACTTAAGCGATTTTAAGAGATTTGAGAGATTTCAAGCTATTTTAGCATGTTACAAAAAATCTCAAGAGTTTTCAAAAACTTTTTGGGATTTCAAACAATTTCGTAGGATTTTCAAACATTTTTAAGTGTTTCTACAGACAACGTTGAAAAGTATATTCAAGTAAATGGAATTTCAAGGGATCTTTTGTTATTTCCAGAAACTTCGCTAATACTAAAAGAATTTCATTGAATCTCCAAACTCTCAAAATATTTTTAAAATTCCAAAGGATTTCAAAGATTTCTAGAGATTTTAACAGTTTTTCCGAAATAAAAGGGGTTGATTCTGAAACTATTCTTTTTTTCATAGCATCAATATTTTCAAACATGATAATGCTATTTTTCCACGAATAAGTATAAATAATATATAAAATATTTAAAATTATTATTTAGTTATTGCAATTATTATTTAAGATTTAATATTCAATAACCAATAAAAGGTGGAAAAAAATTGCGCACGTAAATAATATAAAAGAACATAAGATCATTTTCGAAAGTATAGGGCCACAGTGCATGCATTAGGCTCTAATTTCAGCCTTATTAGAACCCCTGAGCATTTCCAGTTTTATTGATACAAAGTTTCGAACGCAACCAAAAAATTGACTATTTTACATTTTACACCTAGTTTTCTGACAAACAAAAATATTGAATATCTTCACCTTTAGGTTAATTTTCTACGGAAACATATACTGAAACATCCTATTTGTTAATGATAAACAAAATATTATTACCTAGTGTAATTGAATGGAAGAATATTAATTATTTCTTTGCGCGTAAATCGCGCGCAATGCGTATGCAAATATTTTAAAAATAACTAATAATATATCCCCGTCCAGTCGACGCAGCAATATTCATTTTTGCAGCATGTGTATATAAAAAATAGTATGTGACTGACGTTTCCATTTTCGCCAGAGGAAATTGATTGTCGAGCTGAATGCGACAAAGCGGGTGGCAAGTATCGATACTTGCGTAACCTGTCGCGAAAACACGCATCTATCGCAGATGCATTGCTCCTAATTCATTTTTTGTTATTAACATTTTTAAAAAAGATTTCTTTTTGCAATTATTTCATTTTGGAAAGAAATAACTTTACTAAAGTTTAAAAGATTATTTTTATTGACTATTAAATTTGTTTAAGCCAAGCTAAAATTAGAATGTGTATTCTATTCCTATTAAAATATTTTAATTTGTTAATTTTCATCTTAGATGAAAATAATAAAAATAAAAATGTTCAGTTGAATAAAGAAAGATGAGAATATTCTATAAAAATGCATTTCTTGAAGTTAAAGTGATAAAGGTTGAAGCAATACAAAATTTGAATGAGAACAAATTGGAAAAATGTAGGCAGCAGGAATTAAGCCTGATGTGACCGGAACCTGAAATATTTTCATCATCTTCCATCGGACGTACGTGAATTTCTTTAAAGAAATAGTTGGCAAGAATAGCTGAAGAACGCATTTTATTACTGTGTAGTACATTACATGTTTAGTAATGATCCAGTATGATTGTATGACATTATGACATGTTTAGTAATGATCCAGTAATGATTCCTCATTTCAATTCTTTAATTTCGAAAACTAAAACTAAAAGTTTATTTCTCTTCTAGAAAAGATTAGAAAAAAATATAGATCTTTTGAGTGTGCCTCTCTTTATTCCTTATTTTTATAATGAATCTTAAGGTAGATTTTACATTTTCTTCCTCAAATACGAATCCTTAAAATGAAGAAAATTCCTTCTTTGAACTGACAAAGAACAAAAGAATTTCTCCCTTAGATAACTTTTCTTTCTTTTTTGCTCCAGTCTTATTCAATGAAGTACTTCGATAAAAAGTCGTAATCCTTCAAGGGACAAAAGATTGTCGATTCAAACTCAACTCTTCTTTGCTTTTGACTTTGACCAGAAGACTCTATTTTAAATAAGTCTAGTTTCTATGAAATTCTCTTTACTTTCTTAAAATAGGGCACTTTTACAGATAAAAGCTAGTATATATCTTCACCTAAGATACGCAGAATAGAAGAATTAATCATTCATCATTCAAGAAAACAAATCTTTTTATAATTTAACTTTGAAGTCTGTTTTACTTTAAAATAAAACTTATTCTCTAATCTACTACTTTTTAATGAAAGTCAATTTTATACAAGCTTGGTGTTTCCAATTTTCTTATATATTAATGTCTCAATTATATTAGTAATTCTAACAAAAGCATTAAATTACAGTTGTAATAAAAATTAAGTATTTAGAAGTACATGTAAAGTTACAAAAACTTTCCACCAATTGCACAGCTTTCAGTACTAAATTCTATTATTATAAGTTGAAGAGCATCTTCTTTACAATCATTTCATCGAAACGGAAGATATTTAATTGAAATACTAATGGAAGTTTTGTTTAAGTATTTATATATAAAAAACTGTAAATACTAGGTTTCTGCCCATTTATCTGATATCGTTCTGCAGTTACTTAAAAAATAAACTAATTGCAGCTACAGTTACTTTGTGAAAATTGTAACTTTTTATATTTCCAGCCACTGATTCAACATATTCTTTTCTGTAATGTAAAATGTATGTTCATAACCAAATATTTGTTTGGCCACTGTCCACTGAAACCAAGTAGTTACGGCAGTCCGAGTCAGACGACACTTTAAACTCAAATGAGGTAGAATTACTGGGTTGGCAAGCTTTCATATTAACGAAACGTAACCACAAAGCTTGTTATAAACTTCAAAATTTAATGATTATATTTCGCAGAAACACTTTCTACAAAGTGAGTTACACTGAGACCTTCCAATATTATAAAGTTATATAAATGATAAAGGTATTTGAAACATATTATTTCTCCGTTTACTCTAGTTGAAAGTTAATTTTGGCTTCATGATAATACATTAAATATTCAGATTTTTCTTTCCTTCAGAATAAAATATTGTAAAGATAAATATATAATACTTTCTGATATGATATGGAAATTTTCATTTAAAAAATTCAGAATCTCTCAGAGAGTCCAGAAATAAGTAATCTCTTTAGGGGCCGTAATAATGAAATATTTCTTAGTTTTTTTCCATTTATTTTCAAGCAAAATTTCGAGTCTTCTAACGAAATATAATCTTTAAAAACTATTAAATGTGCCAACATTCAATTACTTTATTGAAAATTCAACATTATTGTTTAAAATCCATCTTTCTTGCTTGAAAATTCGTCTTCATTGCTTGAAAATTCTAAACTTTGGTGAATATTTTTTATCTGATTCTCCAGTTGAAAATTCAACTTTTTGGTAAAAATTCGTTTTGACGGATCAAGCATTCAACAGTTTTGTAGCAACTCAACTATTTGGTCGAACCTTGAACTACTTTGTAAAATACTTATTTTTCTAATTGAAGATACATCATTGTAGTTCAAAATTAATTTTTTTATTGGAAATTTACATTTTTGTTGATTATTTGCTTTGTTGTTGATTACAATTTATTTTTAATGGGCAAAATAACTGATAAATTTTTGGTTGAAAATTTATCTTTTTTGGTTGAAAATAAATTTTTTGGGGTAAAAATACAACTCATTAGTTGAAAACTAATCTTTTTCAATTAAGGATTTAATTAGATTGTTTAAAATTCGTTTTCTTCATTACGTTAGACATTGAAGGTCCCATTGAAATTAATTTTTCAACCTAAAATTGAACTATTTGTTGCAAAATTGAACTATTTGTGTTACAATTGACGTAAGGTAGGGTGGAGGTAAGAACTTACGGATCCTAAAAAATGATAAGAAAAGATTGATTATACAATCTAGGGTGTGATGTAACTTTAATGAAGAAACGGACATGTACGTACTACGTAGGATTGATTGATTTAGCATGACCTCAATTAAATAACAATCCATTAGTTTTGCCATTATTAAGTTTCCTCTTCGTTATGATGGCCTCGCTATACAAATCTTTAAATAACTACGATGTTTTAAAAATCTGCCGGGACCGAATTTTTTTGTATTGAACAATGCACACCTTTTCATTATCTTTCGAGCTTACAATTACAAAAAGCGTTTGTCTATCGAAAATTTCGAACAGTCGGATTGGAATCTTTCGCAGTTCTGTTTAATTAAAATTGGACAATTTAATTTAAATTGTTCAGAGATACGTGAAGATTGCTTCAGATCAATGAATCGGTCCTATTAAACGACAAACCGTTTTTCTTACATTACTAACGACCTAATGAGAGATTTATTTTATGAAAAAAAGTTAGCCAATGAATATTGGAAATTTAAGTCGAAGTCTTATTTTTATATCTTTATTTTTTTAATTTTCTACGTGTCTAATTTGATACTGCACCATGTTTTTTCAAACTAAAATCATTCAATTTTTCATTCAATCAAAAATTGACTAGCAAAAAAATTACTTCTGCACATACACATTCTATATTTTTTTATAAATAGAACACCACAGATTCAGTACACTTATAACGTGTATTATTTTTAGATCAGTCGACCTAGACTACAATTAGAGCATAAATTGACTAGATCCAGGGTCGTTTTTAAAGAAATGTTGATTTATTACCATTTTTTTAAAGATAGATTTTAAAGATACTTTTAATGCAAAAAAGTCGACTTTTTAATGATTTATTATACCTGGAGTCTACACCATTCTATCTATTCAATCAAAGATTTGAATATGCTTCTGCCCTGGTCAGTATTTTCTTAAATAATTTAAATATAATTAATTCAGAATTAAATAAATATATAATAAATAAAATTACATTTTATCATAGTTTTTTAAATCAAACTTTGCCAAGTAATTCTAAAAGATTTATAAATTTTTTAATTTTTTAAAATTGCTGAAATGCCAAAAAAAAAATTTAGAATCTATTGAAAGGGGAAAAAAAATTTTACGAGAACATAATTTTTAATGAAAAGATAAAATATTGCCAAGATTTCATTTCTTCTTTTCTCTATACATTCTCAAAATTTCTTTAATTTTATGAATTTAAAAACCTTCGTTGTTTAGTTTTCTCTTAGAATTACTTGACAAACTTTGATTTTACAAACTATGTTGAATTGTTGATTGTACTGCTAAGTTTTTACTTTGCGAACTTTTTTGCATGATACATTGTTTGATGTGACTAGAATATTTTAAAAAAATGGAAGGTGATTTGATTTTAGAACTACTTTAACTCGGAATAGTTCAAATCTCAGATTATTACTTCCTGAATGCAGCAATTCAAATAGTTGAATTTTTAGCTATATTTTCTTACATTCATTTATAAATAAGACCTAAAATTTTTTTTTTTAATCTTTCAATTTTATTTAGAATGGTACATTTAAAAGATTTCTACGATTCCAATTTTAAACTTGTTTTATTTAAACGCTTCGGATAAAAAAATTTAGATGATAAAAAAGTAGCATAAAAGTTTCTCTCCCTGCTGTTAGGAACGATTTTCTTTCAAAAACGGAACTATCATTTTCTCAAGAAGAACATGTTCTTTTATACTTCGATTTGAAATTACTTTTTTCTGTCAGTTACAAAAGTCTCTTCACGCGAGTGAAAGAATTTACGATAGGTAAATTCTAGAAGTTAAAAAAATACGACTGTTTCCATCACGTACTTTCTAAGACGAAGGAAGCCGTTCGGAAAATGCACACCTCGTGACTATCATTGTTACAGAAATGCAAACTTTTGCAGTGAACTCTATAAACTAAGGAGTCTAAAGATTTCCTTCATAAACTAGGAAATGAGCTTCAAGCAAACTTTGAAAATTTAGACTGTTTCCATCATTCTCAAGCGGAAATAAGTGTAAAGTTGCATAAAATGTTGGTCGATACAAGACACTCTCTTGTTCGCAATTCATTCTTAAAAAATTCGAGCAGTTATTGAAACAATGAAAGTCCTATTTAATTGAAAGATATACTAGTTTTAAATGTTACTTGTATATGAAACTTTACTTCCAATTTTTCTAAATTCACGTCGCTTGCCATTTTTTTACATTTTAATTGTTACAACAATTTGCGAAACCCAACGTGAATTTTATAAAAGAAGAAGTGGATACGAAAATGAAAAAGCTAGATAAGCAAATTAGTCATACACAAATTAATCTTAGTGTACAATATTTATCTGATTTGAGCATTTTTTCAAATGGAACATAACTAAATCTCAAAGAGTAAGAGCGGTTTTTTTATTATTGTATTAACTTTTCATTGAAAAGAAAGTTGAAATAAAAGCATCTGTTGTAAAAAACGAAACCTGAAGGAAAAATAGAATCGTCCAGTATTTTTCATCTTAAAGTAGCACTCATTCATTTTTTAATTTAGAAAAAAATTCGGTTGTATTTTGACCTTCTGAATATTATTCCTAAGGAGTGGTTTAACTAATTTTTATAATATTTTATATAAATATATAAATCTTCGAAAATATGGAATCTTTTCTAAAAACATGTATTCTCAAAGCTCTAAACTAATTTGTCCAGCAAAACTTTTTTGTCCCACTATGCCCTGGTTAAAATATTTGATTTAGTTAAAAGTGAAAAATTTATTAACATTATTTTTTTTAAATATTAGGTTATACTATAATGGGATGAAAATTATTTAATGATTCTATTTCTTTCGCAAAGGAAGTGACACTAATATAGATTATGTAAATGCCATGGGCGTTATAATTGCATGTTGTGCAAACGGTGAAGGTGACACAGTTACCGGTAATTGTCAGATCGTACTAATGCTTAAAATTATAAATGAAATACGTCGCGGGTAAATTGCAATAATTACATCACCCAAAGTAAATAAGACAAATTAGAGGACTTTACTATATAAAACTTTTAATTACAGAAGGCTTCCAATTAAAAACTGGTAATTTTTCATGCTTCGATTGATTTTTTAAAATTAGAATCCAATGATAACAAGACATACTAAAAAAGGTTTTTAAAAATGAAGTTTATTTAAAAAAACTTGTTTGTCAGACAGGAAAATAATGGTTTTGATCAAAATTAATCTAAATATGTAAAATGAGACAAATTTGCGTAAACAGCTTCAAGGTTACTTCTTATCTCAATTTAGCATTTCACATACGAACATTCAAGGTTATATTTTGATATTTCCTCGCATTTTCTGCTGGAATGTATAGTTATCAGAAAAGCCAGGACAAATCAAAATATAAGCTTGAAAGTGCTTACAGGAAATTCTTAATTGAGATAGAAAATAACTTCAAAGCTGTTTACGCAAATTCGTCTCTCGCAATTGAGCAATATTATTTTGTGTCGTTATCCAGAAGATTCTAGAAACTTAGTAAGGAGACCAACCACTTCATATATAGAATCTTCTAAATATTGGTAAGTTATCAAGTTCTGATTAAAAAAAACCCGTTACTTTTCTAAGCGTGGCTTTAAATGTAGAGTTTTAGTTTAAAATTCTTGTATTGTGAATCGTCATTTTTTTAAACTTCTCAATCCTCAATTTTAAACTCCTCACTTTAATGTTCCATAAAAGATTTCTAAATTTGGATTTCGAACAACTATATAAATTTAAAACTATAAAACTGAAAATTATACCGCAACCCCATTTTTTCTGCGATTCCTCCTTCGATTTTCTCTACAAATCGGGAAAGAAACGACATTATCGTTCATTGTCGTGAGCAATGCTTACAGACGTCGTTGCCTGGGTGCCACTATATTTTATTGCATTCTTTATCGAATCTTTCTTTGCCTCCAGTGTCTGGAAAATCCCCAGATTGCTTTTTGCTTGAAAAAATGGGCAAAAGTTCACGGGAGACTACGCCCATATATTATTAGAAAAATATGTATTCCAGATGGATATGATATAGTAAAATACCCACGTAGAAAACTCGTATTGATTGATATGGTACGATAGAAAACAATATTTTGAAAGAATAAAAACAAGTGATTTCATTTGATCAAAGAAGGATCTGAACGTTATACTCTCTCCCTCTCCCCCTATTCTTCCTTTTTTACAAAAGTTTTTCCTTCTGTTTTCAAGAAACTCTTTTTCTCGTTTTTTCTTACTTAAATACGAATTTTAGCTGAGAGTTAGCAATTTTTTTATTGAAAAGTCTACTATTATATTTCTAGTTGAGAATTTATCTTTTGATTAAAAATTCTACTATTTGATTGAAGATTAAAGTATTTTGTTGAATTAACTTTAATAAAAATTTACCTAATCAATTTTTAGCAGAAAATTGATCGTTTTTCGTTGAAAATAGAGCATTAAAATTTTGTATTAAGAATTCATATTCTTTTGTTAAAAATCCAACTGCTTGATTGAAATTTAAACTGCTGATTTGCCAAGCATTCATTATGTTGCTTGAATATTTAACTGTTTTTTTGAAAATTCATCTTCTAGCTTGGTTGCAATTTAAATTTTTCTTAACATTATTCTGTTTTTGTTCGTGCATCGAACTTTTTTGTTGAAAATTCGTCTTTTCATACTCTAACTGTTTTTGATTATAAATAAAAATATTTGTTTGTTAAAGTATCATATTTCATCATATATCATCATGTACATATTTTGTAGAGAATTTTTTTTTTTTTTTGATAATCAACTATTTGGTTGAAAGTTTAACTAATTCGTTGAAATTAAATGAACTAATTGATGATATATATCATTGGTACAATATTTCATTACTTTTTTGAAAAATCGTTGTTTTTTCTCAACATTTTTTTCAAATGCAAATTTGACTTTTCCATTTCTGTTGAAATCGTATGGTTTTCAGTTTCAAATTCAACTTTTTGTTTGAAAATTACCTTTTTTGTTGAAAATTGATTTTTTCTGGTTGAAAATTCCATTAATTTTGTATAAATTCCAACTACTTGGCTGAGAATCAACTTATTGCTTGAAAATATATATATA
>JAWWLR010000034.1:57569118-57581772 GCA_035041075.1 Acraspis erinacei
GGTAGGTTATGCAGATAAAAGAACCTTGATATCACTCTATTCAAGGGCAAAAAATTATCTTCATTTTAAAAATACTATTAAGCTCTCCATACAAAATGGAGTGAGTAATAAACTTTTTTGTTGAAAATTAAACTGGTTTCTGAGAAATTCGCCTTTTGGGCATGAAAATTTCTGTTTTTAAACATTTTTAGCTGTTCTGTTGAACATTCATGTTTTTTAATTGAATCCTAGTCGTTTATGTATAAAAATTAATCTTTTTTGCTGGAAAAGTCATCTTTCTTGCTTCAAGATTAACATTTATGTTGATAATCCTACTTTTTTGGTTTAAAACATTCAATTATATTTGGTCAATTTCGTTTTTTTTTTTTTTTGTTGAAAATCCAACTATTTGGTTACAAATGCATCTATTTTGCTTGAAAATGCAATTACTTGAT
Source organism: Acraspis erinacei (assembly GCA_035041075.1). Lineage (NCBI taxonomy): Eukaryota > Metazoa > Arthropoda > Insecta > Hymenoptera > Cynipidae > Acraspis > Acraspis erinacei. The sequence continues at coordinate 57,569,553 of JAWWLR010000034.1, forward strand.
TGAAAATTTATCTTTTTTGGTTGAATAAAACTATTTTTCATTGAGGATTAAAACCTTTTTTGTTTGAAATATGAAATATTATATTTTTTGTAGAATGAATAGTATGTTGAATATTCAAGAATTTGGTTATAAAATCTACTATATTGTTGAAAATTTTTCTCTTTTGCTTGCAAATCCAACTGCTTACTTTAAAATTCAACTGCATCTGATTTCTACTGAAAATATTTTTTAGTGGAAATATCAACCATTATATTATTTTTTTTAGAATTTTTCTTTTCTTGGTTAAAAATTCATGTCTTTGATTGAATGTTGAAATATTTGGTTTAAAATGAAATCTTCTGTTGAAAATTCATATTTTCGAGTTAAAATTCAAGAAGTTAACTGAAAATTATATTTTGGGTCAAATTGATCTCTTTTGTTGAAAACTTGTCTTTTTGAATGAATAAAACTGTTTTTGTTTTAAAATAAAAATCTTTTTGGTTAAAATATGAACTACTATGTTTTTTATTAAATATTGGTCCATTTTTGATTGAAAATCTTTTTTCTTTTGCTTTAAAATTTTAGAATTTGGTTGACTTTTTTCGGTCTTGACTGTAAAGTCAGGTTTGTTTTTGGTCAAAAATTCACCCCTTTTGACAAAAATTCGTAGTTTTGATTTTAAAATTCGTATTTTTTGTCCAATTAAACTGTTTTTAACTTTAGAATAAAATATTCAATGGTTAATATAAGAATAATTACATTTTGTGTTGAGACTTCATTATTTTTAGATTGACAAGTTATCTTTTATGGAAGTTTGATATTTATTGTTTTAAAATTCGGCCATTTATTTTCAAATTCACCTTTGTAAGCTCAAAATTCTACTATTTGTTTACAAAAGCAACTATTTTATTGTAAGTGCTTTTATTTTGCTTAAAAATGCAGTTATTTGGATAAATATCATTTTTTTGCTTTGAAAAATCATCTTTTTCAGTTGAAAAGTAACTTTTTTGTTTATAAATGATCTTTTAGGGCTTCAAAGTCAACGGTTTCTCAAACTTTCACATTTTTAGTTTGAAAACTCAACTTATTTCTGTATTTTCTTAGAAAATATTCTCTTTGATTGAAAATTCAATATTGTCAATATAGCACCTAAGCTAATTTTCTTTAAAAGACTTTATTCACCTATTATTTTTCTATATTCGCGAATCACTCTATTGCTTTCTCATTATATTATATACTATAATTATAAATACATTTCAAATAATAATTAATTATATAATACAATGTATAATATTAATATAAATTTTTAATTTAGAATAACCTACATTTTTAAATCTAATTTGTTCACATATTTCGATATAAATGGATCCTAGGAACTCCAAAATGCAATTCTTTTTGTGTGTATCATTTTTTTCTGGTTGCCATATTTCAAAAAAGAATTTCAACCTTAAGTTGAACTAGTAATTTGGATTAAAAATTTGGACGAATTTTAACTTTAATTGATATTCAGTTCTGATAAGATTTTTATCTTATTTATATGAGAGAAACTTTTTCGATATTCGAAATACAAGAATACTGGAGGTATGTGGTGTATATTCGTTCACGCCTTCGAGATGCATAAATAAACCTATTCTTAAACCTTTTATGAACTACTATAACACCGATTTATGAAGTGTAAAAAAATTGGTAATTCTGATTACATCAGATAAACTTTGTTGATATTAGGAGTACTACAGTAGTGTATCTGACTACATTTGCTCTTTATTCGTCTTTTTGATTCGCTTCGAATGATCAATTGAGTAAACTTTGATAACCGTTCATAACCTACCTATAGTGAATTATAAAAATAAAAAATAAATGGTTTATTTTCTTTATATATTTAAAACTTATTTCTTATTTGAAATATAAGACTACTGTAACTAAAAAATTAGTTCCTCGAAAAAATACACATTTAGTGACCCCTGCTGATGGTCTCGCTGATTTTCTGGAAATAACATATTTGGTATGAGATATAAAGATCAATTTTACGAAATAAGAAAGTATTTTCCCTCTTTCTAGTTCCATTTACACTGTGATCCCTGCACTTATATTTCTCGTTGAGTTCTGCAAAAGGGAATATCTTCTTATTTTTCCTCACGTTTTCAATAAATTTTCTGACGCCATCGCAATGATCGTCTTCATTCTTCGCTGAGGACAACAAATATCTCATAAATGCAATGCTGTTTTCTGTGGCACGATCTTTACGACCTTCCATCTAGCGTTTACTGTTATGGGAACACTTTCAATTGAATTCTGTTCTATATTTGTGTTACAGTATAACATAAAAAAGAAAGAGGAAATCCAGGAACTACAGCAAGAAGAACCCAACCCTCTAATGCGCAAGAAGAAGACGCCAGAGGAACTGGCGGCTGAAGCGGAAGCGGAGGATGAAGATGAATTTACCAGTAAGTATTGTTTTTGCGAAATTTGGGTATCTGGGTCAGGATATCAAAAATAAAATCTCTGTTTCTCAATTTGCACAAGATTTTTCTTTATTTATATCAAACATTTATAATATATTATTATCAGATTAATATCATGATTAAAAAAAATATGAGTCGTTCACGAAAAATCAAATCAAAATTTCGTTTTACTTTTTTGGTTGTTTAATCAATGGTTGAAAATTAAGATCAATGAATAAAATTTTAAATATGTCTTTTCATACGCCAATTTGCTGGAAGCTTTTCCTTTAGTTCGATATCCCTCGAGGATGGCTTAAATTGAAGCTCTTGGCATTAGACTGGTGATCAAGAATACAATTTTATATCTTGTATTCTTCTTTCTTATATCGTTGCTTCAAAAATAATAAAAATTAGAAAATTTTGTTTTTCAAACTCCTATGCTGGAAGCTTGTCTTTTATTCCGATTTTCCTAGGGAGCGGCTTAAATTGAAGTTCTTGGCATGTAGAATTTCGATAAGGAATAAAATTTGCTATGTTATATACTTTTTTTATATCTGTATTTCAATAATAAGAAAAATGAGAAAATTTGTTTTCCTTCAAAAATTTCCTAAAGTAAAGATCTTGTTATTTAATTGCGATAAAAAATTGTTATCTTACGTTCTTCTTTTTCATATCACTGGTTGAAAAATAAATATATCATGAAATTTTATTTTTAAGAACTGCATGCTCAAATTTTTTCTTCTTGTCCAATTTTCCTCAGGAATGACTAATAAAAACTCTTAGGATGTAGAATTGCGATGATGATAAAACTTGCTTAATAAATATAAAAAATATATATAAACCAGAATAAAAATTACTCTCAAATCGAAAGGCCTATACGACACCCTTCCGTGAGGGAGTCTTTGGAAGTCTTTGGAAGTCTTTGCCTCGATTTTTTCCAGATGTTTTCCCTCCAAATGTAACATTTCACCTCTCTGTAGGATTAATCGAAATCCGATTATCCTCGCGAAAAATATCGATAACTCAACAAAAATTATATTCCAAAATTTAACCTAATGTTACTCTAATAATTTTTCAGCTTAAAAAATCCTTCGTGTCCCTGAAAAATAGCATAAAGAAAGATGTATTCAAGCCACTGGAAAAGAGAATTTAAACAAATTTAGGATTACATCAATTTTTCTTAGTATCTTTTATTTGATTTCCAAAAATTTCTACTCAAAATGATTCGAAAAATCTTTACGTTCTTAATTAACTTTCTAGTAATAGAGTGTGATATTAATTATGTACATTATAATAATTTCCGAAAAAATGTCAATATAATTACAAAAGCGTATTTGTAACTCAGAACTAAAGGGTTGCATAGTACATAACTAAATAACTAACAAAAATAACATTCTCTAAAATCAAAATTAATTTAAGACCTGAAAAGTAGGATTAAAAAATATTATTCAGTTCCGAGAAAGGCAATGTGTACTCACTAAAATTGAATCAGTTAAAATTTTTACTAAGTTCAATCAGTGCCTCATTTCCAGCTATGAAACAGTTATTTTATACTAATGTATCAGTGACAATTACTAACTTACCAGTAAAAACTAGTGATTCATAGCTAGAATGGTGCCAATAATGGAAATTAGTAAACATTTTAACTGATGTATTTTAGATAGTAAGCTTAAAATCTCAAAGTGACAAGAACTTTAACTTGGAACAGGCGTGGTTGCGAATTAAGATATAAATCGAAGTTTTTGGCTGACACAAAAAAAATCTTGCTCTGAAAATATTGAGTTGCTAAATTGGGATAAAATAAGGTTGATCAGAAAAACTTAAACATTCCCGAGTAAATAATTCGCGAATTCGGAGGTTCAAATTTCATGGTGTTTGAAAATCATCTCTATACAGTGACTAAGGGTCTATTTTTTAATTTAAAAAAATAATAAAAACTTTCTCTCTAGATATTTACAGACTGAATAATAATAAATAAGTTTTTAGTCAAAAAATTATTCTATTTCTATATTATTCTATTTTTGATGGTGAGGAAAAAAGTTAAGTAAAAACATTATAAAAGAGGATTTTTTATTAAGAAATAAGTATTTTATGATTGTACTGTATTTAAAAACTCTTAGGAAGGGGAAATTGGTCAGAGGAAGGTTTAAAAAAGGTAAAAGAAAAGGCAATTAAAAAAAAGAAGATGGGAAACTGTTACAGAGGGATTTTTGTCTGGTTTGGTATTACCCAATTTTTTATTACTATATTGAAAATATAGTAATTTAACACATTATGTATATGATTTTTGAAGAATTTTTAATGAAAAAATCCTATTTTCGAAAAAAATTTTGGTCATGTAGTTTTGTACTGCAACCCTTCAATTATATTGCTGATTCACTGACAATTTTATCTGCCATGATACATCCTGTTTTACGTATTTTGTCGTACATTTTTATTTTTAGGACATAATTTTATATGTTACTTAAAAATATGTAAGCTACCGTAACATTATTTATTGGAGGGCGTCTCTTATAAAAGCAATTGTTTATTGCATCAGCATGAAATGCTGGTATTTCGTGATTTTATTTTATTTATTTACTTATTATTTATAACCAAACAAAAACAATCTGATTTTTAAATTTTATTTCAGAACTTAAGAACACGATAGAGACGCAGGTGAACGAAATCAAGACACAAATCGAAAGTAAATGCAGCCTCCAATGAGTCCACCCCACGATGCGGTCGGCCACGATGGCGTCGTCAGTCATCAAGATCGCGTCCGTCTCTTCATCCCGACGACCAGCAAACAAAAATAACAAACACGGCTGTGCCTGTTTAGGATCGATGGACGCCACCAAAACCAAAAGAAAAAAGCAAGACACCTTCGGCTTATTTACACAAATTTCAGGTCGCAAAGTCAACCCGGAAGTGAAGAGGCCAGTACCAGCTTAGAAGAAAACGATATAAAAATATAGATATCTCGAGCCCATGTTCTTTGCGATCCTCGTTGAAGTTTTTAAACATCCAAAGCTCGATGAGCCAAAGGACAAAGAGAGGGGAAAAACGAAAAGAAAACTCGTGATTATCAAGAACTCAAAAGTTTCTCTTCGACGAAAATCCCAGCTCCAGTAACAGTTAAACGAGAGTAGCGTTCTAATCAATCCTTCGCCACTTCAGAAGTTTCCTTCTTCGGTCTCTCAGTCTAGAGAAAAAAATATTCTGAAAGAGAACAACCCGTGCCTTCGAAGCAAATTTCCTGCAAATTACACGAAATTCCTCAATCGGAATTCGAAAGGTAGGGAAAATCAAAGAAAGGAAATCGAAGAATCTAAATAAGCAAAAGGCAAAGGAATAAGCGATCTGGGAACCTTCGTGTGCGAAAGGGTAAAATTTAGAGCGTCGCGGGAGAGGCAATTGGAGGAAAAGCGAAAAAAAGATTGTCCCGGAAAACAAAAGATATTTCCTCGAAACAAAGACTGCCACTACATGCTTATGAATTGCCGCAGGGAAATAGCGAGGAAATGGCACGGAGAAAGGAGTCGATTCGAGAGGGAAAAAATGAAAATGAAAAGAACGATGGGACCGAGGGAACCAGATAATAGTAAAGCAGTTCGTAGGACAGGACGGGAATTCACGGAGGGGCGGAGATCATAATTAAAATATACAAAAGAAAATAAACGAGGCTTGTAAAAAATAGTGCTCAGCTTAGATCCGCATCCAGGGAAAAATTCGTTTGCGCCTCGCTTTTCCCAAAAAGTACCAACAACCCTGAAACGATTATAAAAACGAAATCGGTTTTCTTTCATAAAAATGCATTTGAAGACAATAAAAAATAGTCTGCTTCGCGAGGCGCAAATGAATAAGTTCTACCTCCCTGGCTGTGTTTTGCGCGAGAAATTGAGCGATTTCGATTCGAAATTTGAGTGAACAATTTTTTTAGAAATCAAGTAAACCGAAGGCGCTCATGATCGCGATTGATCGAATGGTGGAAAGTGGAAAAAAGTATCTAACCTGTAAGTCTCTAGTGAAATTACGATTAGCCGAAATACCTTAGCGAAGTTATTTAGTTGCTAGACACACGTGCGACGGCTGTTTCAATAATTAATTAATTAGCTATTACTATAGCGCAGAAGGTTACGGTTAACGCATTTGTATTTAGGGAGGTTTCGTAAACTGGAATCTCGAGAGCTGTAGTCGATGGAGAAGAAGGACAATGACACTTTAAGGACGATCTAAGAACACGGTAGTTTCTGCTCTCCATCGGTTCGATTTCACCACGTGCTCGATCTTGTCGACGCACGGAGAATAAAAAACTCGAAAGAGTAAGGAAAACGAGAAATTTCCTCAAATCACAGTGATATCGTATATAAGGCCGTAGGAACTAGTAAAACTAATTGTTGACATTTATTATTGAAATTTCGGTGTGAAATGCGGCACCGTTACTTTACTGTATTTTGTGCGTAAACGCATTGCACGAATCAAGTAGAATTTTTAAAGAAATTCATTTCGAATTTTCGGGGTTTTTATAACATAGTGATACTTAATGTGTATATATGTGTCGTTAAACATGCTACCGGATCCCGGATTTCTTCGCCTTTTAAAATGTCTCCAAATTCTTTGCGGATAGTGGAAGGAATCGAAATCCGGGGTTTGTGTTTTTCTCTGTTTTGCCGTGCGACGACGAAGAGGCCGTTTTGCGGTACACGCACCGATGTATTTGTTGAAGTTATTATAGATTATAGTTTAATGTTATATTCCGGTGCGTGAACTATGTCGGACGATGGTCAAGAGCACCAACTGCCGGCAGGTGATGCATGCCTTATATAATATCTACAATATTATATGTACATTATACCTTTCGTGTATACCGCACGTCGTAAAAGGACAAGATGCCTGTCACCAGAATCGAACACCCTGTAATTTCAATCCAGGTTTCACGATCGACAATAATTTTATTGAAACAGTATTTTTTTAGAGTATCAATCTACTTCCCTAAATGATCAGGAATCTGGGAAGATGCATATTGAAAGGTTCTATTTGGAATCATAGCGCCTTCAATTTGCACTTACTGAGTTAGAACATTATCATTTACACTGCCTATGGACAGTATCGGATCATTTACTTTTGACACTAGCCTTGACTTTGTAAAGTATCAACGCTGTGCAGAATATAGATAAAAATAATTTATTTATAAAGTTGAAAAGTTTACTAAATTATGCGTTCAATAACCACTAGTTGAAGTGGTTTGGACATGTGCGTCTTAAATAATCACGTGAGAAAAACGAACTTAAATTTCCGATTCCGCCAAACCTAATAAGCTCATCAACTGTCTCTTAAAAATATGTTTACCTATATTCTAGACATCGCTATTACCTCTAAAAGTCAAAGCTGATTTTTAACAGATCAGGATAGTTGTCCGATACTATCTAAAGATAGTTCAGATACGCTGAAATAACAGTAAAATCGTTTTAAACTTTTTTTATAAAACAAGTTGATCAATCTGAAAATTACAAGGACAGAGAGATGATAGCAAATTCAAGTTGCATCTAACCGAATTACGACGAAATAAGCGACATTACTAATTTAAATGTGCATGGGACAAACCAATGAAAGAGAAAATGTGTGCGCAATTTGAGAAAATGAGTGCGAAAAAGGAATTATTGAGTGAATCATTGTGAACCCGTTTTTGTATAGTCGAAGGAGAAAGTGTATTTTTTCATTTTCAAATTCTTCGCAGCCGTTTTTTCGAAGACTCTTTTCTGTGACCCTCTCTTTCTACTTTTTGAATACTCTAATTTATTCTTTTTAATTCACAAATCTCAGAGCGGATTTTTCTTCCTTTCTGCCTGGAAAATCTCGGACCATTCATCCAAATTCCGTGACATGGTGACCTACTTTCTCTAGAGTAGGACTTTTGTCAACTACATTTCAATAAGAACATTTTGCTGAATTGATCAATTTTTTATTTAATCTCGTCGAAATTTCTGTCAAATTTCATGCAAAATTATTCATAAAATTTTTTTAATCAAATTCGGATCATAAATAATTTGCAGTCGGCAAAATCTTTGCAATAGAATTTTTCTGAACATCCAATTATACTTTGCATGGCGTCTATGGTCAACACCCAAGGGTCAAGTAGAACATTATAAATAGCTTTACATTTTTGAACACAATTTTCTCATCAGTGTCGAAGCTTTCAATGTGGTGTGCAGTGTCGTAAATAATGTGTCTTAAAAAAAAGTTTCTATAAATACTCTTTCAATGCAAGCACTTAAGACACGATCTCAAAAATGCACGGGCAAATCGCTGTTCTTGTTTTCCTCTCAAGTTAAAGAAGCACTTGTTACCTAAAGAAACTTTCGAATTACAAATCGATATCTGATTCTTTTTGTTCAGTAAGAAAAAGAGTTTCAAAAATTCTTCCTGCCAATCTTTCTCGGTTGTTTGTTCGCGAAAAGCAAACCCGAGAAAGTTTTTTCGCAGAATGCTTCCTTCAACTTCACCACCAGTCCTTCATTCGCGAACTTTTGTGAGCTTTAAAGCTCATCCGGTTGCCAACTTTACAAAAAGATTCAGTTTGCAACTTCTTGCGAAATACCTGTTCCGTCCGTCAGATTCGGCTCTGTTTAGCGCTCGTTTGCGAGAAACGTAACTGTGACTGTTCTTTTGACGAAACTCGGGTATCAGATCACCTGACTTTTAATTACTATGCCATCAGAAATTCTTTGCCAGACTTCTATTGATATCCAGACCTAATTTTATTCAACCGAAAGTCTCTGAAACTGAGCTCAATAATAAAACTTCTTACAGCAAAAGTTGATTCTTCTGATATAATTTCCGATCGAGAGCCCGGATCAAAGAACCGGTTGTAACTTTCTGACGCTCAGAGTAGAGAGACCCGTTAACGCCTGAATTTGGGCAACGTTCAGGACCTCATCCACTCTTTAGACGCCTCTGAAACTATTGCAAACAAGAATAGCGATTTCTCACTACCTTTAAAACTATACGCCAAACATAAATACTGAAAGGATTGAAATATCCAGAATCATTAGACTGACTCTGAAAAAGAATAAAATAGCGAGTTGGTAAAGAAAGCGAATAAAAGAAATCGTTTATTGAACGGAAATTTCCATCTGTGTCTGTGCTCCTTAAATCTATTGATAGAAAAAGTAAAAATTTCTGATCAAAGAGAAAGCCTTTATAAAAATGAACCGGTTTGAATCAACTACTACAACACAAGGTGTTTAATCAATCTGCTAGTCTCTCTTGTCTCGGTGTTGCATGCCTGTCTATGTGCTTGTCAATGTCGGTGTTCTGAATTCTCTCGACGCGAAATAGTTTTGGGTCAGAAGATCTCGAAAGTTATCCGATTAAAGTCGATCAACAGTCGCGCTTAGTAATAAAAATGTTTCTCGAATGCAAATGAAACGAAAATAATTAAACGTCGCTTACGATGTCCACTGGGCACATCTCGTCATATCAATAGTCTCGTAATGAGTAGAACTCTTACAAAATGTCTCATGTACCAATCAGCACGAAAGTAATGAAGAAAAGAATCAAAAGATATATTTTATTATGGATAAAGAACGAAGTTAATCCTCCACGATGAGCCGATTACTGCACCGAATTTTGAGTTGATCACCAGGAACATAGAACCGGTTATAACTTCCTGGCGATCAGAGTGGAAAGAATCCTTGCTACTTAAATTTAAGCGATTTGCAAGGGGCCACCACTCCAGGCGTCAAAAAGTTATCACCTGCAATACCATCCATAGACGTTTGAACTAACGGGGAAGATGTCAGCTTTCATGAGAGTAATCTCTGGAAAATTAGGATAAAATAATGACAAATTAATGCTCACAGATAGGCATTCTGATAGGTGAAGAGATCGGCTCAACGACCGGCAGTTCTAAGATAATTCGCGGATAACTTACGAGAGACCGGATTTGCCGGATTTGCGCTCTTTCTCTCTATATGATCAATTTTCTATGGTTAGATCTTTAGATGGCAACGCTTTGAACGTACCTTTGGGAGAAGGAGACTTCTAAAGTCCCCCTTCTTCCCCCTTCCGGTTTCCAAATATTCTCGACCCAAGTTTAAAGTTTCTCCTCTGAAATTGTAATTTACACATCTTCCTCTCTGTAATCCCGTCCATCAAATTCTCATCACCTAATCACAATATCCGCGAACAATTATTTATCCGAACACGATAAACTTGAAGTCAATTACTCAATTATAATCCGAGACTGTACATTTAATTAAAAAAGAACTCAGTGTAAAGGACCGCCCCCATCTCGCATTATAGACCCTATGAATTTCAATAGATCAATATTGTTAATAATGTACGTATGTAACAAACATAAACAAATTATAGCAGACTCAAAAAGCTCGATTTCGAATCTGACAATTGAAAAGGTGCGAATCAATAACCCCGAAAAATCTAATTATATTCTTCTATCTTGACAGGTTCGAAGTTGTACTGAATTGTCGCTTCGAAAATATGGAAAGCTTAATCTGTTTCCACAATTTATTTTGCGAAAATTAGAATAAGGAGTCACCAAATTTTCGAAGAGAATCTGACTCTATCCTCTTTCCTCATTAACCTTTCGATCTCGATTACACGCCCTAAATACCAGTAGTTTATATCCTCTCTCCTTCTCTTCGCTCACACCTTCGATGTTTCTACGTGCATGTTACTATCTTTAGCCCACTGTTGCAATTACGCTCATTGTCAATACTATTAGAGGGAAAAATTTAGATAAAGTGTAAGACGAAAGAATGCTATTTTCAAAAAAGAGAGACCCAGAGAAGCTTCGAGTAAAATTATTAAGAAGACAATACTCTTCGTTTTGTAAAACGAACAATCAAAACTCCTCGATGATCTTCTGTTGGCGAATGGCGACGAAACGGTTTTAAGAAAGCTTATGTTCGATTTAATTATGATAAGTGATCTCTTATTATAATTATTTTCTATCGTAATATATTTACCACTCTGATTATTTATGAGTCTATAAGTTACAAAGCCCATTCTAATATGTTATAAGCATAACTCTCTGGGCAAAAATTGTATCTCTGGTTTTATCAATTTTTCAATTCTCCAAACCAGGCCCAGCCGAGGCAAAATGGTACGGTTAGTTTATAAATTTTTCATTTTTCCTTCAAATTTTTTAAGTTAGTTCTCCTGGATTCAAAAGCTTTCCACAGAATGCAATCGAATTGTAGTTAATTCGTTTACAAGGGTTTGATTTTAAATTAATTTCACTTCCCTAATTATACCGATAATTAAGTGTATTGCGTTCAATTATAGTTTTTCCGACTGCATTGAAGGTAATTTTACTGAATTTAAATTAAATTGACTAAATCCGAGTTCAATCGTATGAATGTAAGTTAATCCGATTAAATTTTAATTTATTAATGCATTGTAATTAATTCAAGTTCAATTTTTTATTTATATCAGCAATTAAGTGTTTTCGTCTCAATGTAAATTTAATGGAAATTACTTAACTCAATTCGAATGAATTCATGTTAATTCGGATAAAATTCAAGTATATTTAAGTTTATTGGATTTAATTAATTCAATTTAAGCTATTCGACTAATTTCAGGTATATTTTCAGACTAAATCTAAGTTATTTGAACTGAATGCAAGATAATTTGATTTAATTCAAGTTAAGTTTACGGAATTTTAGTGAAATTAAATTCAATTAAATTGCATTATATTGTGATTGATTTAATTTGAATTTCTTATTTATATTGGAATTAAGTTGTTGCACCTTAATATAGGGTTTTCACTAGAATGAATTCAACTTAATTCGAGTTAT
>JAWWLR010000034.1:57581782-57593872 GCA_035041075.1 Acraspis erinacei
ATAGTTAGATTGAATGATTTTAAGCTAATTTGTGTGGATTTAAGTTGATTCTACTCAATTCAAGTTATGTTCTAGACTAAATTCAAGTTAATTCGACTGAACTTAAAGAACTTCGTTTGTATTCAAGTTTTCTTGACTTAATTCAATTGGAATAGAAGTCTAAATTTAAATTATTTGTACTGTATTTACTGAATTCCATTACACTGTAATTTATTAAATTTCAATTTGCTATTCATACCCGTGTTTAAGTAATTTGATCTAAATATAATTTAACTAGAATAAATTGAAGTTATTTGAAATGAATTCATGTTAATTGGATGGAATTCAATTGACCAGTCAATTAATTCAACTAAGTATTTTAGTTTATATTACTTAATGAGCTCAAACTTATTATAGTTGTTTTAACTGGATTAAAACTAATTCATCTGGATTTAAGTTAATTCTATTTCATTAAAGTTCCATTCTAAACTTAATTCAAGGTAATTTAACTGAATTCAAGCCAGTTTGTTTTAATGCAAGTGAATTTAAATTATTTTGATTCAATTACAATTCAGCTCAAGACTGAATTTCAGGTAATTTCCCGCCACTCAATTTCATTGAAGTCCTTATTCTATTAAAATTGAATGAATTACGCTACATTAAGTCCGATTCCACTAAATTAAGATACATTTTTAAGAATGCGAGTGGATTCAAGCAAATTATAGTTTTTTAAAAATTTAATTTAAGTTATTTTGACTGATTTCAAACTAATTTCTACAAATTTTAGTTAGTTACTCTAAAATTACTGTTAAATTATGTACTAAATTAAAGTTATTTCGATTGAATTTAAGTTATTTCAAATCAATTCAAGTTCAATGCAAGACTAAATTTAAGTTATTTGAAACAAATTTTGGTTAATTTTACTGAACTTAAGTCAATCTTAATGGATTAAAAATAATTTTACTGAAATGATTCTGATTGGTCTGAAATTAATTTAACTAAAATGAATTGGACTAAATAAAATTAATTAGACTTAAAAAATTGTTTACTGAAATTAGCCCATCTAAAATGAATTAAATGACGTCTTAATGTTATTTAACTGAAATCAATTACAGTTAATTAAAATGAATTTCGGGAAATTCAAGCGAATTTATTTATATTTCACCTATTTCGATTAAATCTAACACAAATCAAATTTATTCCATTCCATTGAAGTAAAATCAACTACATTGAAAAGTAAGGTAAATTAATGAAAGGAGCATTAAACTACATTGATAAGAAATCAGCTAAATTCAAAGAAAATTTAACTGATTTTTAATTAAAATCGAAGTAACTTCTTAAATCTTAAATTAAATCGATTTCTTCCTTCCTTTTCACTTGTTAATATGTTAGGAAGGCAACATTTGAATAAAGAAACAGAACATTTGTTTGATCAATATATGGTTTTGACAAAAATAAAATATTTGGACCTTTTCAATGAAACGTGTTACTTCTGAAGACTTCTAATGTAAATCTGATTTATCATTATATTTTTCACTAAAGTAGAGCCTTGTTACTGTCCCACGGATTACCACCTGCTATATTTAATAATGCTCAAAAAATGCCTGGTTAAATAACCATAGATTCTGATTAAAACTATCAGAATTCTGATTGATTTAAATAGACATTTTTTTCACTGGAGGTCTTAGGCCTTCAAAATTATTCTAACTTGCTTCCAATAAGGACTGTAATGGCGCTCGACTCTACTTAGTTTTATTTATTTAAGCAGACTCGTTTCGTCAGAAATCAGTCATCGAATCGCTGCAGACAAATACGATAGTGTGATAATAGCAAGAGATCAGAAACACGGGCTTATTAAGGTACATTTATCTAAATTTATGTCCGCAAGGTGTCTTCTCTTCGCTCTTAAAAAAAAAGTTCCAAGCGAATTATAAACCGTAGCCGTGACTCTCGTCTATATTTTAAGTGTAAGTGTTGTAAATAAATGTGCAATGCATTCACACGCGCTTGAATTACTCTTAGCGATGTACTCGACATGAGAAAAAATGTCAGTGTCGTGGCTGTTGTTGTTACTGCTGATTAATGTCGTATGTCGTTGTTGTTTCTTGATATTCAGCATTCAGTCTGCAATTATTTTTCTCGCTCTCCCTCTCTTTCTCTCTCTCTCTCTCTCTTTATAAACACAAATCGCAAAGTCAGATCCTGGTTGTTCAAACTATTTATATTTTTTTTCTGAAAATTAAGATTCACTTTTTCCATGAATTATTTTCTGTAATTGAGGGCTCGTAACAAAGAACCGGTTATATCTTTCTGGAGCATTTAACGTCTCTGGACACAAAGAAAGTTAGAACTACTTTGTTAATCGGGACACTCAGCTATACCAATTTGATATAAAGGATATATTTTTATTCTAAAAATAAATATTTATTTTTACTTCCGGGTAAAATTGCATGGTTTTCAACTTCCAGGATCAAAAAATCTAAGTGTGGCTCGTTTTTTATTTAAGCATTTCTCTTAAGCTCTATTCTTACTCGCAGACAAAAACTCTAAAAAGCCGTGGAATTTGGGTGAGCAGGCTTAAATATTCTCGAAGTTTCCTCTATCGAATCACTTATTTGTGTTTCTTACATCACACATTTATTGATGTGTTGAAATACAAACTGAAAAAATAAGCATCAGCACTTTTGTTAGTTTGTAAAATGTGTTTTATTATGCAATCATCTTCATGTTTGTAAAAAACTGAATTCTCAACTTTCCAAAAAATTTCTGTACAATATTTATCTTTTCTGACTACAGCCACCCTAAGCCAGTGCGCGGCAATGTGGCAACGTGATATCGAAAAAAAGCTTGCGATTACTCAATTCATGTCTCGTACGTTGCAAAAGACAGAAAGACGGAAATTTTTTTATTTACAAATCATTTGAAATTTGTAGATGAAAAATCAACCTGTTCGATCGGGTGGCAGCCTAATCTGCATTATTACTTAAACGACTTCACTTTGAAATAATAGATTAGTCGATTACTCTCAAATATAAGAGTGCGTTACGTTTTCGAAAACTTTATTAATAAAACGTTTAACGTTTAAGAGAATGTTAACGTTAAACGCGAGGTGTTTTTCAATGTAAATAGTTCAGAGAATTACACCTGCAAATAAAATAATTGAGTGAATTTGATTGAAATTAGGAACTTCTGAAACTCGATAAATAAGGAAGAAAAAGAACCATGATTTCGAATCTCACTTCTCGAGAAAAGCCAGCAGAATTTTGCATTTAAAGGCTATTTTTGATTAGAATTACGATTGAATATAATATACAATCCTCTTTTTAATTAAAATGTCAAAAAATATTGGTGGATTTCTCAAGTGGTCGCGATTAGATTTTCAGTAACAACTATAATGACTATTCAGAGACAACGACACAACGCATTATAAAGTAATAATGATAACTATTATTAATATTATTAACATTATTATTACGATGAATATGATCAAAATGAATGACGATACCGAAAAGCGTTCGTTCATTATAAATATTATACATAAAAGCAGTATACATAAATATATAAATAGTGAGGTATGGAAACTTAGTTAAGCGAGATATAAGGTTGCCAAGGGACAAGTATAATTAGAACTTAGATATGTAGTGGTGAGAAAAAATAGCTTGGCCAAAAGGAGCATGTGTGTGAAAAAGAGAGAAATTTTATGATTGGAAGAAAAAATTTTAATTCATAAAAAACACAGAATTATTTACATGTTGTCAGCTCCGAGCGGACTAGTGCGATTTTTAGGATTTTTGGAAGTGGAAGACCCTTTGTTTCGCTTTTTAAAATAAAATTGATCCTACAATTTTTAAGATTTTCAACTGTCATTAAATTCCACAATTTGCTTAATAAACGAAATACGGATATCGAAATTTGTAATGTATTTTTAGGATTAAAATTCTAGGAAGACAAGACGCAACGTACGCAACTTTTGTTTACAATTCGCACATTTTGCGCAATCCAATCGAGCACAAAGGCGAACCACTTCCGTTTTTTAAGTCTCAATTATTATAACAATTTCGGGTCTCGACAACAAAAAATAGTAACACTTATTGTTTTCTTAATCGAATGATCCCCTATTTTCCAATCAAAAATCTCGAAGAAAATTTACAAGAGAAATGCGAGAACAGAAAATAAAGAAAGGAAGGGAATGCTCTGGTCTCTCGCGAGTCCGAAAATCGCACGAAATTTGCTCAGAAATTAGTGAAAAATGTGTGTCATAAAATTTGTGAAAAAGCACCTCCTTAGAAGCACTCCCTCCCAATCGAACTTGAAAGCCGACTATGAGGAAAATTCGAATACAAAATAAAAATCCCCTTGTATAATGTAGTGCGTGCGTAGTAATTATATACAGTAAACAAAAAACATTGGTACTGCTAGGTGAGCGTGTTTATTGTTGAACACAATTTATAATTATGTAAGATTAAAAGAAAACCCGACGAAGATGAAGATGATAATATTATATTGTTGTTAGATATATATTATATAAATATATATATATATATTGATATAAAAAGAAAATAATCTAAAGGATAAGTGATCACAAATATACATACACACGTTAACACGCGGAAACGCTTAAATATGCATCTAAAAAATACATAAAACGTAGAAAATCCAAAAAGACACGCCTCTGGGCATGGTTTCGAGATTTTCTCAAATTGTTACCAAAAAAAGGGCAAGTAAATTTTTCTGGATTTTTATTTTTTTAGAGTCCAGTTTTCAGAAAGATTCTGAAAAGTGTTCTGAAAAAGAAATTTGACTTAAAAAAACATTTTGAAAAAGTAGATTTTTCCGATTCGATACGATGTTTAATTTTGCTAAAGATGAAAGTGTAAAAAAGGTGGTGCTTTCTTTTCAAGAAAAAATATTAGAATTTTGAGAAAAATGTAGAAATCTAAAAATAAGTTTTTATTTAATCGTTTAAGAATAAATTGAGACGTAGAAGAACATAAATATGTATAATTATATAAAAATATAGCGAGCTTTCTTGAAATGTACGTCTTACGAATACTTTTAACGAAGTTTTTTTGGCTCTCACAAGTGTAAAGTAAACCGAAAGGAACAAAATCCAATTCGGGGGCGCGCCTCACCGTTATAGTTATAGTATAATATTACGAATAATTATAAACAAGAAGTGAATTACTGAAAATAATGCGTTTATGTTATTTAGTTCTAAACCACTAAAAAAAGTAATAAAAATCGATCATGTTACCAATTACCTTGTTCTTTATTCTTCCTTCTGTCTCCTTAAATCACCAAACAACAATTTTTTATCTTTTTCACATTATGTCGACTCAGCGTAAGTTTAAGTTTTTTTAACATTAAGAAAAAAATAAATCATATTTTAGGTACAAAAATCATAATCTATTAGCCTTTTTCCTTTAAGGTAGTTGTGCCAAAAATAGGTCTCCGAAAAAAAAGTTTTCTATGATTTTCAAAATTGAATCAGTTATCTTTTACGAACAAACATTTTTGTCCCTATGAAAAAAGTTTGAAACATACAAAGAATCATTATTTTTAAAATAGCTTTTTAACCGGTCTTTTGTCGATTCTTAAACATATTTAAAAATGGTTGAATTTAAACAGGGGCGTTGATAAGAATTAATAAATAAAGTTTCTGTTTATTTTTCTAAACATTTGATACAGGGCCCCCTCAGGGCTAGCTAAGACACTGAATTTAATTAAATCATGGCTTATTTTTTCAGGGTAAGCATTGCCTAACTCATAATAGTTTCTAATTTTGATAATAAGCAAAACATATTTAATAAAGTTGCTTGTTTAAAAAAATTTTCCTTTATATTTTTTTTTAATTTTTGCCATAATAATTTATTTAAAAAATTAAAAATCTAGACCTGTAGAGAATATTTTCCCCAAAAAATTCAAAATTTATTAAAAAATTGGTAACAAGCGATAGTAATGAAACGTTCAGTTGCAAAAAATTTTGCTAAAATAATTTATTTCATAAGTTTGACGATTATTTTTAAACCCGTTTTCATTATTAAATATTAAATCATTAGTATTTTTTCGATTCTTAAAATCGTAGAAAAACCTACATCTTTGCTATTTCTAGTTTTAAAAAAAAGATGAAATAATCTTTAAATAGTAATATTTTTTGAAAATATATTTATGTTTTTAACAATTTCAGCCATAAAAAAATTTATTTTCAAAATCGGAAACACTAAAGTAGTATATGATGTTTCCCTTGCAAAAATAAGCCAGTGTTTAATTATTTCAATTACATTATTTAATCTTATGAGGGGAAAAAATACCGTAAATCGATATGCACACATGTTCTGTTGAGACCTTGTTATGTCTAAAAATCAGGTCTCAGGAAAAAATGTTATTATTTAAAAAATTGAAAAGATAAATAATTCAGTTTATAAATAAGGTTATTTTTTAGGACGAGACATTTGCTACAATTGAACTGTTTCTGATTTTGAAAACAAGTGAATAATCTTCTTGTATATAAAAAATATTTTAATGTTTTAACCATTTAATTAAATTTAACCATTTTTCAGAACGTGGTAAGCAGTGATAAGAAAAAAATTAATTGCAACAAAAACATTTAAGATATATTTTTTCCAAGTTTAAAATTTCTTTTAATGAAAAATAATGTTTTATTTGAAAATACATATCAGTAATATTGTTGTGGGTATTTAATTCATACAAATTTTGAACTCTTAAAATCTGCCTTATAATTTGGTGAAAATTTGTGTGAATTTGAAAAGACATAACTAAGAAAAAAGGGAATCAAAAGCGAAATTGTAAGGCAATTTATATTTTTTCACTTTCAATATTTTTTTCTCTATCACTAAAGCGAACCAATTTCAACTGAAGCGTTAAAAATATATTACTTTAAATTTTAAGGAATCAGAATTAAACAATAATTTCAATTGGAAACTGTTGATACAAAGTGATTCATTTTAAACTTCAAAACGCCAAAAAATATTATTAAATATTGCCTCATAAATCCTGCGAATTCGAACAATGTTAAGAATTAATAAAAATGTATGCAGAAATGAAACATTTTAAGGTAATAATTGTCGTCCACAAGTCGAGTGTCTGAGAAAAAAAGTTTCATATTATTTCAAAAGCTGAAATAATATTATCATTTCTTATGCAAGGAAAAACATTATTTTTCCTGAAAAACTGAAAAATATACAATTCTTTTTTATTGAAAATAATATTTTTTATTTGATATTACATCATGTTTAATATTATTTTGATTCTTAAAATTAGAGAAAAAGTACTTTTTCAGAAATCTGTTTTTCGGCATAACTACCCAAAGGCTGCATATTTTCATTCATTTTTTTCTCCGAAACATATGTTTTGATTGATTAAGTAAAAATTGAAGTTTTGACATTATTATAAACGAAATATTGTGTTTTATCTGTGAAATTTGTTACTTGTTTAAATTAGCCTTTTTCTTTCCGATTTTGAAATAATAATTTTAATCGCCCGCATTAAAAGAATGAGCTCAAAATGGAAAATTTTTCCACTTCAAAACTTCAAAAATTAATGACATTAAACCGTTGAAACTAATAAGAAATACAAAATTAAAGGTTTAAAAATTTTACGATATCAAATAGAGATTTCATAAATAAAGATACAATTTCAAGTGCAGTGTCTGAAATATCGAAATTAAAAAGAAAGACGTTAGTTTTATATTAAAATATTAAAGTAAAAATAAAGTGAAAAGTTATGTTTTAAATTTTCAGTTCTAAATTATTGACTTCTGATTCTAATTTTTATTTTTCTCCACTCAATGACAATAATATCTATGAACATTAAACACTAAAACAATCGACGTGATGTAATTGATCAATTTTCCTATCTAAAAAAAAGTTGTATATCGAAATGTCTAAAAAATCTCGCAATCATTGTTGTTGAAAACCTGACTAGCTTTTTATTACTTGGTATTGTTTTAACTTTTAAGTTTAAAATTTTCTTTAATTAAATCTACAGATAATCCCCTTTTCTAAAAAAAATCCTCGAATTTCTCACTCTAATTAAAAATATTTGCGCTTTTCAATATACTTTCGCACTGAAATTAAATTGTTAAAGAGCCAAAAAATGACTGACAAAAATATTATATATGTTTTATGTTGGTACTTCTTGGTGGAAATTGTTATTTTTTTAAAATGAATTTTAATGTAAAATCATAAAGTTTCTATGAACACATAACATTTATAGAAACTATTAATTAATTATTAATTAAATATTCACAACTTTCTGTTATGTTAGTATTTTTCCTTGGAAATAATTGGTATTTTGAAATACAAATTATTTATTTTCCACAAGATTAAGAACCTTTTAACAGTTTCGGATTATCATAGTTTTTTTCGTAGAAAATTAGTATTTAAACAAAAAACAGATTCTAGTTCAGGGAAGATTCACCATTTAGGAACAATTTTAGGTTATGTTGCAAATTTGAGTTGCACATCGGTTATTTAAATAAAAACTCTTAGACTTGTAAGAAAATTTATTATTTGTAACAAGTTTTGTTAGGTTCTGTTACCGTTTTTCGTTTAAAATTGTTTTTTGTTTCATTCATGAAATTTGTTATACTAACCTTATTCTTCATAATATCTTTAAATTTTGCATTTCTGTGCAATTTTTTCAATTTTTTTATGTTTGATAATTTTCTAATTATAACACGCCATGTTTTTAGTTAGTGTTTTTTGTTGGAGCTTAGTATATGTTAAACAAACGTTAAACGTTTTAATTATGTATGCCAATGTGTTTTATACGAATTCAATTATCAAATATTTCATCTTACTTTTCCTATTATTTAAAACAGTAGATACTATAAAATTTACTAATGTTTTATTAATAATTATTTTATATTTTTATTTAAAAACTGCATCTAAATCTTAGATACTTTTCTAAGTTGTGCTTTGATACAAATAAATATTTTACTGAGATAATTTAAGAAAAAATTATTATTCAAAGACAGTCCAATTTCAACCTTTTCAATTCTGCCACTGCTTTATTATTATTTACAAAAAAGAAGTGTAAGATTTTCAATAAATATTACCATCCTTGTTTAGGTAATTCGAAATGTCTCTTGAAACTGATTTAAAAATATTACTGCGAATGCAATAAACTTGTTATATTTATAACTAAGTCTTAAAAACAATTTATATCAGATCTTCGCGAAAAATTTCTGCAGGCGTTGCAGTTATGACCAGCTCGCAACCTAGATTCCAACTGAGTTACACAAGTCATCAGAATTCCAATTTCCAAATCACATTTCGGAACGGTCAAGTATTTTCATCGAATCAATTTTTTGGTAATGTCAGTTTGAGACGGAACTTCGATCGGTCAACGCAAAATCGATACTCGTCTCATTTAAACGGGTTTGTTCGATTCTGATTCTCTTTTACAGTTTCCACTGTTCTTTGTACTATGGTCAGTTCAAATTGTGCATAAGAATCGATTAAAATTAAAATCAGAATTATTTGCCAAAATGGCAAAAATGGAGACGCAGGCAGGAAGAATGGGCCTTTTTGCGATTTGGTTTTCGATTTCGATTTCTCATTCTTTGGCGGCTGACGTGATTTTGAACGTAAACACAAAAAGACCTGTGTCTGTTACGAGCGATAAATTTCTTAGTTTTACGCTAGATCCAACAGTGCTTTTGTCTTCTGATGTGAACACGAATATTTTGAGGTGGGTCTTAATAAAATTCGAAATATTGAATAAATTAGTCTTTAAAAAGAACTGAAGACCTTCTTCATTTTCTTTTTTTTAAAAAATGCATTGCAAGCTTAGAGAATTTTCATTTCGACTTTTTTTCCTGAATTTTAATCTGTGCTGATAGTGCAAAAAAATTATTTAAATTAAGATTTTCATCTTTTTTCTGAGACATTTTTAACGAGAGTGTTTAGGAAATCTAAAATTTGTCAACTGCTTTATTTTTTTCACTTTTAACAAGATTTCAAAAGATTTCAAAGGATTGGTCAAAAGATCTCGATAGTTTGGAGAAGTTACCTAGTACAATTTTAGAGAGAATCTCTAATTTTTAAAGAAATTTCACAAAATTTTAATTGAAATTTGTATGGGCTGTGAGTAATTTTAACAATCTCGATTCATTTCGTAATATTTAGAAATATTTTACGGAATTTTAAGAACTTTTGGCGGATTTTAAGAGAGTTAAAGCGATTTTCATGTGTTCATGGATTTTCAAAAGATTTCAACAATTTTCAAAAGAATCAGAAGTATATATATGGATTGCAAATGATTTCCGAAGATTTAACGGAATTTCAACAGATTTACTAATATTATGGAGGATTCTAAGGAATTTCGAAAGACTCAAAAGTATATCCACGGATTTTAGAGTATTCCCTAGCATTTCAAAAGATTTCACTGAATTTAAAAGGACTTACGAATATTATAGAAAATTTTAATGATTGTCTAGTAATTTTAATGGCTTTTTGAACACCTGGCGGGACTTCAAGAGATTCAGGAAGATTCCTAGGGATTTTGTATATTTAAATGAATTTTAAAGGCGTTTAAATGTTTCCAAATGATCTCCTAATACATAAAAATATTTTAAGTATTTTAACCATTTTCTAGAGATTGTAAGAGTTTTCTAATGATTTTAAAGGATTATAAGGCATTTTAATTTTTTTATTCTAAACAATTTCAAGGATTTCAAAAGAATTCACGGAATCAGGATCGGGATTTCCTAGGATTTTAACCCTTTTAAAAAGATTTCATGAGTTTATTATTCGTTATCTGTAGGGATTCACAAAGTTTTCAACAGAGTTCATGGGATTTGAAAGTATTGCAAAGATTTTCCACGGGATTTAATGAAAGGCTTAATGAATAGTTAACTCCTCGACTCTATATTTACCAGACCTACGTAACGTGCAATAAAACACAATTAAAAAATCAAACAAATAATGGTACAGAAGACCTCGTTCGTGTCGCCTTCGTGTCGTGGTCACGTGACCCCTCAAAACCTCGCTCGTGTCGCGGAAAATACGTCAAAAAGTTGCGCACGCACTACAATCCAGTGCTGTTTCTAGTGGTGTCTAGCCATGTCAAGTACATATTACTGATTTGTAGTTTATAATTTAGATTAATCATTATTTTTGTATATATTGATAATTTGCTGACAATAAACTTAAAACAGTATTTTTTAAATATAATTACAAAGTATCTATGGTGTATAGTTTTTATTGTTTGTGAAAAGTCAACAATATCGTCAACGATCATTTTTAACGTAAAAGCAATTTTTTGTCAGCAGAATGGTATTAATAAGTTCGTTTTAATAAAGTATATATCCTGAGTGATGCATTCTGATTATCTAGTTTCGTTGAAGTATGTGAATCGATCTGAAAACCTTGCGAAGTTCTTATAAAGTGAGGTTATGTTTCACGTCATGTCCAGTAGGCTTACCTTTTTTGCAATTTTTTCTGTTTCCATAACATAATCTGTATAACGTAATATTATATAAAGAATTCTGAAATCTTAAATATTCGTATTATATATTTCGCTATTGTATTATATATTTCGCTATTTTAATATTGATTTTAAAATAGATACATTTATATCGACTGCGAATGTAGGTGCATCGTATTTTGATCTCTCAAATTTTTATAAATTCTACAATGCTTTAGAAATGTTCTAATTAAAAAAAATTATTTGACTGAAGTATTTCATCTAAAGTCCGAATCCATTTCAAATCAGGAATGTTTTGCGCTTGAAGTCGCAGAATCTCTCGAGGACGAAATGTGCTAGTTTTAAGAGGAAATTAGGCAATATGTATATTTCCGAAGAAATCTTGTGGACAAAATAAAAGGATATACATGCTAATATACCAAAGTAATTTATATTGCGTAAACAGGCTCTTACTGTAAACAGGAAACATACAAAAATGGTTAACTAATTCTTATGATTGAAAAAGTTTTTTAAATATGAGATTATATATTAAATTTTAGTTCTCGAGTAACTTGAAACATTGTTTTCCGATACTCTGCAAATACACCTGCATTATAGTAATTAATACACAATACTTTGTCACAAAAAAAGTTCTCTAATGAAAACATTTTTCTTATTTAC
>JAWWLR010000034.1:57742769-57758984 GCA_035041075.1 Acraspis erinacei
ATATGGCGGATGTAAGCCAACCACCAAGTTTTGAGTGACTCCAATTACCCTGATCAACTCGAAAATGCTTACTCGGGCATTGATTGTATTTAATACATTGGCTCGGAAAAGCATTAAATGGCATTCGACTTATTTGGTAATTCAACTGCACTCAATGACATTAAAAAAAGCTACTTTAATATCATATTTTTGTGTGGATTCAAAATGATTCAAACGAAAACTTTTGAATAACAAGAAGCGCATTCGAACAAAAACGGAATTAGTTTAGATTCATAGGCATTAAAGTGTACAATTTTTCAATGCCATTTAATCTACTTCAATGCTCCCCTTTTACAGGGGGTCTGACCAAGGTTCTAAAAGGTGCTGGGGTTTTTTAAACCTTGGACTCTTATTCAGCGACCCTAAAAAACATATAGTAAACATGGTCTGACCTCCAGGCTTTTTTTGCGTGGCTGTGTTATTTTTCTACAAAGTAGATTAATTTTTAACCAATTAATTTAATTTTTAACCAACAATACCAATTTTCAACAAAGAAGAATAATTTTCTACCAAAAAAGGCGAATTTAAAAATAATAAATAAATTTTTAGCTAAGCAGCTAAATTTTCAACTAAAGAGATAACCTTTCATTTAAACAGTTGAATTTTTAACTAAAAACAAAAACAAACTTTACCAAAATAAAACACTTATATTTTAGAGTAATAAAGTAGATTTTGTGAAAAAGTATCGAATATTCAGCAAAATAGTCAGGTTTTTAATAATGAAGAATAATTCTCAACTAAAATAAAGAATCTTCAACTGGAGTAGATAAATCTACATTTAAACAATAAAACTTTAACCAAAAAACTACGAATTTTTGGCAAACTGATTAAATTTGCAACCAAAGAGCAACCAAGTAGTTAAATTTTCAACCAAATAGTTGAATATTCAACTAAAAAAGAATTTTTTTATCCAAATAACAGTTAGGTTTTTAACTAAAAAATGTATTAACTAGTCAAATTTATAATCAAAGAATGAATTTTCAACTAAAATAAGGAATCATCAACTGGAATACCAAAAAAGACGAATTTAAAAATAATACATGAATTTTTTTAGCATTTGAATGTTCAACTTCAAAAGATAATTTTTCATCCAAACAGTTGAATTTTTAAATAAAAAGTATAAATTTTTTACCAAAATATCGAATAATCAGCAAAATAGTCCAATTTTTAATCAAAAAGATGAATTTTCAACTAAACTGAAGAATCTTCGACTGGTATAGTTAAATATACTTTCTAAAACTAAATTTTTAAACAAAAAACTACGCATTTTTTACATGACTTTTAACGAGTAGTTCGAATATCAACCAGGTAGTTGAATTTGTAACAAGACGATTAATTTTCTATAAAAAACGACAAATTCTTTAAAAAATAGATGAAATTTCAACCAAGTAGTTAGATTTTTAATTATGTATTTGAACTTTGAATTAAATAACAAAAAATTGTATTCAAATAACCGTTGAATTTTTAACTAAAAAAGAGAAATTTTCAATTAATAAAAGAAATTTTTTACAACAAAATTCAATATTTAAGAATATAGTCAAATTTCAAATCAACAAATGAATTTTCATCAAAAACGAAGAATCTTCAAATGGAATACTTAAATTTTCAATACAAAAAATTAATTTTTAGTCTAAAAAACGATTTTCAACAATATAGTTAAATTTTCACAAATTAGATTCATTGTCCACCAAAAAGTTGAATATTCAACCAAACTCGTGAATTTTCAAAGAGGAAGATTAAATATCTACTGATTTTTTTTAATTTGAAGTTTCTCTTTTTTGAAATCCGCTCAGAAAATTAACTCGAGAAAAATGGTATAATATTGCTGAAAAAAGAAACCAGGCGAATTTTACTAAAAAATTATACTTGTTCATATTTAATAAATAATTTATTACTTCTCATAATTTTTTTAAAGTAATTTTCTGCGCGGAATTCAATGAAAATAAAATTCAAATTGAAGGAAAATTGTTGTCCTATTTTCAATTTTTAATTTTCCACATTTTTATGTTATTCTTTTATGCGCATAATTAAATTCAATCTTTTCCATCATCAACCCGCTTGAGGTAAAAAATATTAATCGATTTTTTTTAATTTACAGTATATTCAGCTGATAAGGAACTAACCACTTTTTGCTACCAAAACTGAATTGCTACAAATTTATTTTCTTTAGACCAACCTAATTCATTTATTCTCAAAAGAAAGTATTTTAAAATAAATGCCTGTAAATAGTAAGCTACTGAATATTTCACAATTTTTACTTTTTTATTAAACAATTCAAAGATTTTTTTAACGACTTGCAATCCAAAAAAGTGAGGGCCCTCGACTTTAGTATCGATTTTGGTAAACTTACCACATTTTCATCCAAATACTTTAATTTCTCCTGTAGTTCTGGCGATTTAATATTGGGGTAAGGCATCCCCACAACCACGATGCATCTTCCCAAATCA
The DNA here is from genome assembly GCA_035041075.1 of Acraspis erinacei. Classification (NCBI taxonomy): domain Eukaryota; kingdom Metazoa; phylum Arthropoda; class Insecta; order Hymenoptera; family Cynipidae; genus Acraspis; species Acraspis erinacei. Next base: position 57,745,256 of record JAWWLR010000034.1, read on the forward strand.
TCCGAAAAATTTAATCCCTCGCTCAATTTTCCACCTAGGAACAAAATTTATTAGCATATCGGTCTAAATTCTCAAAAAACAAGTTTCGCCGCAAAACTTAATTTTCAAAATTCCTCCAATATCTTCTGATTTTTCTCTGCCCAATCCTTCATTTTTCCGGATTATTAATATTTAAATAGCAAAATTCTAATCGTGTACCATATTCAAAAACTTAAAAAAGTTTCAACAGATTTTTAAGGATTTTAAATATTTTTTGTTAATTTAAAATATTTCAAGGTATTGTTAAGAGCTTACGAAAATTTTAAAGGATTTCCAAAGATCGGAATGATTTTAAGGGATTTAGAAGAATTTAAAAGAATTCGATCAAACTTATAATAATTCGGGTTGTTTTTTAATGAATTCAGAATTAATTTATCAGAGTTCAAAACAATTTCAGTAACATCTTAGTGAATTTTAAACAATTAAAAAAGATTAGAAAATTAAATGAATTTAGTAATTTCAAAGTGATTTTAGAAGAATTCTACAAAATTTAAAAGAATTTAATGATTGAATAAATGAAACGGTAATTTTTCAATTTTTTAATTAATTCTTTATTTAATTTGGAATAAATTAAACAAATTCTAAAATAATCTATTAAATTAATTATAATTGAGTGAATTTAGAAGAATCCAAGTGAATTAAAAAAATACAAGAGACTTCCAAAGAATTCAAAAGAATTCAGAATAAATTAATAAGGATTCAGGGTGAGTTAAAAATGAATTGCAAACAAATTTTGAAAATCTCTTCCAATCTCTGTAACTCGATTCTTGTGGATGAGTTCTTTGGAATCCATGAAAATATTATAAAATCCCGTCAAATTCTATAAAATCTGAAATTTTGAAAATCCCTGGGAAGTTTTTAAAAAAAGACGTAAAAATTTCTTAATCTTTTGGGCAAACTTCAAATTTTTGAAATCTATTAAAAAATCATTGGAATTCTTTAAAATACCATCTAATATTTTTTATTCTTTGAATGAAAAAAAGAAATTTAAAATCTTTTAAATTCTTTGAAATCTCTTAAAGCTTTTTAAAAATCTTTTAGATCCCAGGGAATCTTTAAAAATATTTTTCAAATTTTTCTCTACACTACATTACATTTTTTTTAATTGCTTGAAAAATTTTAAAATACCGGAAGCTTTTAAAATTTCCTACAAATAATAAATAAAAATAAATAATAAAATAAAAATAAATAAATTGTAAAACATTAGAATATTATAAAATCCCGAGAAATTACATGAAATCTGATGGAATTTCCTGGAATCCTGGTAAATTTATGGAAATATTTTTCTTTTGAAATTCCATGAAACTTTTTAAAGCTCTGGAAAATGCCTTGGAATGTTTTTAAATACTGTATTAAGTTCCACAAGCCTTAAAGTCTTTTCAAATTCTTTGAGAATGTATTCAGGTCTTGAAAATTCCTTTAAATTTTTGTAACTGCCCCAAAAATCATTAAAAATCCTTGAAAATCCCTTAAAATTATTGAAATCAATTTAAGATTCCTTGGAATCTTTTTAAATAAATTTGGAGACATACCAAGAATTTTCAAGAGTTTTAAAAGGTTCCAAGGGTTTTTAAAAGATTTTAAGTGAATTGAAATATGTCAGGGTATTTTATAAATTTACAAGGCATTTTCAAGAGATTTAAGATATTTTTAAAGATTTCCTGGGATTTTATTTTCTTTATTTCAAGGAATTTTTAATAGTTTTTAATATTCAATACATTTAAAAAATCGCAGGGCATTTTTAAAAATTCGGAGTGATTTTCAAAATCTATAAAAAGTTTTAAGGGATTTTAACAGATTTTTATGGGGTTGTAAAGAATTTCCGAGAATTTTAGGAAATATCGTCAGATTTCATAGAATTTGGTGTGATTTTATAATGTTTTAAATGGATTTCAAAGAATTCATCCACAAGATATTTTCAATTTTTAAAAATTCTCTTGTATTTTTTCATTCACTTGTATTCTTCTAAACACACTCAAGTGTCATCAAATCAATAGATTTTTTTTAGTATTTGTTTATTTTATTCGGACTCGAAAAATAATTCTAAAATTGAAAATTATCTTTTCATTAATTCATTCATCAAATAGTTTTAAATTCTCTTAAATTTTTTCTAAATTTATTTCAAAATTACTAACTTCATTAATTACTTTTAGATTCCTTAATATTGTATAAAATTTATAAATCTTTTTCAATTCTCTCTAATTTTACTGAAATTGTTTTGAATTCTGACGAATTAATCCTGAATTCATTAAAATACAACTCGAATTCTTGTAAATTTCATCAGAATTTCATTAGAATTTGGAAATATCTTCAACATTTTTTAATCTGTTGAACCGTTAGAAATCTGATAAAATCCTTTGGAATCTTTTCAAATAAATATATATTCTTTACAAACGTATCCAAATTTTTTTTAAATTATTTAAAATCATTCAAATGCTTGGAAATCTTTGAAAATATTTGCAATCTTAATGGATTTATAATAAATTTATTCAAAAATAATTCAGGAATTTTGTAGGATTTCAAGGATTTTAAAATATTTCAAGGTATCTCCAAAGATTTAAAATAATTTAAACATATTCACAATATTTTAAAATATTCCAAATAGTTTTCAATTGATTTTTAAACAAATTTTAATTTTAACATTTTAAAAAGGCTTTAAAGTTTGTCGAATATCTTAAATTATTTTCAATAGTTTTCCATAATTTGAAATGACTTTGTGAGAAAAATTAGAAGAGCATTTCAAGAGCTTTAAAAAATTGTAAGGGATTTCAAAAGAATTAAAAAAAATTGAAAGCAATTTTAAATTTATTGCATTAATTTAATAGGATTTCGAAAGATTGTAAATATTTCAGGTTATTTTAAAAGATTCCAAAGAATGTTCAATTGATTTCAGTAATTTCAAGGAATTTTTAAAGATTTTAATGATTTTAGAGTAGTTTAAAAATGTCCAGGAATTTTCAAGATCTTTAAAAAGTTTCAAGTGATTTCAAAAGATTTCAAATGGTATCAAATATTTCAGGGTAATTTAAAAATATTCCTAGCACTTTTAAAAGATTGAAAAAATTGCAAAGGATTCCCAAGGATTTTATTTATTTTAAGGGATTTAAAATTGTTTGCACCCGGTTGTAAAAAATACATATTTATTTGAGAAAATTCCAAGAGATATGATCATATTTCCACGGATTTAAATTATTTTAAAGGATTTTAATCAATTTTCATGGATTTGAAATAACTTATTCGCAAGAATTGAGCGATTTTGTATAATTTCAAAGATTTTCATATATTTAAAGGAATCTCTAAAGATTTTAAATAATTACAAAATCTTCAGGATAAATTAAAAAAATTTGAATCAATTTAAGTAATTTAATGAGATTTCAAAGAATTTGAGATATTTCAGAGCACTTTAAAACAACTTAAAACTTATTATCAATAACTTTTTTAATATTTTAAGATTCTAACGGATTTTCAAAAACTGTAAAGTTTAAAGGGGCTTCAAAATATTGCAAAGGTTTTAAATATTGTAGGTTATCTTATTAATTAATTATTAATTTATCCTGAATTCTTTTTCAATTCTTTGGAAATCTTTTTTAAAAGCATTTCTATAATTTATTCCGAATTAAAAAAAATAATAAAAAATTTTAAATTATCTTTGTAAGGTTCTCTTATATTTTTTTTAATTCTCTCCGATTTTACTGAAATTGTTTGGAATTCTGATAAATTAATCCCGAATTCATTCAAATACAACTTGAATGCCTTTAAATTTAATCAAATTCTTTGAAATTGAAAAGAATATTAGTCCCAATATTATTAAAATTGGGAAATACCTTGAACATTTGGTAATCTCTTGAATTTTTGGAAAACTGATAAAATTCTTTAGAATCTTGTAAAATGTATAAAAATTATTGGTAATACGTTTTAAATTCCTTAAAATCCTTAAAATCCTTCTAAATCCATTGAATACGGATACATATTTAAAAAATTCCAAGGAATTTTATGAGATTTCTGAGATTTATATGATTTTTAAGGATTTAAATCAATTTTCCTGGATTTGGGTAAATATTAACAGTTTAATGGATTTATAATTAATTTATTCAAAAATAATTGAAGAATTTCGTAGGATTTCAAAGATTTTTATACATTTCAAGGTATCTCTAAAGATTTTAAATAATTTTAACATTTTTAGGACATTTTAAAAGATTCCAAATAGTTTTCAATTGATCTTGATAAGATGAAGCGATTTCAAATAATTTGAAAGATTTCAGGATGTTTTTAAAAATGTCAAGGAATTTCGAAAAGCCTTTCAAATTTATAAGGCATTTAAATAATTTAAAGTGAATTTGTAAGAAGAATTTTCAAGAGCTTTAAATTTTTTTTCGGTATTTCAAAAGATTTTAAAGCATTTGGAATATTTCAAGGTATTTAAAAAAAATCGAAGGAATTTTAAATTTGCAGTAATTTAAGGAATATAAGGAATTTTCAAGGTACTATTTCGAAAGACTTTATAGGTTTTGAAATATCATACAGTATTTTTAATAGATTTAAATAATTTGAAGTGATTCCGAAGGGGTTTGAAAGATTTTCGAATATTTTTTTTTAAATTCCAAGGAATTTTCAAGATCTTTAAAAGGTTTCAAGGGATTTCAAAAGATTTCAAAGGATTTTAAATATTCTACGGCATTTTAAAAGATTCCAAGCATTTTCAAAATATTGAAAAAATTTCGAAGGATTCCCAAGGATTTTAATGATTTTAAGGGATTTAAAGTTTTTCATGTATTTGTAAATAATACATATTTATTTGAGAACATTCCAAGGGATTTTATCAGATTTTCAAGGATTTCAATGATTTAGAATAATTTTAATCAATTTTCTTGGATTTCAGATAACTTATGAACAAGAATTGAGTGATTTCATAGGATTTTAAATATATATTTAAAGACACCTCTAAAGATTTTAAATAATTAAAAAAAGTTAGGATACTTTTAAAGATTTGAAAGAATTTTAAATTGATTTAATAATTTAATGGGATTTGAAATAATTTGAAATATTTCAGGCAATTTTAAAAGATTTTCAGGCAGTTTCAAGAAATTTAAAAAATTTCAATGGATTTCAAAGGATTTTAAGCAATTTAAAGAATTTAAAACCTAAAAGTAAGGAGTTTTTAAATATTTTAAGAATCTAAGAGATTTTCAACAACTTTAAAGATTAAAGGGATTTCAAAAGATTTCAAAGGTTTTAAAATTTGAAAGGTTGTCTTAAGAGATTTCAAGGTATTTTTTATTAATTTCAACATACGGTATTTTTTTAAATTCAAGGAATTTTCAAGAGCTAAACAAAATTTCAAGGAATTTCAATAAAAATTTCAAAGGATTTGAATAATTTTAAGGAATTAAAAAAAATAGTCATGGAGTTCTAATAATTTCCTAGAATTTGGGAAGGTATTGCACGATTTTACAGGAGCTGTGAAATTTTAAAATATTTTAAAAGATTCCAAGGGATTTATAAGATTTCTGAGGATATCAGTGATTTTAAGGGATTTCGAAAGTTCCCTGGGTATTTTAATAATTTTTTTTTTTTGCAGGACCTATGCGTTTTAAGATATTTTTTAAGGATTCCTCGGGATTTTTAAGATCTTTAAAAAGATTAAGGAGATTTCAAAGGATTTTAAAGATATTATTTTTTTTCATTTGAAGGATATCCAAAGGATATAAAATATCTTAAGGCATTTTTAAAACTTCTGAGCGATTTTCAAGATCTTTTAAAAATTTAAAGGGATTTTAACAGATTTTTATGGGGCTCTAAAGAATTTCTAGGATTTTGGAAAATGTGGAACAATCTTCAGAAGCCATAAGGTTTTAAGATATTTTAAAAGATTCCAAAAGGGTTTTCGTATGATTTACGAGAATTTCAATTATTCTAAGAGATTAATAATGTTCCAGAATTATAGAAAATATCAGATTTCATAAAATTTTATGGGAGAGATTTTAAAGAGATTTTCAAATATTTGAAAGCCTGATTTTTATTAATTTATCCTGAATTCTTTTCAACTGTTTAGAGTTCTCTTGAATTTTTTTATTCACTTGGATTCTTCTAAATCCACACAATTCTAGTAAATTCAATAGATTTTTTAAAAGTATTTGTATAATTTATTCCGAATTCAAAAAAAACACATAATTAAAATTTTTAAATTATCTTTCCATTAATTCTTTCATCAAACTCCATTAAATTCTCTTGAATTTTTCTAAACTAAATTCAAAATTACTAAATTAAATATATTATAGTATATTTCTTAAATTTTTAAGGTTCGCTTAAAGTTTTTTTTTAATTTGAAGTAATTTAATGGAATTTCAAAAGATTTGAAAGTATTCCAAAGAATTTTCAATTGATTTCAATAATTTCAAGAGATTTTTAAGGATTTTAATGATTTTAGGGTAGTTTAAAAAATGTCAAGGAATTTTCAAGGTACTATTTCGAAAGATTTTAAAGATTGTGAAATATCATACAGTATTTTTAATATTTTTAAATAATTTGAAGTGATTCCGAAGGGGTTTGAAAGATTTTCGAATATTTTTTTTAAATTCCAAGGAGTTTTCAAGATCTTTAAAAGTTTAATTGATTTTAAATTTTAATGATTTTAAGGGATTTAAATTTTTTCATGCAGTTGTAAAGAATACGTATTTATTTAAGAAAATTCCAAAGGATTTTATCAGATTATCAAGATATATTTAAAGACATCTCTAAAGATTTTAAATAATTTATAAAAATTAGGATACTTTTAAAGATCTGGAATAATTTTAAAATGATTTAATAATCTAATGGGATTTGGAATAATTTGAAATATATTAGGCAATTTTAAAAGTTTTTCAGACAGTTTCGAGAAATTTAAAAAGTTTCAATGGATTTCAAAGGATTTTAAGGAATTAAAAACATACGAACAATGATTTTTTTATATTTTAAGAATCAAAGGGGTTTATAAAAACTTTAAAATTAAAAGGGAATTCAAAAGATTTAAAAGCTTTTAAATTTTAGTGTTTTAATAAATTTATTTTTTTTTACAGGACCTATGACAATTAAGATATTTTTAAAGATTCCTCGGGATTTTTAGGATCTTTAAAAGCTTAAAGAGATTTCAAAGGATGTAAAAGATATTAATTTTTTTTCATTTGAAAGTTATCCAAAGGATTTAAAAAATCTTAGGACATTTTTAAAACTTCCTAGCGATTTTCAAGATCTGTTAAAAGTTTAAAAGGATTTTAACAGATTTTTATGGGGATCTAAAGAATTCCTAGAATTTTGGAAAATGTGGAACAATCTGCAGAACGCATAAGGTGTTAAGATTCCAGAATTTTGCGTAATATCAGATTTCATAGAATTTGATGGGATTTTATCATATTTTCATGGATTTCAAAAAATGCATCCACAATAATTTAGTTACAGAGATTATCTTGAATTCTTTTCAATTCTTTGGAATTCTCTTGCATTTTTTTATTCACTTGGACTCAATTATAGTAAATTATAGTAAATTCAATAGATTTTTTTAAAAAGTATTTGTATAATTTATTCCGAATTAAACAAAGAAATAATTTAAAAAATGAAAATTATATTTCCATTCATTCTTTCATCAAATTCTATTAAATTCTCTTGAATTTTTCTAAACTAAGTTTAAAATTACTAAATTCATTTAACTTTTGTATATTTCTTAAATGTTCAAGGTTCGCTTAAATTTGGTTTAATTCTCTCCGATTTTACTGAAATTGTTTTGAATTCTGATAAATTAATCCCGAATTCATTAAAATCTGATAAAATTCTTTAGAATCTTTTAAAATGTCTCAAAAATTATAAGACATATGTTTTAAATTCCTTAAAACCATTCAAAATCCCTCTAAATACATTGAATGCAGATATATATTTGAAAAAATTCCAAGGAATTTGATCAGATTTCCGAGAATTTTAATGATTTTTAAGGATTTAAATCAAATTTCCCAGGATTTGAGGAAATATCAGATTTTGTGTAATTTTCACAGGATTTAATAATATTTTAATGGATTTATAACAAATTTATTAAAAAGTAATTGTGAAATTTCGTGGGGTTTCACAGATTTTTAAAATATTTCGAGGTATCTATAAAGATTTAAAATAATTTAAACATTTTTAGGTTATTTCAAAAGATTCGAAAGAATTTTGAAGTGAATAATTTGAAGTGAATTTGTAAGAAAAATGAGAAGAAAAAAATTCAAGAGCTTTAAAAAATTGTAAGGGATTTCAAAAGATTTCAAGATATTTATTTAAAAAAATTCTAAGCAATTTTTAATTGATTGCATTAATTTAATAGGATTTCAAAGGATTGTAAATATTCCAGGTTATTTTAAAAGATTCCAAAGAATGTTCAATTGATTTCAATAATTTTACGGGATTTTTGAGGATTTTAATGATTTTAGGGTCGTTTATTTTTAATAATTCCAATTTTGCATTTTCTTGTAAAGAATACATAATTATTTATTTGAGAAAATTCCAAGGAATTTTATCAGATTTCCAAGGATTTGAATGATTTCAATAAATTTTCATGGATTTCAAATAAATTATTTTAAAAAATTGAGAGATTTCATATTATTTTAAAGATTTTTATATATATAAAGACATCTCTAAAGATTTTAAATAACTAAAAAAATGTTAGGATACCGAGGAAAGTTTTCTATTTATTAATTTTTGTTTAGTTTTAATTTATCCTGAGTTCTTTTCAATTCCTTGGAATCCTCGTGCATTATTTAATTCATTTGCATTCTTCTAAATTCACTTAATTTTAGTTAATTCAATAGACTTTTAAAAGTATTTGTTTAATTTATCACAAAATAAACAAAAAGATAATATAAAATTTTTTTAATAATCTTTCCATTAATTCTTTCCTCAAATTCTATTAAATTCTCTTCATTTTTTCTGAAATTTATTTCAAAATTACTAAATTCATTACATTTTTTTCTATTTCTAAAATGTTTAAGATTCACTTAAATTTTTTTTAATTCTCTCCGATTTTGTTGAAATTGTTTTGAATTCTGATGAATTCATTTTTTTAAATTCATTCAAATACGACTAGAATTCTTTTGAATTTCATCAAATTCTTTTAAAATGAGAAGAATATTCGTCACATTATTATTAATGCCTTGAACATTTTTTATTCTCTTGAATCTGTAGAAGCCTAGAAATCTTTTTTAATTAATATTTATTTGATTAATTAATTAATTAATTTAATAATTACTAAATATTTCAAATCCCTAGAAAATACCTCACTTCTCCTACATAAATTTTTCAAAGTCCGAAAAAATATTCTAAAATCCCGTGAAATTCTATTAAGACTTTTTATGAAACCTGGAAAATTTATTAAAATACATTGAGAGTTTTAAAATCCATTAAAATCATTGAAATCCTCAGAAATTTTATGAAATAACGAGAAATATTTTCAAATATTTTAAAACTTTATTTATTTTAAAAACTCTTGATTATTAATTATATAAATTCTTAAAAATGTTATTATTTAGTTCAAAATTAAATTATTTTGTTGAAAATTCGTCGTCTTGGCTTGAAAATTATACAATTTGATCAAATATTTTCTCTTAACTTAAAAACTTTTTTGCTAGAAGATTAATCTTCTTTGTTAAACAACCGACTTTTTATTTAAAACTTCATCTTTTTCAATAGAAAAATCATATTTTTGGTTGAAAATGCAACTGTTTGGTTAAAAATTAATCAGTTACGGATGAAAATTAAATGTTTTGTTGAAAATTCACATTTTCGGATTTATATAAGTTATATTTTATATTTATATAATATATAATATTTTTTGGTGGAAAATTAATCTTTTGTATTGAAAAATCATTCGGTACAAAAATTAGATTTTTAAAAATTAAAAATGCAACTATCTGGTTAAAAATTAATCTGTTACGGTTGAATATAAAATTTTGTGTTAAAAATCCAACTGAAAAATCGTTTTTGTTCAAAGTTCGGCCTGAAATTCTTTCAAAAAATGTAAAATACCCTAAATTCTTAAAAACCCATTAAATCACCTTCAAATTATTAAAATCTATTAAAACTATAATAATTTTTATTGTATATGAAAATAATGTGTTAAAAAATATGAATCGAAGTTCAGTTTAATCTAAGTAAACGCACCAAAAAATGGTAATTTTCCCTAACAAAAACTTTGGCTTTAAGAGAAAATTTTTATTATTTAAAACAATTTTTTAAATCTAAAAGAAATCATTTTATTTCCAAACTTTATATTAATATATTAATTTATTATTAACCCCTGAGTTCTCTAATTTAATTTGTTGAAAAAAGTGACTAAGGTATTTTATATTTTCATTTTAAAAAATAACTAGAGACTTTATCCTCAAAAAATGAATAAAAGTGACTCTGTGGCAGCCCTGATTTTTCTGAAACAGTTACTTAAAGTACTTTTGAAATAAATTCCGTGACTCTTGTAATTTTTTTTTAAATTTCTGATATTTCCCTGGTAAGGTGAATTTTTTTTAAGAATCTTACCGACAACGCTGAACAATAATGAACCATTTTGTGGCTTCGGAGGATTTTTCACGATCTGCGCATATTTTTCTAGAACTTGGTTGACTTGGGATGCTAATTTCGGTTCTCGAAAAACACACTTTTTGTTGCGAAGCTTGGCCAATACTCCGGAGGATTCTAAATACTTGTAAAGTATTTCTTCGTAGCCGTAGGATGGCAAAAATACGACAATCCCAGCTGGTACAATGTTGCAAATATTTTGCAAGGCACGACCCAATTCACACATCTGAAATAAGAATTCCACAGATAAAAAATAGTATAAATAGTGTCAAAAAATTTGAAAAACTTGAATTTTTTAACAAAATTTCCTCTTTTCGAACGTAATATTTCTAAATTATTTAAAATTAACTTCAATGTTTATTTAAAATGTTATTCTCACATGCTCAAAGGGTAAAAAATTCAGGATGAATTCATAAAATTTCAAAACTATTCAAGTTTAACTCAAAAGAATTGAAATGAGTCGGAACTCAATTTTTATCCAAAAAATACCAGTGATTTCCGTACAATTGAAAATGAATTGAGAATTTAGAAGTTCAAGGTAAATTAAAAAAAAGTCAAATAAATTGAAAAGAGTTTGAGAATATAAAAAAAACTTCATTGAAATAATTTCAGTAAATTTAGAAGAATTCAAGCGAATTAAAAACAAACTCAAGAAAATTCCAAAGAACTAAAAAAATGCAGGATAAATTAATAAGAATTCCGGGTAAATTAATAAGAATACAAGGAATTGTACAAAGTAATTTCAAATCTCTTCAAATCACTGAATCCTTATTAATTTCTTATAAAAAAAGCGCCTACGACTACAAAACAATTCAATTTAAATTCCAAAGAATTTAAATTAATTGGGAAAATTGTATTTAAATCGAAAAAAATTCATTTATTTTATTAAAACTTGAGTGAATAAAATATGAAACTGAACTTAAAAAACAATCAAGCGAATTCAAAACAATTAAAAAATACGAAAGAATTCATTGAACTGGGTAAGTTTGAGATGTTTAAGAAAATTAAAAAGAGTTTAAAAAAATATGATGAAAATCCTAAGAATTTAAGGCATGTTTTAAAAATTTCAAGATAACTTAAAGACAAACTCATTTAAAATGCATTGAATTGACTGGAAATGGGTCAATTTAAAATAATTCAGGATAAATTAAAATAAGAATTTAGGACCATACGAAATCGCTCATTTTGTGTGAATAAATGTGTAAACATTCTTCATGACCGCAACAAAATGTTTTTTAATTGCTTTAAATTCTTAAAACCCTTGAAAATCCCTTGAAATTATTTTAAATCTCTTGGAAATGCATTCGAATGTTAAAATATCCTAAAATATTTCCGTCTTTCAAAATATTAAAAATCCTTAGATATCTTTTAAACTGCTTTGAAACTTTTTAAAGTTCTTGGAAATGAAAAGGAATTTTTAAAAATATTTCAATCCTCTTCAAATCTTTAAAGCCCTACAAAATACCTCAACTCTCGTGAATAAAATCTTTAAAATCTACTAAAATATGATAAAATCCCCTGAAATTCTATGATGATATATCCTGAAATCCTGGAAAATGTATTAAAATACCTTGAGTGTCTTTAAAATTTGTTAAAATCTTTAAAATCCATGGAAATTTTATAAAACCTCTTTGAATCTTTTAAAATACATTAAAACTTTTATATCTCATAAAATCGTTCCATATCTTCCGAAATTCTAGAAAATTCTTCATAACCGCATGCACATTTTTTTAAATTCCTTTAAAAATTAAAACCCTTGGAAATCCCTTTATGTTGTTAAATCTCTGGAAAATGCCTTGGAATTTGAGAAAAACACTTTTATATATTTCAAATCCTCTGATCATTTTATCGATTGATCCTCAGGATCAATTAAATAAAAGCTTTGAAACATTTAACAAAAATTATTGAATTAAGCAGAGTTGAGTGAATTTAGAAAAAATAGGTATTGTTAAAAAATTCAAGTGAATTCATAAAATTCATGAGAATTCATAAAATTCCAGAGAATTAAAAAAATGTAGGATAAATTAGTAAGAATTAAGGGTAAATTCCAAATCTCTTTAAATATTTAAAACCCTAAAAAAATACCTCACTTCTCGTGAATAAATTCTTTAAAATTCATTAAAATATGATAAAATCGCGTGAAATTCTATGATATTTCCTAAAAGGGAAATTTCCTGAAGGGACGGGGAAATGACCAGGAATTTAATTAAAAAACCAAGAAGTTATTTCAGTTTGGATGAAAATTAATTCCTTCAAATGAAAATTTGACTGTCGTTTTTTGGTTGAAAATTAATTTCTTCTGGGTCAAAATTCAACAATTTGGATAAATTTTTGTCTTTGTTAATTGAAAATTTTAATGATTTCGTTGAGAATCCACATATTTCATTAAAAAACTATTTTTTTTTGTAGAAAATTATCTTTGTCTTTGCAAGTTAATATTCATGTTTAAAAATTCTTCTTTTCGGTTAAAAATTTAAATATTTCCGTTAAATATTTATCGTTTTAATTGATAATCTATTTTTGAGGCTGAAAGTTAAACTTTTTTATGGAAAATTAATTTTTTGTTTTGACAATTCATGATTTCAGTTCAAAAATCCTTTTTTTTTAAATATGAGCTATTTGATAGAAAACTTGTTTTTTCTTCGGATGAAAAGGAGTTTTCTGCCGAAAATTTAACTATTTTGTTACAAATTTATTTCTTTTTCGGTAAATTTATTATTCTGTTTTGTTAACTAAAAATGTAACTATTATTCCAGCTGAATATACCGCAATTTCAGATAAAAATTCATCTCTTTGCGTGAACATTGATTAATTATTTGACTGAAAATTTAATTAATCAAATTTTCGATGAAAAATGATCTTTTTCGTTAAAAATTCATCTTTTTTACTAGAAATTAATCTTATTGGTCAACTATTCCAATTAAACATTTACAATTTTAGTTGAAAATTCATCACTATCTTTTAAAATGTAAACATTTATTTTAAGTTAGTTTTTTGTTCGGAAAGTTATTTATTTTTATTTCAAATTAAATATTTCAGAGTTTTAGTTGAAAATTCATATTGGGTTGCACATTAATTTTCTTTACTTTAAATTTAATTACTTATGCTTTGGTTGACA
>JAWWLR010000034.1:57759477-57773812 GCA_035041075.1 Acraspis erinacei
AACTTCGGCAGATTTTTATTCTGAAAATTTGTAAAATTCCCGGTCAAGGAATAAATTCCCGGTCATTTCCCGGTTTCCAGCGACCACTCTGTTCTTGATTATTAATTATAGAAATTCTCTGATTTTATACTTTTTTTCAAAATTTCTGACTCTTGGACACTTTAATCTTTTTATAAACTTTATAAAAGTTCTTTTAAGTGTTGTAAATAAGCTACCAGAGGGACCAAATCTTGAAAATAGGGCACTTTAGAGACCTTAACTGAATATAAGGTAAAATAATAAGAATATCCAACTCTTCTTGGTTGAAAGTTCTTTTTTTATTCTTTAAAAACATTACTATTAAATTCTCGGTTAAGAATTCATTTTGTTTCGTTAAAAATGTTATTATTTAGTTGAAAATTAAATTATTTTGTTGAAAACTCGTATTTTTGGCTTCAAAATTAAACAATTTGGTCGAATTTTTTCTCTTGACTTAATATATAATTATATTATATAATATATATAATAATTTATATAATATATAATATTTTTTGGTAGGAAATTATTTTTTCATATTAAAAAATCATTTTTTTAGTTGAAAATTTTACTATTTGGTTAAAAATTATTGTTTTAAAAAATGTATTTTTTTCAGAATTAATATTCTTCGTTGAAAACTATAAAAAATTTGGTCAGAAATTCATGTATTTGGAATCAATTCAACTGTTTTGATTTAAAGTGAAAATCTTTTCTTGGTTAAAAAATCAACAATTAAATTTTTTTTGAGAATTCATATTTTTATTGAAAATTCAACAGCTTTGGTTAAAAATCATCTTTTTGTTTGAAAATTCAAACGTCTAGTTAAAAATTAATCTGTTAGAGACGAAAATTTAATATTTTGTTGAAAATTCACATTTTACGATTTAATTAATATATAATTTAATTTTATATTTCAATCAAATTTAACATTATTAATAATATAAAATAATATTATGTTAAAATATTATTAGAATAATATTTATTAATACTTATTAAATAATATTTTATATAATTTAAATTTATTTAATATATAATACTCATCTTTATTATATCAAAATTCATCTCATTCTGTAGAAAAATCAACTTTTTTGGTTAAAAATTATTCTGCTACTGTTGAAAATTATTTTGTTTTTTAAATTAACATTTTCGGGTTAAAAATCCAACCTGAAAATCTTTTTCATTCAAAATTCGACTTTTTGATTTTATTTCTCATCTCTTTTGGTGCAAAATTCATTTATTTTTTGCCTAAAAATAAAAAAGGTGGAAAATTAGTCGGTTTTGAATAAAGATTAAACTATTTTGTTAAGAATTTTTTGTTGAGAATTCATTTTTTTTTAAATTCAACTACTTGAACTAATTTCTTAATTAAAAAAAAACTTTCCGTAATTTATGCATGGCTTTTGATAAGCCATGGAAATAATTTTAGCCAATTAGCGAAGAATTTCAAAAATATTCTTTACCAAAAGAACAAAGAAATTTAGTAATAATGTTTTAAATAATTTGTGATGAGCCTGAGCTTTAAAAAACTATTAAAAATAAATGGCAAAAATTGTGAATCCCTGAATAATTTTATATTACCATCTTCTCATTTCCTCTGTTTTGAAAATTGAATTCAAACTCGATTCCAGTGGGACCGCGTGTAACAACACTCGTCAGAATATTTTCTTTAGGAATCACATGATCACAGGAAAAAGTAATTATTCTTTCTGGATTAGCGCCAGCGCCAATAAACAATTGTTCCCTAAATTCTGACATAGGTTCCATCGTCCCTCCTGCCAGAATCACTGCCCTTGCTTCATGCACTGTAAAAAAAATTGTTATAACTTCTATATTTAATTTATATTGCACTTTTAATCAAATGATCGAATTTTTAAACAAAAAAGATTAAAATTCAATCAAATATTTCAATTTTCAAGACAAGAAGAACCATTTTTTAGAAGAGAGTTCAATTTTAATCACAAAAGTTCATCTTTAACCAAGAAAGATGGCTTTTCTATGCTATAAATGATAAATTTTCAAAAAAAAGAGTAAAGTTTTTATAGTAAAAAGTCGAATTTTTCGGGAAACCGGAGACTTTTAAATCGATAAAGATGCATTTTTAACGAAACATGTGAATTTCTAACCAAATAGATGACTTTTCAACTAAACATATGAATTTTATACCAACTAGTTGAATTTTTAACTTAAACAATATACAGGATAAAGTTTCAAATAAAAATGGAAAAGCTAAATTTTCAACAAAGTTGTAAACTTTTCAACCCAGAAGATAAATTTTCTACTAAGAAGATTAATTTTCAAACCAAAAATATGTTGTTTTTTTAGCCAAAACAGTTTTTTATCTACAAAACAGTAGAATTTTAAAATCAAAACTTAATTTCAAAAGAAATAGTTAAATTTTCAACTAGAAGTATGAATCCCTAATAAAAATTTTTTTTACAAAGTATTCCAGGTTTAAGTCAAATAATATTAATCGATTTTTCAACCAAAAAATATGAATTCTCAATTACATTTC
Organism: Acraspis erinacei; assembly: GCA_035041075.1. NCBI lineage: Eukaryota > Metazoa > Arthropoda > Insecta > Hymenoptera > Cynipidae > Acraspis > Acraspis erinacei. The sequence continues at coordinate 57,762,005 of JAWWLR010000034.1, forward strand.
TACCAATAAAGACGAATTTTTTTAACAAAATACATGAATTTTCAACAAGAAAGTTAAATTTTCAACTAAAAAAGATAAATTTTTAACCAAAAATGGAATAGTGTAATTGTTAGTTAAAGAAATTTATTTTCGACCCAACATAAAACGAATTTTTATAAAAATAATTTCAAACATTTCAAACATAGACATGAACCTTGAACTAAGAAAATTAATTTCTAACAAAGTATTGGAAATTTTGATAAAAAAGATGATTTTTTAACAATATAATTGCATTTTTCAACAAAATAATTAAAATTTCAACTAAATGCTTTTTTTGTTGAATTCAGCTATTTTTGTTTAATTCATCTTTTGCTTCAATTCAACTCTGATGATTTTAGTTGATAATTCACTTTTTAGTTAAAAAATCATATTTTCGGTTCGAAAATGAAACAGTTTTGTAGAAAGTTCGTCTTTTTGGCTTGAAAATTCCACAATTTGGTGGAAATCTTTTTTATTTCTTGCTTCAAAATTCGGCTTTTTCGTTTAAAAATGTAAACCTTTTAGTAAAAAATGTAATTTTGTAATTTACGGTTTGAAAATGCAAATATTTCATATACAATATGTCTATTTGGCTTAAAAATTGAACAATTCAGTCTTAGTTTAAAATTCTTCGTTTGAAAATTTATTTATTTTTCTAAAAAAATCTCGCTTCTTCAAAATTCAAATATTTTGGTAGAAAATTAATCTGCTTTGGTTGAGGATTTTTGGTTGAATTCAACTGTTTTTGGTTTGGAATTAAAATCTTTTCTTGTTCAACTAATATCAAATTTAATATTTTTTCGCGACGAACATGTCCATTTTTATTAAAAATTAAACTATTTCGGTAGAACGTTCAACTAGTTCGTTGAAGAAAGTAACGAACATTTTTGTTGAAAAGTGTTGTTTTTGATTGAAAATTCAACTTTTTTGGTAAAAAAAATTATTTAAAGGGTTCAGCTATTTTGCTGCCAATTTTGTCTTTTCTGGTTGAGAATTTCTTGCTTCTGGTTGAAAATTTAACTAACTATTCGGCTGAAAGTTGTACTAATTTATTAATAATTCAGTTGTTTGGATGAAAATTCATAATTTTAGTTGACAGAAAATTGATTTCTTTGCTTGAAAATTCAATTATTAGGTTGCAAATTAACTTTTTTGTTGCAAATATATATTTTCGGTATGAAAATTTAAACATTTATTTAAAAAATCATATATATTTTTTTCTTAATTAAATATTTAGGTAGAAAGTCCAACTATTTGTATTAGAAGTAGCTGTTTTGTTAAAAATTCAACTATTTTGTTCAAAAATGTTCTTTAGGTTTGAAAATCTATTTCTTCTGATAAAAAAATTTCATATTTTTGGTTAAAAATATATAAAATTGAGGTTTTTAATACTTTTCAATTAAACTATTTTACTTTAAATGCCGTTGAACTGCAAAATCCAAATTTTTTAAAAGTCTTTTTAAATATTCTCTTAAAATTATTTTTTGTTGATAAAAAATCATTTTTAATCTTCCCAGGAATCTAGCAAAAAAATTTTGAATATGTTGAAACCTTTGAACATTTTATTTTCAAATTTTCTTTTATAATGTTTTTAAATATTCTCTAAAAATTAATTTTTCAAAATAAAAATTCATTTTCAATTTTCCTAGAAATCGTAAGATTTATTTACTATTTTAAAGCCTTTAATAATGCTTAAACTGCCTTTACATTTTTTGTTCGAAATCTTTCAAAATCTACACTTTGTTTTAAAAAAATTTTTATATTTTCAAGTTTTCAATTATTTTTTGCTCTTCTCAAAGCTTTTTTCTGAACTATTAATTGTTCAACTGTTATGTATTTATTTACTTAAATTTTTGTTTGTTTAGAAATCTTTTTGAAATTTCTATTAAAATTAATATTTATAAATAAAAAATGATTTCAATGTTTCCCAGGAATATTAAAAAGATTTGTTTATTATCTTGAAACCTTCCAAAAACCTTAAAAAGCTTCAAAATTATATTTCGAAATCACGAAAAATCTATATTTTGTTTAAATTTTTTTGGAATCTTTTCCAGTTTTAAACTAAGTTTGAATCTTTTAAAAACTTATAAATATTTCCTATACTTACTTGATATTTTTCTAAATAACTAAATTCATAAAAAATTGATAACAAGAATTCTTTCCTTACCAACTCAATACAAATGTTAAAAATACAAAATTATCTTTCATCCAATTCATAAAATATTAAAACCCAAAATTTTCAACTCAATAAAATTAATAACAATGTAAAATGTTCCCCTGCCAATTTAAAAAATAAAATAAAAACCTAAATTTCATCATTTTAAACTCAATACTGCTAAATAAAAATGTTAAAAATACCAAATTTGTCATTTCCTAATCAATGAACAAATTCAAAACAAAAGAAGTGATAGGATACATTTTTGGTCAACAAATTTGTCAAAATTCCCATAAAAAAAATAAATTCACTCCAATTGCTCGAGCTTTTCCAGTATAAAAAAATTCCACAATTTTCCGGGTCGCTCACCCTGCAAATAATACGTACCAATATCGTGAAAATGAGCAGCAGGATTAAGCAAAAGGAACTTCAAAGTTCCCTGCCCAATTGTCGTTCCAGGAATAACGAAAATTCTCCCGTCAGCGCTTTTGGAAAGCAGGCATTCAAGAAAACCATAAACAAAAATCAATGGACTATTGCTCTGCTCTTCATTGCTTTTTTCGTTCACTTTAGTATCATGTTCTTCAACATTTTTGTCCTGTAAACTGTTTAGAAAAGCCTTCACCCCCGTCGGTTTTTTAGGAACATTTATGGTCACTCCATTCTCGTACTTTTCCACGTAGCCTCTCAATTTATGAACGAGTTTTGAATCCTTCATGAAGTTCAGCAGGTGAAAAATATTAACTGTATCGAGTTCGGCCATAGCCTCGAAATCCCTGATTTTGTAAAGTTTGGGGGTCGTCTCTTTACTTGTATTGTCATCAGGCTGAGATTTTGTTGTTCCACCCAGAGTCTTTAATAATTTCTTTAGGCAGAAACTTAGCTGATTCAAGTACATAACATTCTTAGCGGAGAAAAGAGTCTGAAATCTGTATATTAAATTGATTATAGAAATTATTTCCCGGTTCAAAAATATTTTTCACGGTAAATAGAATTAAAAAATTTGATGCGAAACATTTTTTCCATTTGAAGTAAGGAAAAATAAACTACAAATTAAAGCACTCTTGAATTTTGAATTCTTAAAATTTAAGTTTGTAAGTTTTTTAATTAAAAATTGTTGTATTCAAATTCTGCATAATTTGCGCGTATACAAATTTAGCATTTTTAACTCTTATAAATCATAGAGTAGAAAACTTAAAAATTCTAAACTTTTTTACAAACTTTGAAATTTTAAAGCTTTAAAACTTTCAAAATTATATTATTTTAAGGAATTTCGAGCTGGAAACATTAAAAAAATTAACATTTTTTTAGCTGAACACATCTTAAAATACAACTTAAATTATTTGCATCTTAAATAGAAGTTTTTTTTGTTGAATATTTTCAAATTTACAATAATGTTTGAAATTTCTTGAAAACTTCTAAATATCTTTCAAAATGAACTGATTTTTTACAAGTTTTAGGAAACCATGCAAATTTTAAAAAATTTCCTTACCGATTTCATATATAAATAACAATTGAACACTTATTCTTTATTTTTTAGTGATATTTAGAGGTTTGGAAATTATATAAAATTAATTTAAAACTTGAAATAATTAACTGAAATTTCGACCCAAATAGGCAAAACCTAATTTTAAAACAAAATGTAGATTTTTTCAAATTTCAAACAAAACATTTAGAAGCTTTTCAAGAATTGTGAAAGACTTCAAAAGAATAAAAACATTTTCTTAAGATTCCTAGAAAAATTGAAAATGATTTTTAAAGATATTTGTCCAATTTTTGCAAAATTTCCTTAAAATCTTCCAGATTCTTCTTTAAAATTTTAATAAATCTTTTAAAACCTTTTGAAATATTCTTTTAAAATAATGTCTGAAAATGAAAAATCATTTTCAACTTCCCTGTAAATCTTAAAATAAGGTTTTTAATCTTTTGAAGCCTTTTACAATTGTTGAAAAGCTTCTCAATTTTTGGTTTGAAATCTGCAAAAATATAAATTTTGTTTTAAATTAGGCTTTGGCTATTTGCACCGAAATTTCTGAACGAATAGCCAAATTTTGTCCGTATAAAATTACTGAAATTTGGTCTACAATTAATGAGTGTTCAATTTTTATTTATGCATCAAAATTTAACAATTTTTTTTCTAAAATAGTTGAATTTTCAACCCGCTAAGTTAAATTATCAACCAAAAAGTTCATTTTGAACCAAGAGAGATAACTTTTCTACCAAAAGAAATGAATTTTCAACCTTTAAGATGAATTTCCACACCAATAATTTAATTTTTAATCAAACAGTTGCATTAACACCAAATAGATGAATCTCCAACCAAAACTCTGAATTTTTAATAAAAAATATTAATTTTCTAAGCAAAAAAGACGCGTTCTCAACAAAATACATGAATTTTCAACTAAATGATGAATCTTCAAGAAAAAAAATCATGTTTTAAAAATAATTGCACCGTAAGCCCAGTAGTCGAGTTTTCAACCAAAAAATATTTTTATTTGAAATAAAAAACATTGGAAATTCACCAAAAAGACTAATTGAAAAAAGTCGAATCCTCAACTAAAACATATTAATTTACAACTAATCTTATGAATCTTTAACTGGAATAGATGAATTTTAAACAAAAGATATTACCTTTCAACCAACTAGTTTTATTTTTATAAAAACTATGAATTTTGAACGAAAATGACGAATATTTAACTGAAATACTTGAATTGTCAAACAAAAAGATGAATTTTCGGAAAAGAAGATTCATTTTCTACCGAAGAAGACGATTTTTAATAAAATATATAAATTATCAACAAAATAGTTGAAATTTCAACTAAAAAATATAAATTTTCAACCAAATAGTTGAATTTTGAACTAAAAGAGATCAATTTTCAACAAAAAATGGAATATTTAAATTTCCAGTTAAATCAATTTTTTAACAAACTGACGAATTTTCCACTAATATAGTTGAATTTTCAAACAAAATGATGGGTTTTCAATCAAAGAGATGAATTTTCAATCAAAATGATGATACGTAAACCAAGAAAAAAATAATTGTCCAGAAAAGACTTTAACGACCAACCAAGTAAATTAATTTAAGGCAAAAAAGTTGCATTTTTAACTAAAATAATTAATCTTTAACTGGAATAGTTGAGTTTTCTACCTAAAAGATTAATTTCTAACAAAACACATGAATTTTCAACTAAAAAAGATTTTTTAAATCAAAAATTGAGGTTAAGATTTTAGTTAAATAAATTAATGTTCAACCATACTAATAAATTTTTAACTAAAATCATGAAATATTCAATCAGAATAATAACAGTTTGTTTAAAAAAAACTTAATTTTCCACCGAAAAAAAACAAATCTTCAACAAGAGATTTGTTTCAACTGAAATAGTTAAATTTTCAGTAAAAACATTATTTTTCAACCAAGAAAGGCGAATTTTCCACCAAATAACTCATTTTTTGAACAGCCATGGATCATCAATTAAAATTATGAATTTTCTACAAAAAAAAAATCTTTTGAACACTCACTTTTCGACCAAAGAGATAACTTTTCAATTAAAATGATTAATCTTGAACCATATTCCATAAAAGATGAATTCTGAATGAAAAATTGTAAAAAAAACTTTTGAGTTTTCAAGTGGAAAGATGAATTTTCAAACAAGAAGATTAATTTTCAACTGAAAAAAAAACATTTTCAAATAGTATAATGAATTTTCAAAAAAAATATAAGAATTTTCAACCAGGCATTTTAAAAATTAAATAGAAACGATCAATTTTCAAAGAAAAATATAATAGTTCGATTTTCAGTTTAAAAAATTAATTTCAAACAAAAAAAGGTTATTTTCAACAAAAAATTGTTAAATAAAGTAATTTTTACATACTTTACGGCCTGTAACTTTACTTCCACTGACCTTTTTTGATACTGAGAAAGTTGATTATAACAATGCAAAACATTTCTTCCAGTGATAGTAATACTGTGCATTCTTTCAATCGCTTCCAGAAGATTGTGCGCTTCGTCAATGATCAATATATTATTTTTCAAATTAATTCCAGAGCTCTCTCGGGTACTTTTGTGCAAAATAGAATTGTAAGGAACCAAAATGACTTGTCCATCCTCCACAGATTTTCTCGTAGCATAATAAGAACAAGTGTGTAATTCTTGACCCTTTTGAGCAATTTCTTCCACGTCTTGAATACTTGTCAAAATTTCTGCCAAAAGAAGTTCCTGGTCCCCGGGTTTGAATGGACATCCACTCGTATTTTTCTGCTTTTTTAAAGCCTTTTCTTTTTTAACCGTGGTTTTTTTCCGCTGGAGTTGCAAGCATTGATCGTTAATCATATTCACGTTTTTAAGCCTCTTTACAGATTGGTTTACACAGTAGTTTTGTCTGTTCAAAAGGAAAAGTAATTTTCAATTTATGAAATGTTAAATTTAAAAAAAAACTGATCAATTAGTACAAATTCCTCGGCTCGGATTTAAGCCAGGAATGCCACTTCCAAAAATGGAGCGTCTACTCTAATCCTGGAAAAAAATTCGCTGACAATTCCAGCAATTTGAAAAATAATGCAAATAAATTTTCATTTATCCTCTGAAACTTTAAATTCGGTGGATATTGACGTAAAATTAATTCAGGTACTATAATTAAAAATTCAGGTACCACAAAGAAGAGAACATTTCAAAAAAATAAATGCATTCTCAATCAAAGTGATAAATTTCCAACTAAAATAATGCATCTTCAACTGGTATAGATTAATTTTAAACTAAAAAGAAGATTTTTGACAAAAGAGTTCATCTATCCACCAAAAAGTTTTATATTTAACCAAAGAGATGAATTTTCGTCCAGAAAAAATGATTTTTCAACAAAGCACATTAATTTTCAACAAAATAGTTTAACTTTCAACTGAACAAGACAAAATTTCCATAACTAATTTAATTTTTAACCAAAAAATATCGATTTTCAATTAAAAATGGAATAGTTACATTTTCAGCTAAAGAAATTAATTTCCAACCAAACAGACAAATTTGTAACCACTCGTAAAATGATGAATCTTCAACTGGAATATTTAAATTTTAAACCAAAAAGATTAAGTTTTTACAAAACAGTTAAAAGTTCAACCAATTAGTTTTAATTTCCATTAAAGTGATGTAGTTTAAGCCAAAAAAGTTGAATTTTCAAACTAAAATTATAAATATTTTCCACACAAAAAACTATGTTTCAACTAAAGAAGACTTGGACCAAATAGTTGAATTTTCAAAAAGAAAAAATTAATTTTCGTACAAAAATGTAAAAGTTAAATTTTCAATTACAACAACAAAAAATAGTTTTCATACAAAATGATGAATTTTCAACTAAAACGATTAATCTTCAACTGGAATGGTTTAATTTTTTAACCAAAAAGATAAACTTTTGCAAAAAAGTTCAACTTTCAACCAAGTAGTTATATTTTCAACAAAAAAAATGAATTTATTAATTATTGAATTGCCAAACACAAAAATGAATTTTTGATGAAGAAGATTAATTTTCGATCAGAAAAGATGATTATTTAACAAAAAACATGAATTTTCAACAAAATAGATCAAATTTTGACTAAAAAAAAAACAAAATTTTCTGAAAATAGTTTAATTTTTAACAAAAAATAGCGATTTTCAACCAAAAATTAAAAATTAAAATTTTTAGATACAGAAATTGATTTTCAACCAAATTGACGAATTTTTAAATAAAACAATGAATCCTCAACTGGAATATTAAAGTTTTAAATCAGAATGATGAATTTGTCATAAAAGAGTTTAACATAAAACCGAGTGGTTTTATTTTACATTAAAGAGATGCAGTTTAAACCAAAAAAGTTGAATTTTCAAACTAAAATTATAAAAATGTTTAAATGCAATACTGGAATTTTTGACCAACAGATGAAGTTCCAAAAAAGAAGATTCATTTTCCATAAAAAAAAAACTATGTTTTAACTAAAGAAGACTGGGACCAAATAGTTGAATTTTCAACAAGAAAAAATTAATTTTCGACTAAAAATGAAAAAGTTAGATTTTCAATTTCAACAACAGAAAATAATAATTTTCATTAAAAATGATGAATTTTCAAGTAAAACAATGAATCTTTAACTGGAATGGTTGAATTTTTGACCAAAAAGATAAACTTTTGCAAAAAGGTTCAACTTTCAACCAAGTAGTTATATTTTCAACAAAAAAATGAATTTATTAATTATTGAATTGCCAACCACAAAAATGAATTTTTGATGAAGAAGATTAATTTTCGATCAGAAAATATGATTTTTTAACAAAAAACATGAATTTTCAACAAATTAGATAAAATTTTGACTAAAAAAGACTAAATTTTCTACAAGATAGTTTAATTTTTAACAAAAAATAACGATTTTCAACCAAAAATGGAAAATTTAAATTTTCAGATAAAGAAATTAATTTTCAACCAAAATGACGAATTTTTAAATAAAACAATGAATCCTCAACTGGAATATTTAAATTTTAAATCAGAATGATGAATTTCTCATAAAAGAGTTTAACATTCAACCAAGGAGTTTTATTTTGCATAAAAAAGATTGATTTCTAAACCAAAATGATGATTTTTCAACTAAAATAATGAACATTTACCTATAATACTTGAACTTTTAACCAAAACGATGAATTTCGAAACAAGAGATTTATTTTTAAAAAAACTATGTTTCAACTAAAGAAGGCTTTGATCTAAATAGTCTGATTTTAACAAAAGAGTTCAATCCGCAACTAAATAGATAAATTTTCAATAAAAAAGAATCTTTAATAAAATAATTGAATCTTCAAAAAAAAATGAATTTCCATCAACCAAGAATAATTTTCTAAGCAAAAAGACAAATTTTCAACAAAACACTTGAATTTTCTAACAAATATTTAATGTTTCAACGGATAAAGGATAAATTTCCAGCCAAAAAAGAAAAGGTTCAATTTGCGGATAAAAAGTATTTTCTCAACCAAAAAAGATGAATTTGTAACCAAATTGTTAAATTTTCAACCGAAAAGATTTTTTTTTTGACGACCGTTGTATTTCCAACAAAAAAAGTTCAGTTTTAACCAAGAAAGATGATTTTTCTACCATAAAGATTAATTTTCTACCATAAAGATTAATTTTCTACCAAAATATAAGTTTTGAATTATTTGAATTAAATGAAAAAAAATTAATTTTTAATAAAATAGTTAAATCCTGAACTATAAGAAGATAATGTTCAACCAAAAATAGAATGAAAGAATGAATGAAAAGAAAAGAATGAATCTTCAACCAAAAAGATCAATTTTCGAATAAGAATATTAATTTTCAATTAAAAAGATAATTTTCTACCAGAAAAAAATCTTTTTCAACAAATTTTATAGTTTAATTTCCAGTTTAGGAAATCAATTTTCATTAAAACTGACGATCTCTTACTGGACCTCAATTTTCTACCAGACAAATGAATTTTCAACTAAAATTATGAAACTTCAACTGAAATAGTTCAAATTTAATCCAAAAATAAGCATTTTTGGCCAGAGCTTAACATTCAACCAAGTAGTTTTATTATAAAAAGAAAATATTACATTTTAACCAAAAAGTTGAATTTTAATTAAAATGATGAATATTTAACTGGAGTACTTGTATTTTCTACCAAAAAAATGAATCTTCAAACAAGAAGATTAATTTTTGATCTAAAAAGACGATTTTCAACACAAAAAAACATGAATTTTTAACAAGATAGTTGATTTGGCAAACTAAAAAATATAAATTTTTAACCAAATATATGAATTTACAACTAAAATGATCCATTTTTAACCAAAAATGGAATAGTTTAATTTTCAGTTAAAACAATTAATACTCAACTTCAACCGAGTTGTGTTTTTTATAAAAATAAAAGATGAATTCTCGAATTTTCTAACAAAACGATTAATTTTCTATCAGAAAAGGCGATTTTGCAATAAAAGACCCGACATTTCAGCAAAAATAGTTGAATTTTCAAAAAAAAAATGGAATAGATAAATTTCTAGTTACAAACATTCACTTTCAAACAAACTGACGAATCTTTAACTGTAACAGTTCAATTTTAAACAAAAATAAGGAATTTTTTAAAAGACTTTGACCAGAGTTTAACTGTCAACCAAGGAGTTTTGTTATAAAAAGAAAAGATTAATTTTCAACTAAAATTATGAATATTTAACTGGAGTACTTGAATTTTCTACAAAAAAAATGAATTCACAAACAAGAAGACTAATTTTTTGTTTTCAAAAATACGATTTTTAACAAAAAACATAAATTTTTTTTTAAATAGTTGAATCTGCAACTAAAAATGTTCATTTGAAGCAATAAAAGTAAGTTGTATACCTTAAAGAGTACTTGAATTTTTAACAACAAGAAAAATGAATCTTCAAACAAGTAGACTCATTTTTGATCGAAAGACGATTTTCAACCAAAAAACATGAATTTTTAACAAGATAGTTGAATTTTCAACTAAAAAATATACATTTTTAACCAAATATATAAATTTTCTACTAAAAATGATCCATTTTTAACCAACAATGGAATAGTTTCATTTTCAGTTAAAACAATTAATTTTCTACTAAAAAGATAAATCTTCAACTTTGAAGCAAGTTGTCTTTTTATAAAAAGAAAAGATGAATTTGTAACCATAAGTTCAATCTTTTCAACTAAAATGATGAATATTTAACTGAAATACTCGAATTTTAAACCAAAAAGATGAATTTTCTAACAAAGAGATTAATTTTCTAAGCAAAAAGACGAATTTTCAAGAAAAAACCTCAATTTTCTTCACCATATAGATGAATTTTCGACTAAAATTATGAATCGTCAACTAGAATAGTTCAAATTTAAACCAAAAAGATGCATTTTTGACAAGAGTTTACCATTCAACCAAGTAGTTTTATTATAAAAAGAAAATATGATTTTTTACCCAAAAAGTTGAATTTTAATTAAAATGATAAAAAATAATTTAACTGGAGTAATTGAATTTTCTACCAAAAAATGAATCTTTAAACAAGAAGATTAATTTTTAACCAAAAATGGAATAGTTTAATTTGCAATTAAAACAATTAATTTTCAACTGAAATGATAAATCTTCAACTTTCAACCAAGTTGTGTTTTTTTAGAAAAAGAAAAGATGAATTCTCGAATTTTCTAACAAAAAGATTAATTTTCTATCAAAAAAGGCGATTTTTCAATAAAAGACCTGACATTTCAAGAACAATAGTTGAATTTTCAAATAAAAATGATCAATTCTCAACAAAAAATGGAATAGATAAATTTCTAGTTACAGACATTAATTTTCAAACAAATTGACGAATCTTTAACTGCAACAGTTTAATTTTGAACCAAAATAATGAATTTTTGACTAGACTTTGACCAGAGTTTAACTGTCAACCAAGCAGTCTTATTATAAAAAGAAAAGATTAATTTTCATCTAAAATTATGAATATTTAACTGACGTACTTGAATTTTCTACAAAAAAGTGAATCCTCAAACAAAAACACTAATTTTTTATTTTAAAAAATACGATTTTTAACAAAAAACATCAATTTTTAACAAAATAGTTGAATTTGCAACTAAAAATGTTCATTTGAAGCAATAAAAGTAACTTGTATACATGATTTTTCA
>JAWWLR010000034.1:57773912-57786199 GCA_035041075.1 Acraspis erinacei
CCAAAAATGGAACAATTAAATTTTTATTTTAATAAATTTTTAACTATACTGATAAATCTTCAACTGGAACAGTTGATGAATCTCTTATTCAATTTTATATTGAGATTTAAAAAAAAATTAAGCACACTCGAAAAAATGCCCTGACTTAAAAAAAATGCACTGACTATTTCAGGCTTTCCAGGTAGGTGAGACACCCTGCATAAAATTGGAAAGCAACTACATCTTACCTCGAAGCAAGAGGCACAACCGAAACGCTTTCAGAATAAGGACTCCCTTTCAATTCTCCCACAAATTGCGAAAGCTGAGAGTGTGTTCTCGAGCAGAAAAATATTTTGCAATTTTTATACAATTCTAGAGATTCATCATCATCTTCTTCGTCAGATTCTGAATCTGCGTCCTTCAACAGAAGATCGTCATCTTCAAAATCATCCTTTGGACCCCCTTCGGTACCTTTCGCACCTTCAACATTTTCTTTTTCCCCACCCTCAGGAACTTTAGATTTGATATAACGTTTCTTATTGTTCTTATCCTGTATATCGTCTTGCTTTAATCGCTCTTTTAATTTATTTTTCTTCTCGCCGTACCTTGTGATTGCATCTAATTTTGCTTGCAAGACTCGCTTTTCATTAGTCAATTCTAATTGCTGAGTTTGCAGTGTAAACCAGTCGTCTGAACATTTTTTTGTTAATTCCTCGATCTGTTGATTTATTTCGTTTATTTTCGAATTCAGGACTTGCTTTTCATTCAATTCGTGATCTAGGAGCCATTTTAATGCACCGCAAATTATAGAGAGCGATTTTCCAGTTCCTGTGGGACTTTCGAATATTCCTAAATTACTATTTTCAAGGCACTCGTACAGTTTTTTCATAAACTGGTTTTGAATTGGATATGGAGGAAAAGGAAATGGAAAGTCTTCTGGTGTTTCCATTGTGAAGAAAATAAATTATTTATTTCTGAAATGGAAAAAATATATATTAAGTAAAACATATTCGAAGAAAGGGAATTTTACCAGAAATTTATTAAACTGTAATTATTATTAACACTGGCATCATAGTGCAGACATTTTTTTACATAGGGAAAAAGGGCATTTTTTCACAAAAATAGGGGACGAAAAATTAATGTATAGGTTTTCGTGAGTTTATTGTAAATAATATTTTTTCAGTCCTTGCTAAATATGTAAAATTAGTACTATTCATTTGTAGAAAATTAATTAACATTTTTCCTTTTTGAAAGTATCTTTATTAATTTCATTAAAAGATACTTTAAATATATTATCACCATCGAATAATCAAATAAATAATATTAAACTATTAAATATTTAACCAGGGTGTCTACTCAAATCCTGCAAACAAAATTCCCTGACAATTCCAGGTTTTTTTCAGGTATCTCAAGCTTTTTACAGGTATGATTTTTCGCGAGTTTATTATAAATAATGTCCCTTTTTATTTTATGAGAATTTAATTTATATTACAAGATATTCTTAAATATTTTTGCAAGATAGATTAAATAAATAATTATATGACGCTAAAAACATAATTAATCATTTCTCGAATTTGTCTCTAAAGTACATGAATTTGAATCAAAATTCACATTTTTATTTTATCAAATTCCTAACTTTTCACGTAGAAAAATGGACTTTCAAAGAGATACATGAATTTTCCAACAAATGGTTGAATTTTCAGCCAAAAGGATTAATCTTCTACGAAAAAGACGATTTTTCAAAAAAATACATCAATTCTCAATTAAAGAGTTGAATTGTGAATTGAAAAATATCGATTTTCAAACAAATAGCTGAATTTTGATCTAAAAAATATCATGTTTCAACCAAAAATGGAATAGTTAAATTTTCAGTTGAAAAAATTATTTTTACACACAAAAAAAACAGATTTATTTTTTAGACAAATTTAATTTAACCTTTAAAAAAATAGTTTTATTTTCTACCAAAAAGACGATTTTTCAAAAAAATACATCAATTCTCAATTAAAGAGTTGAATTTTGAATTGAAAAAGATCGATTTTCAAATAAATAGCTGAATTTTTATCTAAAAAATATCATTTTTCAACAAAAAATGGAATAGTTAAATTTTCAGTTAAAAAATATTATTCTTACACAAAAAGAAACAGATTTATTTTTTAAACAAATTTAATTTAACCTTTGAACAAATAGTTTTATTTTCTACCAAAGAGACGATTTTTCAAAAAAATACATCAATTCTCAATTAAAGAATTGAATTTTGAATTGAAAAAGATCGATTTTCAAACAAATAGCTGAATTTTGATCTAAAAAATATTATTTTTCAACCAAAAATGGAATAGTTAAATTTTCAGTTAAAAAAATTATTCTTACACAAAAAGAAACAGATTTATTTTTTAAACAAATTTAATTTAACCGTTAAACAAATAGTTTTATTTTCAACCAAAAAGATGAATTAATGACTACAATAATCAATAGTTAATTGCAGTACTTGAATTGTTGAGCAAAAAATAGATTTTTAAACAAGTCGATTAATTTTTAACCAAAACAAATTTTATAACAAAAAAGTTGAATTTTCAATGAAAGAAGAACCACTTTTAACTAAACCGTAACATTTTCAACCAAACTAATGAATTTTCAACTAAAATGAGCCATTTTTATCTCGAGTAAATTAATTTTAAATAAAAAAATGAATTTTTGAGAAAAGATTTAAATTTTGAACAAAGTAGTTTTATTTTTAACCAACAATATCAATTTTCTACCATTTTAGACCATGTAGACCACAAAATATTAAGTCAAAATTAAAAATGCATGAATGGTCAACAAAATATTTGCATTATCAAATACAAATAAAACCAATTTTCAATTTAAATAATTGAATTTTCAACCACAAAACTGAATTTTGAAATAAATTGATGAGTCTTTAACTAGAATCAATAAATGTCCCATAAAAAGAATTATTTTCAGCCCACAAGATTGATTTGTAACAAAAGTTCAAAATTTTCAACCAAGAATAATTTTTCAACCAAATATTAAATAGCTATATTTTGAGTAGGAAAATTAATTTTCAATAACAAAAAAAAAAACAAGTTTTCAACAAAATATTTCAAGTTGCACTTGGAACAAACTTAATAAACTGAACTTTCAGTCAAAAAAATTGATTTCGAACAAAAGAGCGTGTTATTCCATTTAATATTCCAATTAAAAAAAAAAAATTAACTAAGCTCTTGAAAAAATTCCCTGACATTTCCAGGTTTTTCCAGGTAGGCTAGACACCCTGATTTAACATATTAATATTTTGAATAAAATATATAAACTTTTTTTAAGTAAAATTAACGTGGATGCTATATTAAATTCAAATTAAACGATTCAGGTTCCTAAAAGTTCAAATTAAAATATTTTATTTTTAACAAAATACATTAATTTGTGACTAAATAGTTCATTTTTCAACCAAAAAGATTAAGTTTCCACAAATTATATAAATTTCCAAATAAATTGTTGAATCGTCAACCGAAAAAGATCCATTTTCAAACAAATAGTAAAATTTTTAAACTAAAAGCGATAAATTTTCAACCAAAAATGGCATCCAAAAGGATGAATTTTTATCTAAAATGATGAAATTTCAACTAAAAAGGATACATTTTCGGCAAAAACAGAATAGCTCAACTTTCAGTAAAAAATATTAACTTTCAACCAAAGAGATGAATTGTCAAATAAAATAATGGAACATTCGACTGAAATAGTTAAATTTTTTGTTTAAAAAATTAATTTAAAAAATTCAACATTAAGTTAATTTTCAACTCGAATGATTAAATTTGCATTTAGTAAAGTTTAATTATACATTTTTTAAACAGAATACATAAAATATCAACCAGAAAGATGCATTTTCTGCCAAAAAGAAGAATGAAAAAAAACTAATTTTCAACTAAAAAAGATAAACTGGCAACAAAAAATTGCATACTTAAATTTTCAATTCAAAAATTTAATTGTTGATCCAAAGAAATGAAATTCGAATAAAAATTATGAATATTAAATTAATTTAAAATGACTTTTTCAACAAAAGAATTTAACTTACAACCAAGCAGTCGAATTTTAAACTAAAAACATGAATTTTCAACTAAAATTATGAATCTTCAACTGCAATAGTTACATTTTTAACGAAAAAGATGAATTTTCAGCTAAAATGATGAATCTGTAGCTGGAACAGTTAAATTTTCACCTCAAAGACAATAATTTTCTAACAAAGAGACGAAATTTAAACAAAAACAAATTTATTTTTAACAAAAAAAAAACTTACAACCACGTAGTCAAGTTTTAATTTAAAAAGATTAATTTTCAAATAAAATTATAAATCTTCAACTGCAATAGTTAAAATTTTTAAAAAATTTAAGATTCAAAAAAATTCAACAAAAGAGATGAATTTTCAAATAAAATAATGACACATTCAACTCGATTAGTTAAATTTTACATTAAACAAAAATTATTTGCTACCGAGAAAAATCAACAAAATGGTTAAATTTTCAATCAAAGAGATGAATTTTTAAATACATGATTTTTCACCTATTAAGACCAACTTGCAACAAAAAATTGAATATTTAAATTGTCATTTACAAAAAATTTATTTTCGAAAAACGCATTTTCTACGAAAACATTAATTTTCAACAAAACAGTTAAATTTTAAGTTAAACTAAATTTATTTTTACCCCTAAAATTAAAGTTATAACAAGGAACTACAATTTTCAACCAACGAGATGAATTTTCTAACAAAAATATGAATATTCAACGAAAAAAATGAATTTTTAAGAAAGTACTTCAACTTTCAGCCAAGTAATTCAATTTTCTACCTAAAAAGATGGATTTTCAACAACAACAAAAATAATATTTAATATTTCAGCCAAAAAATATTTTTATTTTTATTCAAAAACATTTGAATGTAGCCAAAAAGACGAATTTCTAACAAAGTGCTTGAGTCATCAGCTAGAAAAGATTAATTTTTAAACAGTTTTATTTTTAACTAAAAAAATTATATCTTTTTAACAAAAAATGGAATAGTTAAATTTTCGAACAAATTGTTTTTTATAATTAGGAAAGCGAATTTCCAAGAAAAGCAGTTGAAATTTTTACCCGAAAATATGAATTTGTGTCCAAAAAATGGAATTTTGTACTAAAAGCTTAATTTACAACTCAAAAATATAAATTTTCAACATAATAGGTAATTTTCTAACAAACAAAATTTTTTTTAACTAAAATTATGTATCTTCAAATAAATCATTAACTAAATAGTTGAATTTTCTACTTAGAAGATTAATTTTTTCCAAGAAAATTAATCGTCTGCCAAATAGTTCATCTTTTAGTCTGAAAAGATCTCTTTCTAATAAAAAATAGAATAGTTAAATTTCCAATAATTTATTTTTACTTTATAAAAGTGAATTAGCTAGAAAAAAAACAGTTCAACTTTCAAACCGAAAATATGAATTATCAACAAAAAATGAAATTGTCTACCAAATAGTTAAATTTTCAAGCTAAAAAGAAGAATTTTCTACCAAAACGTTGAATTTTTAACTAAAAATATAAATTTTCAACAAAAAATGTAATTAACAACCAAGCAATTTAATTTTCAACTAAAATTAGCAATTTTTAACCAAGAAAATGAAACACAAAACGATACATTTTTAAAAAGAAAATATGTTCAAATATGTAAAGAAATAGAGGAAAAATCTTGAAAATATAGGAAAAAGGAGCAATTTCTCGAAAAAAGGTGGAACGTTTTGAAAAGAGGAAAAAAGGCGAATAGAGAGGTTAACACAGAACTTCTTTAAAATTCCAAAAGATTAAAAAATTTTAAGCCTCTAAATCTCCAAATGATTGAATTAGAAGAGTATATTTTCGCAATTTATTGTAAACAAAGCGGGAAAAAGAAAACAAAATTATAACCTATAAAGACATTGTCTTATCATTCATGATTCTGATGCTGTAAATATTAAATATAAGTTATTGATTAATTATTATTAAAAAAATTATAACGATTTTGAAAAATTAAGTGAAAAAATAAATAAATTGCTTATGTACCTTCACTTTTATTGTTGTTGTCATGTGTTTTTGACGTTTTCGAAGTGAATTTCTCCCGCCAAAACAAAACAGCCGGTCAACTAAAAATGTAGCCTAAACATTTGCACTTTATTTGCACACATTAAATTCAAATTATTCTTTTCACTAGTCGCAAAATTTACCTCTCATTTATCTATTATTTAACAAATATTTACAATTATAAAGAAAGACACATGCCGCACGTCAAAATAAATTTTCGCCATATTGGTTTCCTAACCTAAAAAGTTCAATCACACATTAATCTGTTGATTTATTTATTTTTAGTATATTTATTATCTAATTTAAAAATAAAATTATACTTTAGTTACAACGCTTTATTCTTAAATACTCGGAAAAAACTATCCTAAGATTTTTCCCGCTTTGGAGACGAATTAAAAAAGTTATTTCAATTTCCCACTCTTTTCAGGTTGCCGAGAGAGCCATCTTTGTTGATAAAAGTAACAGTAGCGTACCTATCAGGCATATCTAATTCAAAAATATTAGTTAATCCTTTTTTTATTATAGAAAACCAAAAGTGGATAAAATAATAGATATTTGATTAGTTTTAAAAACTTATAAGAATACGGAAAGTTTGAATACGTTTTACCCAAAGCTTTTTGGGCAATTCTAACCTATAAAATATTCTCCCTACGCTCCTGTTTTTCGCACTTCATCTGGTTCATAGTTTTTAATTAGTTCATGGTTTTTAACACGTTTTACACTATCGTTGCATACGCCGTGGAACTCGTGTAACGTCTTGTCGATGTGTAAACGTCAGTCTTTAACATTTTTTGTGTCTCCTCATTTTTTTAAATAACCTTTATTCAGTAGTGACATATTAATCATGTTGCGCGTATCAAGTATTCTCGCCTCAGCTTCAAAAAATCTCAACAAAGTTTTATTCGACGGATCTACAAGGCAAGTGGTATAATAATTTCACATTCTGTACTTTGAACACTCCTTGGAAACTTGTTGCTTCGAAGACAAACGGTACTTTGCACCAAACTTTGTCCTTCAATTGTTGACATTTTTTAGACAAAGTCAGAGTGAATTTAACTTTGTTGGCTCTTTTATTGACAATAATGAAATAAAGTAGGCATGCTCCAATTGCAGAAAATTTTCATTCATAGTTTGGAAATGTTTACTTCAAAGATGTACCATAATTTTTTATTTATTGTGAATTTATTTATAAATCTGGAGAAAAAGATAATTATTTTTTTTTTAAATAAAGATATTCTTTTTTGCGTTTCTTATTTTTAATTGTCCGTAAAATCCGAAAACAGTGAAACCTACTTTGAAGTGGACTTTGACCCTCCTGTATATTTAGATACATATCTTTGATTAGGTTATAAGCTTGCCAATCTATTTTCTTTGTAAAATAATTATTTCATTGACTGTTATTTTCTGTTTGGTTTGATATGAATCTAATTCCGTTCATGAATTACGTTTCTTTCTGAAAATTGAAATAACGTACGAGTTTAATCAACGCGATATTTGATAACTTAACCAAGAAAAAAATTTCTTTTAAATAAAAAACAGTTAAAAACAACTGAAGTTTTTACCAAAATTGTAACCAAATAGTTGAATTTGCAGCAAAGAAGATTAATTTTCTGCTATAAAGGATAATTTTCTACAAAATACATACATTTTTATCCAAATAATTAAATTTGAAACCAAAAACATTAATTTTCTACCAGAAAAGACGTATTTTCAACGAATTTCTTAAATTTTCAACTATATAGTTGAAGTTTTAAGCTAAAAATGATCTCTATTTAACCAAAAATGGGGTGTTTAAAGTTTTATTCAAGATTAATAATATTTTTTAAAAACTTTTTTTTACAAAAAAAGTTTAATTTTGTACCAAATAGTTGAATTTTGTACCTAATTGTTAAATTTGTATGCCTAAAAGACGAATTTTCTACAATACGATTGTATATTTAACCCAAGAATATTAACTTTCAATGAAAAATGTAATAGTTTTTATTTTTATTAAGGACAGATTTTCATGTTAAATAACAAAAAAGTTGAGCTTTCTACAAAACTGTTAAATTTGTAACCAAATAGTTCAATTTTCAGTTCAAAAAATTAATTTTTAACAAAACAAAAAACTAATTTTCCACTAAAATTATAAATCTTCAACCCAAATGATGAACTCTTAACAAAGTAGTTCATTTTTCAACCAAGGAGTTCAATTTTCAACTTAAAAAGATAAATTTTCAACGAAAAAGTACGTTGAGTTGAATCTTCAAACAAAAAAGATTAAAATTGTAATATTTTATATTCTAACCAAAGAACTAATTTTCATTTTAAATCAAAAAAATTTTGGTTGGATTATGTAAAACGAATTTTCAAAAAAAGGACTGATGAATTTTTCAACAAATAGTTAAATTTTCAACAAAAAAGATAAATTCTCAACAATATATATTTAACAAATTAGTTTAATTTTCGACAAAATACATACATTTGTAACCAAATAGTTGAATCATCAACAAAATAGTTCATTTTTCAACTAAAACATCAATTTTTCACATAAAACATTAAGTATTTTCCAAAAAATATCAATTCTTAACGAAATACATAAATTCTTAACCAAATGGTAAACATTTCAAACAAAGAAGAAGATTAATTTTCTGCCAAACAAGAATTTTTAAAAAATTTAATCAATTTTCAACTAAATAGTAGAATTTTTAAATTTAAAAAAGTCAATATTTAACGAAAATATTATTTTAAATTAATTTTCTACCAAATAGTGGAATTGTCAACCAATCACTTGAATTTTTATCAAAATAGTTCAATTTTCAGTTTAAAAAATTAATTTTTACAAAATAAAGAATGAATTTTCCACTAAAATTATGAATATTCGACAACAACAACAAAAAAGGAACTTCTATGAAAGTAGTTCAACTTCGCAAAAATCTGCCCGCGATAGAGTTTATTCTTTAATCAGGAAATCGAATTTTCAATGAAAAAATGGTTTAATCTTCAACCAAATTGTTAAATTTTAGGCAAAAACATTAATTATTAACGAAATATGTTTTTTCGTTAAAAAAGATAATTTAATCATTTTCTACCGAATGGATAAAATTTCAAACAATCAGATTCAATTGTGATCAAATTTAATTTTTAAATTCTATGCTAAAATAGTTTAATTTTTAATCACAAGAACGGTTTCTCTTAATTTCCAAAAAGAAAGTTAATTTTTTATTAAAAAAGATATTCTCAACCAAATAGTTCATTTTTCTATGGAAATAATATGAGTTATATGACTTTTAAATAAAATTGTTGCAGTTTCAAGAAATTAATTGAATTTTTGAACCACATAATACAATTTTTTACAAAAAAGACCAATTTTCAACAAAACTAGAAGCTGATACACGCGCGACCCATTAATTTACTTGCAATTATTTTATTTGGAAATGAAGTTCAATTAAATGATGCTCTAGCAATGTTATTATAACCATTAATATCAATACCATTATACATTTTTTATTCTTTTTTAATTCTTATTAAATATATATTGCATACATTTTCTTATAAAAATAAAGGGTGTACTTCCGAAAAGGTAGCACCCCCGATTTTGTTTAAACTCCTTATATTGATGTAAACTGATGTGATGGTGAAACCATAAAAGAACCATACAAAATTTGTCAAGCAACAAAGAAAAAAATCATTGAATCGTCATTCTTAGTTGACTCCGTTAACAAACTGACTCGTAGAAAGAAAGCGTAACTCTTAATTTTAAATCCAAACTGTTAAATAATTAATATTCTTGTAAATTTGCAAAGCGTCAAAAACAAAATTGATTGAATAGTAATTCTTAGTTGACTCCATAAAAAACTTCACTATTACTGTCAGTTTTTATTATTTTTAGATTTAGTACATTTTATTCCTTTAGAAAAAGTTTTTTTCATGAGTTCATGTCTGATAAAAAATATTTTTTACTTTTTAGTACACTTTAAATACGCTAAACATGAAATAAAAGCGTTTTTTAACCAAAATTTTGTATTTATTTTATTTTATACTTTTTATTTTTATTTTTGAATAACTTAGACATTGTTTAGCTCAGGGTGCCAAACGTTGGCATTATGTGCTGATGTGTATAATTGTATAATGTGCTGATAAAAACAATATTTATTTATGTAAAATGCAAAAAAAATGTGCAGATTAATGTATTGGCATGGAAGACGCGTGGATTAAAAAAATGAAGTTTCTAGCTTCTCGATAAGTGCCTTAATTTTCGATCAGCAGATTTGATTGCCGACATGAGCGAAGGCCAAGCTAAATAAAAGCGTTTAATAAAAATGCTCCAATCGAACTCGGCACGATCGCTGAAATTTAATCGCTACGAATGATTACATCCATAATTTAAACAGATCCCTCGAACGTGCCTTGACGCCGGTTTATGGAAAATAGTAACGCGTTACCGTTACGGTACCTATTTTCAAATATAGGAGATGCATAAGTTTTCAACCAAATATTTACATTTTCTACTTAATTGATGAATTTTCGAGTAAAAAATACGACTTTTCTACAAAAAATTTAATTTTCAACAAAAAAACTTAATGTCCATACGATTAGATTCATTTTTAACTAGAAAGTTGCCTTCTTAACTAAAGATGTTAAATTTCTACTGAAAGAGATGAATTTCAACAAAAAATTTATTAATCATAAAAGAAAAAAATTTCATTCAAATTATTGAATTTTTAAACAAAGAAAAAGGAGAATTTTCAACACAAGAGTTAAATTTCAAACTAATTACGATAATTTGCAACCAAAACTGGAATTGTTAAATTTTAATTTTAGAAAATATCTTACTAAATAGATTCATTTTCACTAAATAAAATTAATATTTAACAAAATGAAACTACTTCCATCTAAGGAGTTGAATTTTCAACTGTATCCAAAACAGTGAATTTACAACAAAATACAGCAGTTTTCAAGCCAATTGTTACATTTTCAACTTAAAAACGATCAATTTTGAACGAATACGAAAATAGTGAAATTTTCATTTAATAAAATTAATTTTTTTTGAGTAATTAACATTTTAATGAACTGTTTTTATTTAAAAAAATATTATATGCAAATTTTGGTGTGTATTAATTTTATTTTAAAAAACTAACGGCACGGTAACCTGTTAATTAAAAAAAGTCAAATAGTGATTAAAAGATTATGTTCACTTTATTTGACGAAGTTCTGGAATATAATCAAGGTGTTTCGGTAGGAATTCTGCACTCGATTTCAACCAACTCTTAAACTTTATGCATTTTCAGCTAAATTAATTATTCTGCAAGTGGAATAGTTAAATTTTCGACCTAAAGATAATAATTTTCTAACAAAAAGATGAATATTCATTTAAAACATTTATTTTTAAGAATAAAAAAGTTTAACTTACAACCACGTAGTCGAATTTTACACTAAATAGATGAATTTTCAACTAAAATTATGAATATTCAACTGCAATAGTTACATTTTTAACGAAAAAGATGAATTTTCAGCTAAAATTCTAATAAAACAGGTGAATTTTGAAATAAAAAAGACAAATTTTCAGACAAAATAGTTCTCTTCGAAAAAAGATTTCATTTGTCTTTTCAGCAAGAAAATATGAATTTTAAACAAAATTTTAATGCCCTACGAAAAGAACTGAATTTTTAATCCCCAAAAAACGAATTTTTAACAACACAGTTAAATTTGAAACTAAATAATAAAATTTATAACTAACAGATAATCCTCAAGAGAAGGTTTTTGCGAATTTCCAAAAATTACGTACATGAGTGAAGGACTGCCTGAAAAATACACAAAATTACGAAATTGTCTCGTCTTGAGATATTTAGTGGTTATAAATAAACTAAAAAACAATTCACATAATATGACACAATTCCATGGTAAGCCATTTATAATGTAAACTGTGATGGGTCCTTCACAGTTATATGAACTACAAATTTTGTTTAAATCAACAAAAATGTTTTCTTAGATCAGCAAAAAGTCTTACTTGAAATAACCGAAATATTCTCTGGGACGGACCAAATTTTTGCTTAAATTAGTCAGAAGTTTGTTTAGATGAACTGTAATATTTGCTTGGATCAACCAAAATATAGGGTGTAATCAACTAAATTTTACTAATTAAATCATTGTCTTGGGTCAACGAAATATTTTATTGTCCATATAACAACCATATTCTAGGGTTGATTTAACAAAAATGGTGTTTATTCAACCAAATATTTTTCTGG
>JAWWLR010000034.1:57811209-57823462 GCA_035041075.1 Acraspis erinacei
TTTTAAATTTTTGTGAATTTATTCAAATATTTGAAATCTGTTAATTATTTACGTAATCTTTGAAATTTGTATGAAATTTGTGAAACCTCTGAAATCTGTGAAATGTTTTTAAATCTTTGAAATATTTGTGAAATTTATCAAACCTCTGAAATATTTTTAAATGTTTAAAATCTTTAAAATAATTTTTTTAATTTTTGTGAATTTATTCAAATATTTGAAATCTGTGAATTATTTACGTAATCTTTGAAATTTGTATGAAATTTGTGAAACCTCTGAAATCTTTTTAAATCTTGAAACTCGTTGTGAAATCACGGAAATCTTTTTAAATATCTGTAGTCATGGTGAAATCATTGAAATTTTTTTTATTTTGTAAAATCTTTTAAAATCTATGAAATCTTATTAAATGCTTAAAATCATGATGAACATATGGAAATCTTTTTAAGTAATTTAAATTATGGTAAAATCATTAAGATTTCTTAGTCTTTGGAATCTTTGTGACATCATTAAAGTCTCTGTGCAAATCTTAAGGATTTTTGTGAAATGTTTCAAAATTTTGAAATCTCTGAAATCTGCAATAACTGAATTTTGTAAAATCTTGAATAAATCTGTAAAATCTTTAAAATCTTTATGAGGTATTTAAAATCTTTATGTTCTCTTTTTAAATCCTTGAATTTTTTTAAAATCTTTACAATTATGGTAAAAGCATTGAGATCTTTTAAAATATTTGAAATCATTGAAATTTATGTGAAATCTTGAATCTTTTTAAATATCCTAGACCCTTGTAGGTCCTATAAAATTGTTTTATATCTTTCGAAATTCTTTAAAACCCCATGAAATTTTTTCTAAATCCCCTGTTACCAAAAAATATTTGAAAACCTCTTAAAATCTTTGAAACTCTACGAAATCTCTAACTTTATGTGAATAAATGCTGTGAAATTAATTAAAATATTATGAACTCTCATAAAATTTTATGAAATCTAATTATATTTTCTAAAATCCTGAACATTTTTTAAAATATGCGAGCTTTTAAAGTTTCTTTTAAGTTCCCTTAACACCATTGAAATTCTCAAAAATCTATCGACCCATATCATCCGAGATTCTTTGCACCGCATAAAAATTGGTTTAAATCCTTTCAAATAATTAACATCCGTAAAATTCTCTTCATTTTTTATAATGTCTTGAAAATTCTTTGAATCTTTTAAAATATTTTAAAATCTGAAATCAATAAAAAATTACCTAAAATTTGTCAGATCCTTTGAAATCCCGTTAAACTTCTGAAAGCTTTTTAAAATATTATGGAATCTTATAAATCACCCTAAAATATTTTTAATCCTTTTATATCGTTTGAAATTTATTAAAGTTCTTGAAAATTACTTGGAATATTTGAAAATATCTTAAACTCTTTTAAATTCTTTGGAATCCCTAAATTTTGATGAATAAATTCTTTGACATTTGATTAAAATATTTTAAAATCTCATCAAGTATCTTAAAACTTATTTAAAATCCTTTAAAATCTATGAAATCTTTTCAAATCTTGAAAATTTTTGTGAAATTATGGAGATCTTTTAAAATATTTGAAGTCATGGTGAAATCATTGAAATTTTTTATTATTTGCAATCTTTGAGAAACCATTGAATTCTCTGTGAAATCACAAACATTTATGGGGAATGTTGAAAAATCTTTGAAATCTTTTTAAATATTTAAAATCATTGTGAAAGCATGAAGATCTTTTTAAGTATTTTAAATAATGATGAAATCATTGAGATTTTTTAATCTTCGGATTCTTTGTGAAATTATTGAAATCTCTGTGAAATTTTTATGAAATCTTTGAGATAAATGAATGTTGTGAAATGTTTTAAAATCTGTGAAATCTTTTTAAAGCTTTGAAATTATTGAGATCTTTTTAGAATCTTTGCAATCTTCGTAAAAGCAGTTAAATTTTTGTGAAATCATTTAAATCTCTGTGCAATTTTTATGAAATCTTTGAGATAACTGAGTTTTGTGAAATCTTTTAAACTCTGTGAAATCTTTAAAATCTGTGAAATCTTTTTAAATATTTGAAATCATCATTAAATCATTGGGATTGTTTAATCTTTGGAATCTTTGTGACATCATTGAAATCTCTGTGAAATTGTTTTGAAATCTTTGAAATAATTGAATGTTGTGAAATATTTTTAAATCTTTGAAATCTTTAAAATCATTGGGATCTTTTTAGAATCTTTGCAATAATCGAAAAATCATTCAAATTTTTGTGAAATCATTGAAATTTGTGAAACGTCTGAAATCTTTGAAATCATTGCGATATCATTGAGATCTTTTTAGAATCTTTGCAATCATCGTAAAATCATTTATATTTTTGTGAAATCATTGAAATCTCTGTGAAATTTTTATGAAATCTTTCAGATAATTGTGTTTTGTAAAATCTGTGAAATCTTTTGAAATCTAAAATCGTTGTGAAATCATGGAGATTTTTTTTTAATATTTGAAATCATGGTTTAATCATTGGGATTTTTTTATCTTTGCAATTTTTGTGAAATCTTTGAGGCAGTTGAATGTTGTCAAATGTTTTAAAATCTGTGAAATCTTTTTAAAGCTTTGAGATCTCTTAAAATCTTAAAAATCATTTTAAAATCATTGAAATCCTTGTGAAATTATTGAAGTCTGTGAAATCTTGATGAAGTCATTTATATTTGTGAAATGTTTTTAAATCTTAAAAATCTTTGAAATCATTTTTAAAATTTTTGTGAGATTATTCTAATATTTGAAATTTGTGAAACCTCTGAAACCTCTGAAATCTTTGAAATCATTACGATATTATTGAGATCTTTTATGAATCTTTGCAATCATCGAAAAATCATTTAAATTTTTGTGAAATCATTTAAATATCTGTAAAAATTTTATGAAATCTTTCAGATAATTGAGTTTTGTGAAATCTTTAAAATCTTTGAAATCTGTTAAAATCTGTAAAATCATTTTGAAAGCATGGAGATATTTTTAAATATTTGAAATCCTGGTTAAATCATTGGGATTTTTTAATCTTGGCAATCTTTGTGAAATCATTGAAATATCTGTGAAATTGTTATGAAATCTTTGAGATAATTGAATGTTGTAAAATATTTTTAAATCTTTAATATCTTTCATATCATTTTTAAAATTTTTGTGAAATTATTCAAATATTTGAAATCTGTGAAATATTTACGAAATCATTGAGATCTTTTTAGAATCTTTGCAGTCATCGTAAAATCATTGAAATCTGATTATGCACACAAAATGCGGGTGCTCCACCCCTCGTAAATAATGATTTTAATATAATTTCAGGTCTTCGCGTCTGATTCCGCGTGGTGGGTATGTGACGAGACAATTCAAATTCTCGGCGGTATGGGCTTCATGAAAGGCACGGGACTCGAGCGAGTGCTGCGAGATCTTCGTATATTCCGAATTTTCGAAGGCACCAACGACATTCTCCGTCTTTTTATTGCCCTGACTGGCATCCAGTTTGCCGGCGGTCATTTCAAAGAACTGCAGAGGGCTTTCAAAAATCCGGCTGCAAATTTAGGATTAATTGCTGAAGAGGCTGCGAAGAGGGCGACGAGGGCTGTGGGACTTAGTTCGCCACCTAATTTCAGTCATTTGGTTCATCCGAGTTTGTCAGATAGTGCTGCCCTTTGTGCGAAGGTTAGTTTATTTTTATTTTTTATTTTTCTCCATTTCGCCATATTTTCAGGGTGATTGCAAAACTTTATTTTCCAAATTCCCTGACTTTTCCATAAATAATTTTCCACTTTCCCTGGCCACTAATATTTAAATACAAAACTTCCAATCTTGCAATATTTTTAATATAGAAACTTTCATAATTAAAAAAAAAACAATTTTAAATTTATATATTTATTATTATTCTCACGGTCTCGCCCTAATTTACTTTAAAAAAAAGAAAAGAAAAAGTGAATTTTAACGAATTCAGGTTAAATTCGTAATACTTTCAAATAATTCAAGTTAAATTTAAATGAATTGGAAAAAATGCAAAAAGTCCCAAAAATTTCAATGATTTTATATCAGTAAAATTAGAGGAATTTAAGGAAAATAAAAAATCCATGGTGCATTGAAGAAAATTAAAGTGAATTGAAAAAAATTCAAAAGTATTTAAAAAAATTAGATTTAGTAATTTCGAAATCAGTTTAGAAATATTTTTATTTTTTTTATTTTGATAAAATGCCCAAGAATTGAAGTTGAGTTAGTCTTCAGGACAAATGAAATTTGTTTTTTTTTATGTCGAAAGATTCGAGACGAATTAAAAAGAATTCCGGATAAATTAATAAGAATTTGGGGAATTCCAAATGAACTAATGAATTCAAATTATTTAAATCTTCAGAAAGCTTGTTAAATTCCTTTTGAATCTTTTTAAATATCCTAGGCCCTTATAGCTCCTATATAATTGTTTCAATTTTTTATAAATTCTTTAAAACCCCATGAAATTGTTTTAAATCCCGTAATACCAAAAAATATTTGAACATCTTTTAAAATCTTTGAAACTCTACGAAATCCCTTAGTTTTTGTGAATAGTTGCTTTGAAGTTAATAAAAATATTATGAAATCTAATAATATTTTCTAAAATCCTGGAAATTAAAAAAAAATATGAGAGCTTTTAAAATTCCCGTAAAATCAATGAAAAAATCCATAAAATTCTCTTAATTTTTTATAATGTCTTCAAAACGCTTTGGAATCTTTTAAAATATTTCAAAACCTCTGAAATCAATTAAAATTTTAAACTTTTGAAAGCTCTTGGAAATTCTATGGATTTTTTTTAAATACCCTAAAATATTTGTAATGCTTTTATGTCGTTTGAAATTTATTAAAGTTCTTAAAAATTACTTGGAATATTTGAAAATATCTTAAACTCTTTCAAATTCTTCGGAATCCCTAAATTTTGATGAATAAATTCTTTGAGATTTGATTAAAATATTTTAAAATCCCATCAAGTATATTGAAATTTCTTTGAAAGCCTTTAAAGTACCCTGAGGTATTTTTCCAAGTCCTTGGAATCTTTTGAAATCTCTTCAGATTTTTTAAAGCTCTTGAAAATTTCATGGAATCTTCTAAAATATCCAAAAATATTTCAAAGCCTTTGAAATCTCTTGAAATTTATTGAAACCCTATGAAATCCGCTTAGTTTTTGTGAATAAATTTTGTGAAATCCAATTAAATATTGTAAAAGCCCGTGAAGGTTTTTTTAATTTTCATATCGCATATTTTTTTAATTTTCTAAAAATACCCTTAAATCTTTTAAAATCTCTTAAGATTATAAAAATTTCTGGAAAATGGCATGGAATATTTTAAAATACACGAAAATATTGTTAATGCTTTGAAATTGGCATTTTTTAGAATACATTCAAATTTTTTAAATTCCGTCAATTCTTGTGAATTTTGAAATTGAGAGTGAAATTTTAAATTAAAATAAAACAATGAAATTAATTTTAAAATCAAAATTAATGAAAAAACTTTATGGAATAATATTTTTAAATATATTTTTTTAAATTTTATTCAAATATCATAAAATCTCTTGAAATCTCGTAAACTTTTCTTGAAAATTTTTCTAAATCCTTTAAAATCCCTTCGAATTCTTTAAATCTATTGCAATTTTTCCGGAATCTTTTAAAATACCCGAAAATATTTGTAATTCTTTGAAATTCCTTTGAAACTTTTTAAAGTTTTCGAAAATTCCTTGAAATTTTTAAAAATACCCTAAATTTTTTGGATCCTTTCAAATTATTGAAATATATTGAAAATTCTTCGGAATTTTTTAAATACCTTAAAATATTTCAAATTATTTTAAATTTTGTTCAAAATTTTTTAAAGTTCTTGAAAATTTCATTAAATTTTTTAAAATACCTTAAAATTTTTTTATCCTTTGGAACCTTCTACAATTAGGGAAATTAATTTAAAAGTCTTCGGAATTTTTTAAATAGCTGCAAATATTTCAAATTAGTTAAAATTTCTTTAAAAATTTGTTAAGTTCTTGAAAATTCCATGAAATTTTTTAAAATACCTTAAAATTTTTTGATCCTTTGGAACCTCCTACAATTAGGGAAATTAATTAAAAATTCTTCGGATTTTTTTAAATACCTGAAAATATTTCAATTTATTTAAAATTTCTTTGAAACTTTAAGTTTCTGAAAATTCCATGAAATTTTTAAAAATACCCTAAAATTTCTATAATCCTTCAGAAACTCTTAAAATTAGTGAAATCTATTGAAAATGCCTCGGAATTTTTTAAATACCTGAAAATATTTCAAATCATTTAAAATTTCTTAAAAATTTTATTAAAGTTCTTGAAAATTCCATGAATTTTTTAAAAATAAACTAAAATTGTTATAATTATTTGGAACCTCTTAAAATTAGTGAAGTCTATTGAAAATTCTTCGGAATTTTTGAAATACCTGAAAATATTTCAATTTATTTATAATTTCTTTGAAACATTTTTAAGTTTCTGAAAATTCCATGAAATTTTTAAAAATATCTTAAAATTTTTTGATCCTTTGGAATCTCTTAAAATTAGGGAAATCTATTGAAAATTCTTCGAAATTTTTTAAATATCTGAAAATATTTCAAATTATTTCAAATTTTGTTCAATATTTTATTAAAGTTGTTGAAAATTCCATGAAATTTAAAAAAATAAACTAAAATTGTTATAATCCGTTGGAACCTCTTAAAATTAGTGAAGTCTATTAAAAATTCTTCGGAATTTTTTAAATACCTGAAAATATTTCAATTTATTTAAAATTTCCTTGAAACTTTTTTAAGTTTCTGAAAATTCCATGAAATTTTTAAAAATACCTTAAATTTTTTTTGATCCTTTAGAATCTCTTAAAATTAGGGAAATCTATTGAAAATTCTTCAGAATTTTTTAAATATCTGCAAATATTTCAAATTATTTAAAATTTCTTTAAAAAATGTTAAAGTTCTTGAAAATTCCAGGAAATTTTTTAAAATACCCTAAAATATGTTTGATCCTTTTGGAATCCCTTAAAATTATTGAAATCAATTTTAAAATTACCTGGGAAAATGAAAGTTAGTTTTTTGAGCCCGGGAAAACCCGAGAAATGACAGTGAATTTATTTTTTGGACCGGGATTTTTACATTTTTTTTTTGTAACGAAAAATCTGTCCAAGTTCGACTTCAACGACTTCAACTTAAATAATTTATTAAATTGTTATAGTTTGCAATTGTGCTTAGTCTTAGTAATTCAAAAAATGTAAACGTCTGATTTAAACGTTATAAACTATATTCAACTTAAACATGACTTCATAATAAAGTATTCGTAATTAAAGGCTTTTATTAAATTAAAAATATTTGTTTCAGTCTAAAATATTCATTTTGTAACCATTCAATTTTTAAATTTTTAATTAGGAAAGAATAATTATTGAACATTTACCAAAATTTGACTGTTAATTTAAGACGATTAAGTTGAAACCAAAGATTTAAAATTAAACAATTTGAAGTTGAATTATTTGACATAGAAAGCCTGGATTCATTGAAATTTCGAAGAACTTTTAAACTTGAAACATTACACTTTTAATTGTTGTATTTGAAAAATGTTTAATTTGTAAGTAAAATTGTTGAATTTTGATGTATAAATAGCAATTGAACAGTTATTATTTGTAGAGCAAAGATACAAAATTATTTTAAAACTTGAAAATGATTTTAATTTTTGCAGATTTTAAACAAAAAATTTAAAAGTTGTTTTAAGAATTGCAAAAGGCTTCAATAGAATAAAAACATTATTTAAAGATTCCCAGGAAAATAAAAAATGATTCTTCATTTTAAAAAGTTATTTTAAGAGAATATTGAATAAGGTTTTAAAAGATTTGTAAAATTAAAAAAAAAATAATCTGGAAATTTTTTTAATCCTTTAAAATAATTTCTTAAAATAATTTTCCAAGATTAAAAATAATTTTCAATTTTCCTAGTAATCGTAACAAATTTTTTTATTGTTTTGAAGATTTTCAACAATTCTTGAAAAGCTTCTAAATTTTTTGTTTGAAATCTGCAAAAATGTACACTTGTTTATTTTGTCGGTACACACACTTCGTTTCAAGTATTTAAAATCACTCAAAGTTTTAAATTAATTTATAATCTTTTCCAAACCTCTAAATATTTCTTGAAATTAAATAATAAGTCTGCAATTGTTATTTATAAATCAAAATTTTAAGACCATTTTTTTTAATTTGTAGAAAAAAAAATTGTAAAAATTGTAGAAAAAATCAATTGCATTTTAAACGATATTTAGAAGTTCTGAAAAATGTTTAAAAATAATTTTAAATTTGAAAAAATGCTTAAACAACTTCTAGGTTTCTCAAGATTTGGAAATAAAATTTTGAAGCATTTTAATGGTGTTTGAACTATTTAAAATGAAAATAATTTAACTTCTAATTTAAGAAGTGTTCAGTTAAAATTGTTTTAATTTTTAATATTTCATGCTTGAAATTCCTTAAAATAATATAATTTTGAAAATTTTAAAGTTCATTGCTTGATTCTTTTTATGTAGAGCATTGAAAATGATAACGTGGATTTATATTTTTAAAACTGAATCTGAATCTTTAAATTCTACAACTTATAAAATTTAAAAATTTGTAATTTGGCAGTTCAACTGCATTTAGTTTAAAACTGTTCAGTGGAAAAGTGTTACTATCTTACATTTCATACGTGTAAATTATTGAGCATCTGAATACAAAATTTCTAAAATAAAAAACTTTTAAAATTCAAGAGTTCCAATTTCAGTGCTTTAATTTTTTTTTATTACTTCAAATGTGAAAAATGTTTGCGAGCCGAGAAATAAGCGGGAACTTATTTCTTTGATGAAAACGGTCATCCTGAGCTCTTGAAAATTCTTTGGCATTTTGAAAATTACTCTAAAATCTTAAAAAGTCCTTCGAAATGCCATTTTCTTTTCTTCAAATTCCACACTTTTCCCTGCTTTTCAGGGTTTTCTTGACCTGCGTGCCACCCTGCATTTTTAATCTAACTCTTATGTATTTAAGAGAAAAATAAAATCCGTATTATTAATATTATTCCAGAGTATAGAGTCGTTTGGACAAGCGATAGAAACCTCTCTTATAAAATACGGAAAAGGAATAGTCGAAGAGCAATTCGTTTTAAATAGATTAGCACAAGCTGCCATCGATACTTACACGATGTCTGTTGTTATAAGCAGAGCAACTTTGTCAGCCACAAAAAATCTTCCAAGTGCTCAGCACGAAATTCTGATGACCCAAACCTGGTGTACCGAGGTAGGAATTTTACATTTATTTAAAAATTCCACATTTATTTAGAAATAATTGAATTTTCAACAAGAAAGATTAATTTTTAACCAAATGGTTGAATTTTCAACCAAAAAGATTCATTTTCAATATAAAAGAATAGTTAAAAATAATAGTAAAAAAATAGTTGAATTTTGAACTAAAAAATATCAGTTTTCAACAAAAAATGAAAGTTAAATTTTCAGTTAGAAAAATTAATTTGATCACAATAAAAAAAAAAAACAAATTTCAAACTAAAGTGAAGAAATTTGAACTAAAATAATAAATATTCCACTGGAACAGATTATTTTTAAAACAAAAAGATTAATTTTGAACAAAAGAGTTTAACTTTCAAACAAAAAATTATTTTTCAGCTAAAATGATGAATATTTAATTGGAATACTTAAATTTTCAATGAAAAAGATTAATTTTTGAACACTAAGATTAATTTTCACACAATAAGATTAATTTTCAATAAAAAAGATGACTTTTTAAAAAAATATATGAAATCTCAAACAAATAATCGAATTCTTCAACTAAAAAAGATTAATTTTCAGCCAAATAGTTGAATTTTGAACTGAAAAATATCAGTTTTCAACAAAAAATGAAAGTTAAATTTTCAGTTTAAAAAATTAAGTTTCCACAAAAAAACAAACAATTGTTAAACCAGTGATGAAATCTTAACTTAAATAATAAATCTCCACCTGGAACAGATTTTTTTTAAACAAAAAAATGAATTTTGGACAAATAAGTTTAATTTTCAACCAAAAAATAATAATTTTCATCTAAAATGATGAATATTTAATTGGATTACTTAAATTTTCAATAAAAAATATTCATTTTCGAACACTAAGATTAATTTTCAAATAAGAAGATTAATTTTTTACAAAAAAGAAAAACGAATTCTCAAAAAAATACATGAATTTTCAACAAAATATAGGAAATCTAAAACAAATAGTCGTATTTTTTAACTAAAAAAGATTAATTTTCAACCAAGTAGTTGAATTTTTAACTGGAAAATATCAGTTTTCAACAAAAAATGTATTATTTTAAAACAAAAAAATTAATTTTTTACAAGTTTAATTTAAAAAATAATAATTTTCAGCTAAAATTATGAATAATTAATTGGAATACTTAAATTTTCAATGAAAGAGATTAATTTTCGAACACCGGGATTAATTTTAAAACAAGAAGATTAATTTTCTACAAAAAAGAAAAACGATTTTTCAACAAAATATATGAAATCTCAAACAAATAGTCGAATTTTTTTAACTAAAAAAAGGTTAATTTTCAACCAAATAGTTGAATTTTGAACTGAAAAATATCAATTGTCAACAAAAAATGAAATTTAAATTTTCAGTTGAAAAAATTAGTTTTTTGCAATAAAAAGGCCATTTTTAAACTAAAGTGACGAAGTTTGAACTAAAATCATAAATCTTTAACTGGAACAGATTCGTTTTAATACAAAAAGACGAATTTTGGACAAAAGAAAATAAATTTTCAGCTACGCTGATGACTATGTAATTGGAATACTTAAATTTTCAATAAAAAAAGATTCATTTTCGAACACCAAGGTTAAATTCCAACCAAACACCTTAATTTTCAACAAAATAGTTGCATTTTCAACCTAAAAGAGTAATTTTCAATTCAAAAAACAGCTTTTTAACCAAATAAATCAAACAAAATATATGAAATCTCAAAAAAATAGTCGAATTTTTCAAGTAAAAAGCATAATTTTTCAACCAAATATAGTGGAAATTTGAACTAAAAATTATCAGTTGCCAAACAAAAAATGGAAGTTAAATTTACTGTTAAAAAAATTAATTTTCCACAAAAAAAAAACAAATTTTAAAGCAGTCGTTAAATCTTAACTAGAATAAAAAATCTACAACTGGAACAGATTAATTTTAGTACAAAAATACTAATTTTATCACAAAAAGACGAATTTTCGACAAAAAAGTTTAATTTTCTACTAAAAATATTAATTTTCCGCTAAAATTATGAATATTTAATTGGAATACTTAAATTTTCAATAAAGAAAATATAATTTTCTACAAAAAAGAACGATTTTTCAACAAAATACATGAATTTCCAACAAAATAGTAGAATTTTCAAATAAAAAATACAACTTTTCGACCAAATAGTTGAGTTTCACTAAAAAATATCCATTTTCAACCAAACAGATAAATTTGGAAATAAAAAAATGATGAAACATCAACTGAAATAAGTGAATATTAAACAAACAAAAAACTGCATTTTCAACGTAGAAGATTACTTTCTATAAAAAAGTTGATTTTTCAACTAAAAAAAAAATACATTTTTAACCCAAAGTTAAAGTTACATTTTCAATTTAAAAAAACCACTTTCTACCAAAAAGATTAATTTCTAAATAAAATGATCAAATATTCAATTGAAAAAGTTACATTTTTAGTTAAAATGATCCATCTTCAACAGAAATGTTTTATTTTTAAACAAAAGAAAAACATTTTAACATAGAAGATTATTTTCTAGCAAAAAAAAAGCTTTTTTTTTAAAGCGGCAATTTAAAATAAAGTGATAAAGTTTCAATCGGAATTATGAATATAAAACTGGAATAGTTCAATTTTAAATGTTAGAAAAATGAAATCACAACTGAAATGACTGATGCTCATTTACAATTATTGATTTTTCAACCAAATAGATGAATTTTTAAGCAAGAAGATTGATTTATATATATATAAAGACACGCAATTTCATCAACTAAAATAGATAATTTTTTAGCCAAAAATTGAGATTCAACCATAGAGATGAACTTTCAACTAAAATTATGGGATACTCAACTGTAATAGTTACATTTTCAGTTATAAAAATTAATTGTCAGGTAAAAAAACGAATTTTCAACCAGAAAAATGAATTTCTTATTCAAATGATGAATATGGTCATTTTTCCTCATAAAATTTGGCTTTAAAAATAAATTTTTC
>JAWWLR010000034.1:57849503-57862138 GCA_035041075.1 Acraspis erinacei
TGGAATGTCCGGGATTAGTTCAGGATCCACTGGAGCTGGTTGAGCAGCTTCAGGAACTGGAGTTTACGGAACAACTTCAGTTGGTTGAACAGCTTCAGAAACTAGAGATTCCGGAACTGGCTCGGAAACTGGAGTTTCTGGAACTGTTTCAGGTATTACAGGAGCTGGTTCAGGAATTTGTTCAGGAACTTTTTGAACTTCCAAATCCGTTGGAATTTGTTGCACTTCTTCCACTGGAACCGTGGTTTCCGGTGCTGAAGCAACAAAAGGTTTTTGCTCTCCTGAAATTTCATCCGTGCCTAGAGCTGATTCAGAAAAATATCAGAATTAGAAATATTAGAAAAAATGTAGTAGGTTACATTATTTTTTTTTATTACAAGAAGTATTAGTAGTGTGTAATGATTAATAATCAAATGAAAAATGATTTGTTGAAAGGCATAAAGTATAATTGAACCCGTTTTTTTCTTAGTGCGGTGGCCACTTAAATCGCAGAAAAAATTCTCTGCCTCGTCTTGTTTTTCGAAATTTCTTCCGGTCATTAAAAATTAAAAATAAGAGCCTTTTAAACTATATTTTATATTTGAGGTATTCAGAATTGAACTGCAAATTAAATTCTTCAAAATTGAACAATATTAAATCTGAAGCCCTAAAATTTAGTTTACTTTCAACAAATTTATTTTAAAAGTAAATGGCATTTAAAGTGATTGTAAGCTTTAATTTTTCGGTTTACCCGATTTTCCAGTTCAATTGGCCACATTGACAATGTTAGTAAAAAAGCTGTGCACAGCACAAAAACAATACGAAGCTGTTGTGACAAAAATGCAACTTAAGTACTAACAATAAAAGCTCTTGTAATATTTTTCTACAAATTATAATTTTGAACTATTTTTTCCTTAATTTTCATAAATTCTAAAAGAAAATTTGCCAATATTTCTACTTTGAAATTTAATTTAAAATTCCACTGTTAATAAGCAATCGTTTCTAAATATGCAGGGCTCGGATAGTGTGACTTTTTCTCCATTTTTAGACTTTTTTCTCACAAGTTCTCTATACGTTGTTTCAATTTTAATCAAAATGAAATTTCGAGAATATTAAGAATTGAATAATTTCTCATTAAAGCTTCACTGTGAGAAGGTTTTTTAATTAATAGTGTTTTAAATCGATTATTTTAAATGATATTAAAGTCTTCATACTCTTTCCCTATTTTATCTTTTTTTAACGAATTCCTTTTTTCCCTGTTTCCAAAAAACTTTCCCTTTTTACGTTTTCTCGTTTTATCGCCTTAAATGTGAACTGAATTAATAGAACCCAATAAGAAAATCCAACTATTTTTGCTTAAGAAATAATTAAATTAATTATTTATTTAATTATTTTTAAAAATCGTTCTTTACTTTAAAAAGTTTGCCCATATGGATTGAAAATCCATCGTTTATGGTGCAAAAGTAATATTTTCTAGTTGAAAATTCATTTTTTTGGTTAAGAATGTAATTTTTTCTTGAAGATTCGTCTATTTTGATTTAGAGTTCAATTATTTGGTTAAAAACTCGTTTTTTTTGTTGAAAATTAACTTTTTCTTGAAAATTCAACTTTTCAGTTAAATAATGCAAATGTCAAATTATTAAAAAAAATAATAATAATCGAAGTTGAGAAGCTTAGCAGTTCAAAAAGAAATATTTTAGGTCTAGATTAAGAATTCTTAAAACTGAATGACTATTGTTAAATGAATTTGGATTTTTAAAGTTTACTTTGCTTGTGCAAAGAATCTGATTTGAAAATCAAAAAGAATGATGTGCTCTATATTCCTAAACAAATAAAGGTATTATTTCAGTAATTTACTGTCTAATACTGCTTTTTTCATCTTATCTAAAAATATGGTGTAACGATATGTCTCGAACATCGAGCAATCATTGTTGTTGAAAACCTGATTCGCTTTTCATAACCAACAAACAATTTTTATTATCAAAAAACAAATTTACCTTACAGATCAAGTTTCTGACGAAGAAAATAACATAATTGAAAATCTACGGATTAAATTTATACAATTTTTAATTTAAGTTATAAAAAAATAACTTAAAGTAAATTATTTAAATTAAAACCGTAAATTTTCCAATATGTTTTTTTTTCGTCCAAAATTTTTATTTATGATGAAAAAAAATTTTGATAAAGTTTTACACCTAAAATTCGTATTTTAAAACAAAAACCACGTGACAAAACCCATTACATTAAAATTAAATGATTTTTGTTTGAAATAATACAATCAAGCTTGAAAATTTTTGAATTATATCTGTGTTTCTCGTCGAAAAGTTGTATTTTTAATTTAAAAAAACTATATTTCAAAGAAGATTTGCAATTTTTTACAATTAAAAAAAAAATAATTAGACTTAGAATAAAAATAGAAAATGTGGAATATTAGAAATGTTCTGCAATTTAATATGGTATTTTACTAGTGTTTTTCGTCAAAAATTGGTATTTTAGATATTCAAAATAGACGAATTTTCAACTAAAATGATGAGTCGATGACCAAAAAAAAAAGTTGTACACATTAGTTTAAGTTTTAACCTAGTAGATGAATTTTCAAACCGAAAAGACGAGTTTTTAACAAAAAAAATTAATTTTGCAATAAAAAACAGGAGTTTTTTTACAATATTTTAATTTTGAACCAACAAGACGAATTTCATATAAAAAAGTTCAGTTTTCCACTCACCAATGCCAGTTTTCAACAAAAAAGTTAATTTTGATCCAAATAGTTGAATTTTCTACCAAGTTGCTGAATTTTTAAACCAAAAGACAAATTTTCTACAAAAAAGTTTAATTATTAACCTAAACATATAAACTTTTACCTAAATAGTAATTAATTTTTTAGCAAAGTATTACAATTTTCAACCCAAAAAGACTATTTTTCTACAAAACAGTTGATTTTTCAACTAAAAAAAATCGATTGTATAACAAAATTTCTAAAAATTAACATTCTTTATTGCTGAGAGATTCCGCGATTCAAAGATTCATAATTTTGGAACATTTTTAGGCTACGTTCAAGTTTTTGATCGAAAAGTGGTTTTTTTTCAAACAAAAATCATTATAATCTGAACAAGATTTAGAATATTTTTTCAATTTTTGATTATGTTTTCTTTTTTCGTCGGAAATTGGTATTTTTTACGCAAAATGCACAGATTGGATTGTATATACAAAAATATTATATAATTATTCTGCAGTTGAGATATTAATTTTCATAAATTATTAAAAATATTGTTCTTCCTTTACTTTTCTATTATTTTGATAATATATACTACGAAAATACAAACATTTTATATTTTAATTAAAAAATTGGCAAGACAGGAAAAAATCGAGCGCTTAGTGTTCCTGTTTGTTTTCCAGTTATACTTAAAATTTCGATGTGACTTTTTTTCGAAATATCATGCGGCTAAGGGAACTTTTTTTTTAATTTCGAAGTTTTTCACAGGAAATACCAATATAAATTTAGAAGAATATTAACCTTTTTTGAATAACTTAAGATTATTATTTTATTATTCAGATCTTGAAAACTTTAAAATCCGAGCCTTGAAT
This sequence comes from Acraspis erinacei, assembly GCA_035041075.1. Lineage (NCBI taxonomy): Eukaryota > Metazoa > Arthropoda > Insecta > Hymenoptera > Cynipidae > Acraspis > Acraspis erinacei. Next base: position 57,853,068 of record JAWWLR010000034.1, read on the forward strand.
ATATTATCCATAATCGTACTTAATTTTTCTAAATGATTGAACCAAAAATGAAAGATGAGAACCCAAAAATTAAATATGAGTTCAATGGGACTTAATGATTTAAAAAAATGTAAATTATGATTTTTAAAAACCTGTGAAATAAAATTTATGAATGTTTTTGTATCGTTGTTTGGGAAAATCTTGATAACTCATGAGCATTTGAAATATTTACCCAAATAAAGCAAAATGACAATGCAAGACGCAGAGCAATGCTTATGACGCCAGGATCGGTTAGTCGCTCTTCACTGCTCCTGTTTCAAAATTCAAACACTCAAACTTAATAATCAGAATTTGTCGCCTTGAAATGGCCTTGATTGGAAATCTTCAATTTCCTGATTTCCTTTCATAGCATATGACTGAGTTCTTCAAAAATCATTGACAATTTTTTCATAAAATTGAATGATTGAAATCAAGTAGATTTTTGAAAGACTCGACGTCAAGTTTTCAATATATTATTATTAATTAGCGCATGCCTTATTACCTTCGGGACAAAAAATAAAAATAAATTTGAAGCACGACTTTTTAGAGCAAGTTATTGCAATTTATTACAAACACATTAAATCCTTTCAATTATAAATTAGAAAAATATAATAATCAAATATCTAATATTTAATGTATTTCACTGCATTATTCTTGCAATTTTTTATATTTTATAACGTACCAGGTACTTCTTCTGGATTTTTCGTTTCCGTTTTTTCGGCCTCTGATTTCGTGAGGGCTTCGCTCACTACCTTTTTCAATTCTGCGTTATCCGCCTAGTAAACAAAATAAATTAAAAAAAGGATTCAAACTGACATCTTTTCTACAAAAATTCGTTTCTTTAAAAATAATTCTTAAATTCTAAAATGGATAACAGGTAGGGATCTAGAATAGAATTTAAAATTAATCGCCGGATTTGAGATTATTATTTAATATCAGTTGTATTGAATAAAAAAAAATATATGCACTACCTGAGGCGGTGTTTTTTCTCGTACAGGTGCCGTGGCAAGTGTTGAAGAAATTTTCTTCCAGATGTTATCAAAGCTGTCTCTACCCAAATAATCGATTTGTCCTTGCTCCCAACTCTGTTTTCTCATATGTTCTTCAAACGCCATTTGTTCGTTATTTCTAGGTTCACCCAACGTTAGGTTAGCCAAAGCTCCGGCCAGTCCACCCTAAATAACAAATCAATAAAAATATATTCAATCGGAAATAATATCGAACTTTCTCAAAACATTTGTATGTTTTACATCTCTGAATGCAATGCGCTATATACATTAAATTATTAAAAACATATTTATATGGTTGCTACAGGTCAGGGAATTCTGAAAAGTCAGGAAATTTCAGGGAAAACCTGACAGAGCCAGAGAATTTTCGATACAGAAGTTTTTCTGAAATACGATTTTTTCTGACTCCTCCCTCAACCTAAAAAATGTACTTAAAAAACTTAAAGAATGAACATAATATATAAATTTTATTAATTAAATAAACGTGGGACCTTAAAGAATTTATATTTATAAAATAGAATGCATTTATGCTAAGTTTTGCAAACGTATAATTTGATAGGTTAAAAACTAATTCTTTTTTATATAAAGTTTAGGTTTTGAAATTTTAAATATTTGTTTAAAAATACACATTTTTATTCAAAAATCATATTTTCGGTTTGAAAATTCAACCGATTTTTAAAAAATTGTAATTTTAGCTTCAAAATTAATTTCTTAGCGTGGCATATTTTTGGGTTGAAAATTCAGTTACGTAGTTGCAGTGAAACTAGTTTATTAGAAATTTTTGGTAGAAAATTAATCTTTTATGTTAAAAATTCATCTTTTCGGTCAAAAATTCAACTATTTCGTTGAAAATTAACCTTTTTTTTGCAAATTCATAAATTCGGTTTAAAAATTCAACTGTTTTATAGAAAATTCGCCTTTTTAGCTGAAAAATTCATATCTTACCGTAGAAATTCCATATTTTTGCATTCAAAATTAAACTATTTGGTTAAAAATTCATTATTTTTGGTTGAAAATTCATTCTTTTATTTGAAATTTCATTTCCTTAGTTAAAAATTGAACTATTTGAAGTAAAAGTCCTCTTTTTTGTTATAAATTTAATTTTCTTGTTTGATCTTTTTTCTCATCGAAAATTAATTTCTTTAATTTGACGATTTAACTATTTACTTAAAAATGATTTTTTTATTTATTTTAAATTTGGTAGAAAATTAATCTTTTTGGTTAAAAATTCATCTTTCTGATCGAAAATTCAATTATTTCGTTCAAAATGAACCTTGCTGTTGCAAATTCATGTTTTCGATTTAAAAATTCAACTTTTTTTTTCTAGAAAATCCGTTTTTTAACTGAAAAATTCATATCTTACTGTAGAAATTCCATTCTTTGTTGTTGAAAATTCATTACTTTTTCAAATCTTATTTCTTTAGTTAAAAATTGAAGTATTTGATTGAAAGTTCCTCTTTATTGTTATAAATTTAATTTTCTTGTTTGATAATTATTTTTTGCTTGAAAATTACTTTCTTTTTTTGACGATTTAAATATTTACCTGAAAATTGTTTTTTTTTTAAATTTATTTTAGATTTGGTAGTAAATTAATCTTCTTGGTTAAAAATTCATGTTTTTCAGCGAAAATTAATTTTGGTTCTGGTTGAAAATTAAGTATTTTATTTGAAATTTAATTTCTTCGGTGTAAAATTTAACTATTTTGTTATTCTCAAATTATTTTTTTTTAATCATCCTTTTTTATTTAAATTTTTTGGTTGAAAATTCATTATTTTAGTTGAAAATTAATTTGTTTGATGAAAAATTTAATTATTTTAATGAAAATTATGTTTTTTTCTTAATTTTTAAATTAATTTTTTAAACTAGAAATTCAAATCTTTCATTTTTTTAAATTAAACTATTTAGTTGACAATTCTTTGTTTTAGTTGAAAAAATTTCTTTGGTGACAAATTTAACTATTTTGCTAACAAATTGTTTTTAAAAATTGAAAATTAACTTTTTCGGCTTGCAATTTTACTGCTTCCGCTTTATTTGATGAAAATCCATATTTTTTGTTAAAAATTGAACTATTTGATTGAAAACGTATCTTTTTGGTTGAAAATTGACTCCTTTGATTGCCGGTTTAACTATTTTGAATTAATTTTTTTAACTGCAAACTTAACTATTTTACTGCTTTTTGGAAATCCATCTTTTTTGTTTAAAAATTGACCTATTTGTATGATAATTCATCATTTTTGTTAAAAATCCATTTTTTTGGTAGAAAATTAATTTTCCTGGTTTTAATTTTTATCTTTTTGGTTCAAAATTCATTTGTTTGGTGACAAAGTGAACTATTTTCTAGAAAATTCATCTTTGTATTTTGAAAATTTAACTTTTTTGTTACAAATTAATTTTTTTGTTTAAAATTCATTCTTTTATTTTAAATTTAATTTCTTTAGGTAAAAATTGAACTATTTGAATGAAAAGTCCTCTTTTTTGTTATAAATTTAATTTTCTTGTTTGATCTTTTTTTCGTCGAAAATTAATTTCTTTAATTTGACGATTTAACTATTTACTTATAAATTATTTTTTTATTTATTTTAAATTTGGTAACAAATTAATCTTCTTGGTTAAAAATTGATCTTTTTGGTCGAAAATTCATCTTTTTGGTCGAAAATACAATTATTTCGTTCAAAATGAACCTTTTTGTTGCAAATTCATGTTTTCGATTTAAAAGTTCAAGTTTTTTTTATAGAAAATCCGTTTTTTTAACTGAAAAATTTATTTCTTACTGTAGAAATTCCACTTTTTGTTTTTGAAAATTCATTATTTTTTTCAAATCTTATTTCTTTGGTTAAAAATTGAATTATTTGACGATTTTACTATTTATCTGAAAATTGTTTTTTATTTTATTTTAGATTTGGTAGTAAATTAATTTTCTTGGTTAAAAATTCATCTTTTTCTGCGAAAATTAATTTTGTTCTCGTTGAAAATTAAGTATTTTATTTGAAAATTAATTTCTTCGGTGTAAAATTTAACTATTTTGTTGAAAATTGTACTTTGCTATTCTTAAATTATTTTTTATAACTAGAAATAGAATTATGCCTTTTTTTAATCCATACTTTTTTATTTAAATTATTTGGCGGAAAATTCATTATTTTAGTTGAAAATGTCTCTTTTTGGTTGAAAATTGACTTCTTTGATTGCCGGTTTAACTATTTTGAATTAATTTTTTTAACTGCAAATTTAAATATTCTACTTTCTTTTGAAAATCCATCTTTTTGGTTTAAAGATTCACCTATTTTTATGATAATTCATCAGTTTTGATAAAAATCCTTTTTTTTTGTACAAAATTAATTTTCCTGGTTTAAATTTTTATCTTTTTGGTTGAAAATTCATTCTCTTATTTGAAACTTAATTTCTTTACTTAAAAATTGAACTATTTGAATGAAAAGTCCTCTTTTTTGTTATAAATTTAATTTTCTTGTTTGATCTTTTTTTTCGTCGAAAATTAATTTCTTTAATTTGACGATTTAACTATTTACTTAAAAATTAATTTTTTATTTATTTTAAATTTGGTAAAAAATTAATCTTCTTGGTTAAAAATTCATCTTTTTGGTCGAACATTTAATTATTTCGTTCAAAATGAACCTTGTTGTTGCCAATTCATGTTTTCAATTTAAAAATTCAACTTTTTAATAGAAAATCCGTTTTTAACTGAAAAATTCATATCTTACTGTAAAAATTTCATTTTTTGTTGTTGAAAATTCATTATTTTTTTCAAATCTTATTTCCTTGGTTAAAAATTCATCTCTTTCAGCGAAAATTAATTTTTTTCTCGTTGAAAATTAAGTATTTTATTTGAAAACTAATTTCTTCAATGTAAAATTTAACTATTTTGTTGAAAATTGTATTTTGTTATTCTTAAATTATTTTTTATTACAAGAAGTAGAATTTAAAAAATTGTTTTTTAATCCATCCTTTTTTATTTAAATTATTTGGTTGAAAATTCATTATTTTAGTTGAAAATTAATTTGTTGGGTGAAAAATTTAACTATTTTGTTGAAAATTGTGTTTTTTTTTAATTTAAAATTATTTTTTTTAACTATAAATTCAAATCTTTCATTTTTTTAAATGAAACTATTTGGTTCGCAATTCTTTGTTTTAGTTGAAAAAATTTCTTTGGTTAAAAATTGAACTATTTGATAGAAAATGTCTCTTTTTGGTGGAAAATTGACTTATTTGAATGCCAGTTTAACTATTTTGAATTAACTTTTTTAACTGCAAACTTAACTATTCTACTGTTTTTTGGAAATCCATCTTTTTTGTTTAAAATTTGACCTATTTGTATGATTTTGATTTTTTGGATTGAAAATTCATTTGTTTGATTACAAAGTGAACAATTTTGTAGAAAAATCAATTTTGTGTTTTTAAAATTCAATTTTTTTGTTAAAAATTCTTTTTTTGGTTGAAATCTCATCATTTTTGTTAAAAATTCATTTCAGTTACTGTAAGATAAACTATTTTATTATAAATTCGTTTTTTTCATTCTTGGAAATTAATTTTTTTACCTGAAAATGTATGTAATCGTCTTCTTGGCTTCTTTACTACCCCCGCCCCCCCATCGTTTTAAGTAATATGTGGTAAAAGGTAGTGATTATACCTGAATAAAAAATTTATGACTTTTAGGGAAAATGATAAATTAATTAGGGAAGTCAGGGAATTTCGAAATTGAAATTTTGTAGCAAACCTGATTTAAAATGTTACAATTAAGTATATACACGCTTAATAATATTTTAATGTATTAAACCGATATTTTTTCAATTATAGGAAAAAATAATAATGAAAGTCAAGATTGGATTAAAAGTTAAACACACGATAAAAACGTGGAAATCAAAACTAAAACCCAAAACAGCAACCAAAGCATTATTGATATAATTTACATTGAGGCAGTGCTGAAAAAAATATTAAATTATATATACATATTGCAAAAAGTCACACATAATATTATTGTAATTTCTTCACAATATTTTCTCAGCTCAAGATTTTTTTTTGTTCGAAAATAAGAAAAAAAAAGCTGATGTATTTATTGGCAACTAAAAGATTTAGAATTTGAACTTTCCGTCTGATTTTTTTTAAATGATCAAACGCAGAAAAGTCGTTTTCTCATAAAATTTCGGAAATTTTTGGAAAAATATTGAGAGCCTTTTACTTACATAGTTGCTCTCTAGTTGCTTCTCTGTCTGTTCAGATAGCGATGCTTTTTTTTTAGGAAAAATACGGAGGGGTTTAATAGGAATTTGGGATCTTAAGCTGTACAGTTTAGTCTGTCTGTCAGTCTGTCTATATTGTTTGAAATCTTGTTTCTTCCGCAATGCTGTCTTGTTTTCAGGCACAGTATTTTTCAAAATTCCTCTAGGAGGAGCTCTTTTAGATTGACTAACACTTTTTTGAATTTTATACAAAGTCTGATGTACCTGGGAATGTATATTTTGATCTTGAGATTCAGATTCTTTATTATGAGAATAGGCTTCTTCAAATTCAGGCTGAGAATGTTCTTCTTTAAATTCTGGTTGAATATTCTGAGACGAATGATGTTCTTCTTGATGAGACTGAAATGCCTGATCGATATGAGATTCTTCTAGTCTACTTTGGTGATCCCTATGTTCAGAAATTGGATGAAAATCTTTCTGATTCTCTTCCTGTTCTTTAAAATCCGCCTGGTGGGCTTCATTCTGACAAAAGTCTTTACTCTCCTTTTGCTCATGATGAAAATGCCTGTTTTCATCATTTGTATCACCCCGAAATTGGGAATCATCTGCGAAATAATTTTTAGATTCCTCACAATTGTTGCCTTCCTCGGATTTCTGAAAGGCATATCCTAATTCTGAATCCTCGGGATTTTCTTGGGCAATAGTTTGAATATCTCTTAAAAAAGGATCTAACTGCAGAGAATACTCTTCCCAGGGGTCTTTAAATTCCGAAAAGTCAACTTCGTGAAGTCCAAAGTCACTGTAGGTTTCGTTGTTGATTCTGGGAATTTGGGAAAGGGACATAATAGTGTGCCAGGGTGGAGCCAAAGAGCTGGTGGCCTTTGCAAGCATCATGCGAAAACAGAAAAATGCACACTCACTATGTTAGTGACAAACTAGAGTTGCAGTGTCCATTTTTTATAAGCTCATGGATTTTTGAAATTGATTTTTAAAAACAAGTAAGCTAGAGAGAGACTTGAAATTGCTTGGACAAACGAGTCAAATACTGTTCGATCTTTTTTTCAACAGTAAAAATTAAACGCGACAAAAAATGATCAGTTCTTAAATTGGCCGTGCAATTTTCATTTAACCTACTCCAGCCAATAGAATTGGAAAAAGTTACATGCAAGGGAATAACAAAAAATAGACACTGACGAGAAACTTAAGAAGAATTTGTGTCAATGAAGTTTAATCAAAAGCTGTATTAATGCTCGAAAACTGAGCCCATCAAATTAGTTAGGAATAAAAAATTGTGTAATCACAGTTATGTATTAATATATTAAAATTATTGATTGGTGAGAGATGTTAATAAAATAGAATTGTTAACATTTTTTTTTAACTGAGGACATGAATACAGCTCTCAATTCTGATTTGAAAGTGTGAAGACCTAAAAAGTATATTTTGAACCCCTTACAACTCCAAGAAATCGAATTTGAAATTACTTAGAGATCGTCCATAAAGTACGTTACCAATTTTTGCGAGCGGGGGGGGGGGGCAGTTTCTAGTGAAAAGTTAATTTCATTTGTTAAAAAGTAGTCGTTTTTCCCGATAATTAATCTTCCCGGTTGAAAATTCATCCTTTTTGGACAAAAATTCAACTGTTTGGGTTTATATTAATGTGATTTGTTTCAAGATTCAACAATTTGGTTGAACTAGTTTGTTAAAAATTCGATTTTTGTATATTCACCGCCTTGTTTGCAAAAGAACTATCCCATTTTTAGAAAAAAAAAACCTTCCAGGTTAAAGAATCATCTTTTGGGTTGAAAAGGCATTCTTTTAAATTGAAAACTGATATTTTCTAGTTAAAGATTCAAGTCTTTTATTAAATAGTTTGTATGGAAATAAATATTTTTTGAAAATTCACCCTTCTTGGGTGAAAATGCAACTGTTTTGTTCTAAATTAATCTGGTTTAGTTGAGGATTCAACAATTTGGTAGAAAACTAAATTGTTCGGTTGAAAATTAACTTTTTTGTTAAAAATTAATATTTTTGGTTTCAATTTAATTACTCGGTTAAAAATTAAACTGTTGTAATGAAAATTTCAATTTTTTGTTGGAATTTATACTTTTTTTTATAGAAAATAGAGCATTTCTAGTTGAAAATTCATTAGTTTTATTAAAAATTGGTCTTTTTTATAAAAAAATTTATCTTTTCGGTTAAAAATTCTTTCTTTTTTATTAATAATGCAACTATTTGGGCCTAAATTAATCTGATTAGGTTGACGATTCAACAATTTGGTAGAAAACAAAATTGTTCGGTTGAAAATTAACGTTTTTGTTAAAAATTAATATTTCTGGTTTCAATTTAATTACTCGGTTAAAAATTAAACGGTTTTAATGAAAATTTCAATTTTTTGTTGAAATTTATACGTTTTTATAGAAAATTGAACGTTTATAGTTGAAAATTCATTAATTTCATTAAAAATTGGTCTTTTTTATAAAAAAATTTATCTTTTCGGTTGAAAATTCATCCTTTTTTATTAATAATGCAACTATTTGGGCCTAAATTAATCTGGTTTGGTTAAGGATTCAACAATTTGGTAGAAAACTAAATTGTTCGGTTGAAAATTAACTTTTTTGTTAAAAATTAATATTTCTGGTTTCAATTTAATTACTCGGTTAAAAATTAAACTGTTTTAATGAAAATTTTAATTTTTGGTTGAAATTTATACTTTTTTTTATAGAAAATGGAGCATTTCTAGTTGAAAATTCATTAATTTTATTAAAAATTCACTAATTTTATTAAAAATTCGTCTTTTTTATAAAAAAAACTGAACTTTTCGGTTGAAAATTCATCCTTTTTATTAATAATGCAA
>JAWWLR010000034.1:57868513-57879647 GCA_035041075.1 Acraspis erinacei
TAAGAGGCTGGGCTGCGAATAAATGTAATCTTTAATTTAAATCAAAAATAAAAACTTGATCTCGAGAGATTGAGTTTGTGAATAAGGATAAAAAAGTTTTCATATAAAAAAGTGAACCAATTCCGAGAAAGTTGTCCAAAAATGTTGAGGTAACAATTTAACAAAATTTTAAATTAAAGAAATTTTTTTCAATAAACTATAATAATTTCGAATAATATTGTGATGGGTAGAAAAAATCATTACTACGTTAAAATACTAAGCAAACATTTGAGAAGAAATTAAAAATTAAAAATTTAAATAAAATTAATTTAAATTTAATTTAATCTATAATTTGGACTTTGAGACAGGGAATTTCCATGAAAAATATCATTTTCATTTTTGAGCAGGAAATTCTCGTAAATAATTATAATTTTGAATTTTTAACAGCGAATTTTAGAAGAGAATTATAATTTAGATTTTGAAACTTGGCATTTTTATAAAGAATTATAATTTAGACATTCGAACAGTGAATTTTCTTAAAAAATTATCATTTTCACTTTAATTTTGTTGCCAAACGCTAACATTTATTTTATATCATGACGTTTATTCTACACATCATTTAAGACAACAGAGAATAAACATTTCACAAGAAATTAATTTTGAAACAAACTTCAATTTTCCACTTAAAAATATCAATTTCCAACATAAAATGGAATTCGTTACACTTGACAAAATTAATTTTGAACAGAAAGAAAAAGAATTTTCAAGAAAATAGTAACTAAAACATTGAATCTTCGACTGAAATAGTTGAATTTTCCACAACAAAAAATTAATTTTTACTGAAAAGGATAAATTGTCAATCAAAATTTAAATAATTAAATTTAAGTTCAAAAAATTAATCTTCAAATAATTTCAACTAAAACGGCATGATATTAAATTGGAATAAGTTAAATTTGCAGTTAAAATTTACTTTCCACGAAAAAAACTAACTAAAAACACAACTTTAAAAAAATAATAACATTTTTTTTAAAACTGACGAATTTACTACTAAAATTGTAAATCTTTAATTGGAATAATTGAATTTCAAATCAGAAAAATGAATTTTCAACGTAAACGATGAATCTTTAACTATAATAATAGAATTTTTATAAAAAAATATGAATTTTTAACCAAGAAGATTAATTTTGACAAAAAAATATGAATTTTAAAATAAAAAAATATTATTTTTCAAGTAAAAATTAAATTGTCAGTCAAAAAATTAATTTTCAGTCAAAGAGATAAATTTTTCTATAAAATGATGGAATATTCAACTGGAATAATAGTTAAGTTTTCAGTTTAAAAAATAACAAGTTTGCCATTAAATAGCTCATATTTCAACCAAAGAAAGTTTAACTTTCAACCAAGTAATTTCAGTTCCAACCTAAAAGAAGAATTTTCAACTAAAATTATAAATATTTAACAGAAATACTTTAATTTTTAACAGAAAAGAAGAAGTTTCAAACAAGCAGAATAATATTAAAAGAAAATGATCATTTTATAATAAAAAAATTGATTTTCACCCAAATTGTTGAATTTTCAAAAAAAAATGGACATTTAAATGTTTAATTAGAGGAATTAATTTTCAAAGAAACTGATCAATTTTGAAGTAAAGTAAAAATATTTAACTGAAATAGTGGAATTTGATACAAAAAAGATGATTTTTCAACCACCAAGATTAATTATCTACAATAAAAAAGAATTTTTCACAAATTACATACATTTTCAAAAAAATAGTTTAATTTCTAATTAAATAAAAATTCAATAATAAATTATGATTAAATCAGAGCAAAGTGAAATAATTTGAAAAATCTACGACTGTAAATAAAGTAGAAATCACTTTTCTAAATTGACAAAAATTATTAATATAATGAATACTTGAATTTTACTACGATGAGAAGTAAATTCCCAATTTTTTAATTAAATTCCCGGTCTTTCCCGGTTCCCCGGTCAATTCGCCAGCCTGCCTTTGGAACAGGGAATTCCCGTATAAAGAATAAATTATTATTTACATTTTTAAACTGGTAATTTTGGTAAAGAATTATAACTCTCACTTATAATTCCGTATGGAATTATTTTTAAAAAACCGGTTCAGCTTCAAAATTATAATTTCACTTCCAGAATTAATTTTTTCCAATCAGATAGCTTTGTAAATGTTTAGAAATATCTTAAAAACTTTCAAATTCTTTTGAAATCATTCACACCCGGATAAATATGGAGTTAAGCTTTTAAAAAATTATTTATTAAAATAAATTCTTATTTCTGCTATGTAGGTCGTGGGTGAAGGACAAGGAAGAGAAAAAAAATCAGAAAACTGGTGAGGAAAAGGAAGAACCTAGACTTAAATATCAGATTACTATTGCTTATACAACACAATAACGGTTCTGCTAGTTGTTAAAGTTTCCTCACGTGTTAAAATTCATATTCAGAAACATAAATATGCATTTTGATTGGATTTTTTGAAATAAAGAATAATTAATTCTTTTCTAGTCTCGAATTTTCAAATTAGGAAACCTACGGTCAGTGGTATTAAGTTCGTGCTTTAAACCATTTTTGTACTTGGAATTATAATTCAAAATTGCTCAGTTTTTAAGGCATTGAAAATTAAATCTAAAATTATTGCTGAACTATCAAAGCTTTCATTAATGAACTTAAATACTTTCCAGTTATTTAAATTTTCAACCAAAGAATTTCAAGCTTGAATTTAAAACTCAATTCTGAATGCTTAGCATTTATAGTTCTTCAATTTTAAATTCTTTAAATTAAAAATCATCAAACTTTGAATGTTTTTATCTGAACTCACGAAATTCTAAATGTTTTGATTTAGAATGATTGTTCAACTATTATGGCATTCAATTTTAAATTCTATAAATTTGATGGATTTAAATTTTAAAAAATAAACCTAATATAACTTTTGGCATTTTTACCCCCTTCCTCACCCCATGTATGATACTGTTATTTAAATAAACATGGATCTTTAATCAAATTAAGTTGAGAAAAGAAGATAATTTTATCACTTTTTTAGTTCATAATTCATCTTCTTAAAAATTTTATTTTTTCAAATTGAACAATTTGGTCAAATTATGTCTTTTTGGTTAAAAATGTTGGACACAATTTCAAAAAGTTCACGTTGTAGCCAAAATCGAGTGGGAAGCACGAAATACGTCTGCTAAAGCCGAAAGAGCTTTAACAAAAGAGAATTCACAATAAGAAAATTACAGCTGTCGTTGTTTTGACCTTTAATTAAAAAATTTCTGGACACACATGTGGGAGAAATAAAAAACTAGAGCGCGCAGCGCGAGGTGAATGCATAATCAAGCGCGAGATAAATACATCATCGAGCACGATGATTCGAACAAATTTCTGGGAGATGTGCATTAAAATTCGACAAAAAAAATTTTGGACCACCCTAAGGGGTCCATACCAAAATAAATTTAATTTATAGGTGATAAATGAGCATCAACTTAAAAATAGCAGATTTATCTTTATTTTGAGAGACGCGACGCGGAGGTAAAGTATGTAAAGCAGCAATGAGTAAGTCGAGTATTCCCGTATATTATGACAGGGAGACGAAACCCGAGAGCCAGGAAAGTACAGGGCGACGTTGTACAATTATATTTATACACACCGGTTAGCTTATAATAGCTAACTGGCCTTACAATTGCGCGAAAAGCATATCTGCACCTTCTCTTAGGTCAAAACCTCGTCAAATAATACATAAAATAGGTAAATAAAAAAAAATTTCAACCAAAGAGTTGCAATTGTAAAGAAAGCATTGAAAACTTTCAAGGAAAAGAGAAGGTTTAAAAAAAAAATAATCCAAAAAGATTAAACTTCAACCAATTAGTTGAATTTTCGAGTCAAAAAGACCATTTTTTTTAAACAGTTGAATTATCAACCTGAAAAGTTTAATTTTCAACAAAAAGATCATTTTCAATCAAACAGTTTATTTAAAAAAAATAATTACAAAATAAACCAAGTAGTTAAAAACTTTCAAGCAAAAAAAAGAATTTTTAAGATGTTATTGAAGTTTTAGCCACATGGTTCAATTCTTAACATACAAAAATGAATTTGTATGCAAATGTTCATATTTTGAAGAAAAAAGAAAAACCATGAAAGATCAATTTTCAACCTAAAAATTAGAATTTTCTAACATAAAACAGTTTAAATTATGACCAAAACTATGTCTTTTGAACAAAATAATTGAATTTTCAACCAAATTGTGGAATTTTAAAATAAAGGAAATTATGCCTCGACCAAAAACTAAAAAATTGAGTTTTTAACAAATATAGTTCGCTTTCAACCAAAAAAGATCAATTTTTAACCGAATAGTGACGTTTTTTAAAGATAGATTAAAAAATTGAATAGTTGAATTTCCAGTTAAGAAAATTAATTTTTAATTTAAAAAATTAGTTACATTATAAATCAAAAAAGGTTTTTAAGCTAAAATGATGAATTTTAAACAGTACAAAAAACTTTCGATCCAAAATGTGAATTTTCCACCAAAAATATGGATTTTTCACAAAATATATGAGTTTTAAACCAAATTAAATCGTGAAGCAAAGAAATTAATTATCGAAAAAAAGATAAATTAGGAAACAAGAAAATTAATTTTGTATAAAAAAGAGGAACTTTCAACCAAATAGTTACATTTTTATTCAAAGAAATTAATTTTCAACTGAAATATGAATTTTTAACAACAAGCAACTGAATTTTTAACCAAATACTCAAATTTTCGCCCAAACAAAAATTTTTTTACCAAGAAGATTAATTTTCTATAAAAAAGATAAATTTTCAACAAAATGGTAAAACTTTCAAACCAAAAAAAAGCTTTTTCAACTAGAATGGGGAATCATCAATCAAACGATAAATTTTTAAGAAAATAGTGCCACTTTCAATTAACAAGTTTAATTTACAACCAAAAATATAAAATTTCTACGGTATAAGATACCAATTTTGAAGCTAAAAAGAGGAATTTTCTATAAAAATTTTAATTTTTACACCTTAAATATAAATTTTCATTGGAGTCTCAATGAAACAAGACCAATTTCCAACAAAATAGATGGATTTTGAAATTTACGCGCCAGCAGACGATTTTTGTATAAGACAGTTAATTTTCCAACAACAAAAAATTAAACTTCAACTATATAGTTAAATTTTCGAGCGAAAATACGATTTTCGTAAAAGACAGTTGAATTTTACCACCTTGAAAAGTTGGATTTTCAACAAAAAGATCAGTTTCAACGAAAAACTATTAATTTTTAACGAAATTGTTAAATTTAAACCAAATATAGTTAGAATTTCAATCAGAAGAGATGAATTTGCAAGAAAAAAGTTCAGTTTAAAAGAAGAATGATGAATTTTCAACAGAAAAATTTGACTTTTTCTCTATAAAAGATGAACTTTTAATCCATAAGGACGAATTTTTTATCAAATGAAACGATTGCTTAATTTTTAAACAAACAGTTGCATTTACTACCATTTAGTTGGTCTTTTAATCAACCGATGCCAATTTTCAACAAAATATGTAGATGAATTTTTAAATATATAGTTGAATTTAGAAGACATCTTCAAAAAGAAGTTAATATTCAATCAAAAAAGAATACCTTCTCATTATGATGAGAATCTAATATGAATTCTCCAAGAATAATTTAATAGTTTATATTTTAAATAAAAAGATAAATTTTCTACAGTAAAAGACGATTATCTGTCAAAAAAAAATTCAACAAAATAGTTTTAATTTTAATGAAGGAGATGAATTTACAAATAAAATAATAATCTTCAACCAAAACAAATTTATTTTCAACCAAAATATACGAATTTTCCATAAAATAGTTCAATTTTCAATCAAAGAGGTGAATTTTCAACTAAAATGAAAATCTTCATAAAAAAAATTAATTTTTAACAAAATATTTAAATGCTCAAGCAAAAAACATTATTGTTAACCAAACACGTGCGTTTTCGACCAAAAAGATCAGTTTTTTACAAGAAAAGAAATAAAATAAAAAAAGGTTAATTTTCGACCATGATAACTAAATTTTCAGAGTTCAATTTTTATCCAAAAGAGATTAGTTTTACACCAATCATCATTTTAAGTTAATATTCATCTGTTTCACTAAAGATATAACTATTTTGTTGACAAATTTTCTTCTTTTTTTGTTCAAAATTTAACTTTTAATTAAATTAAATGTATTAATTTTATTTAATTTTGAAGTTCTTAACTAATAATTGAACTATTTCATTTTTGCTTGAAATTTGATCTTTTCTAGTCGAAAATTCAACAATTTTTGAAAAAAATCCACAAATTCCCGTAAAGAATTATAATTTTGACTTTGAAACAGGTAATTTTTAACAATAATTTTTAATCTGATTCATAAAAAGAAATTGGCAAAAACAAACCCTGTTCCAAGTTGGATTCTGTTTTTTTTTCAAATAAAAATTTGAACAATTTTAGAAAAAGGGAGTAATTATTTTTCTGAATTATAATAGAAAATGTAAATAAATATAACCCTTTCATCCAAAAGGGAGAGGTAATATAATTTTAATTCTTCTTTAAAAGAAGGAAATTCAGGAAAAAACTCTTTCTAAATGCGATTTATAATTCTTTTACAAAATTCCCTGTTCCAAATCAGAAGTGATTTAAATCTTTTAAAATATTTAGAAATCTTAAAATCGTTTGAAATAATTCAAATCTTTGCAATTAATTTAAGCTGACCAAGAAAAATTATCAATTGACCGGGAAAATACAAATGGTGAGTCAAATAAATTAAATGGTCGTTAGAACATACATATAACGTTACAGAATAATCGCCAGCATCCGGAGAGTTATTTTAACAATTTTATATTTACAAACTTTTAATTCGAAGAAATGTTATCACTGGAGGAGTGCTTGAAATACTGTAAGGAGAAAAGTGGTGATGTATATTAATACCACAGATCCCAGTCGGCAGTCACACTTATCAAGTTAAGCTCCAGGAATAATTATCGAAGCGATACAATTAAGTTACGTTCTTTATATCACTGGATATATTATTTAACGTTCAATTACGCAAACAAGATAATTTTGCATTAACAATGGATAACTTCTTACTGTGAAAAAAAGAACTTCAATTACCATTGAAGTATCTAAAATATTAAAGTCGGAATAGAATCGGGAGGAGAATTGGGACTCTACAAATTTTAAGAAAACTGAATTGTTTCACAACATATTTAGAAGTTTTAAAGAAATTCGAAAATAATTGAAGCTTTAAGAAGTTTTATACATTTTTTAAACAAAATGTAGATTTTTTAAGATTCCGAAAAAAATCTAGAAGGTTTATAAGAAGTTTGATAGGTTTCAAAAGAATGATATAATTTTGCTAAAATTGATGGGAAAATTTCAAACGATATTTTATTTAAAAGAAGAAAATTTGAGACCAACAATTAAAAAAGATTCCAAAAAATTTCCTAAATATGTTTAAAATATATCATTTAAAACTTGTCAAGATTTAAAGTTTTTTTTATCGCAGGTTTTTTACGATTTCGAATAAGGAATCTTTTTAAGAGTTTTGAAAGGCTTCAAGAGAATAACGAAATTTTCTTAAGGTTCTTCGGAAAATTTCAAATAATTTTTTATTTTCTAAAATTAATTTTACGAGAAAATTTAAAAACATTGAAAATGATTTCACAAAATTTGGAAAATGAACGTATATGATTTTAAAGCAACATGATACTTAGAAGATTTGAAAAGATTAAAAAATAATTTAAAACGTAAAACATTTTTAAATGTTTTTAAAAAAGTGATATTTTTTAAGATTTGAAGCACAAAGTTTAGAAGCTTTTTGAAAATTTTGATAGGTTTCAACCAAATGAAACAATTTCCTTAAGATTTCGAGGAACATTCAAAATGATTTTTTAATTTGGAAGAATAATTTGAAGAGAATATTTAGAAAGATTTCTAAATTTATCAAGAAATAAATTTTTTAATTTTCCACCATTTTTTTACATCCCAGGGGAAATTCGACTAATCTCAAAAGTTATTTAGACGTTTTTAAACGATTTAAATAATTCAAATGATTTAAAAACTTTTCTTAAGATTTTTGGAAAAATTAAAAGTGAATTTTTATTTTTAAAAATGAACTTTAAGAGAATATTTCAGATGATTGCAAAAGACGAACCAAATTCTGAAAAAATATCTGGAAGATTTGAAGCCAATTTTCGTAATTTTTAAAAGATTTTTTAACAAATTTTAAGAAAAATTCGAACCATTTAAAAATATTTCGATAAAAGGTTTCGAATTTTTTTAAAAATTCAACATTAATTTAAAATTTAAAAATATTACAACTAATGTAATACAACAGCGTAGATTTATAAGACTCAAATAAAATGTTAAAAGCTTTTTAGGAATGTTGACACAAAAAAGATTGTCTTATGATTTTATGTGAAAATCGAAAATAATATTTTATTTTAAAAAAAAATAATTCTAAGAGAATAAAGAAATAAAAGATCTAAAAGCGAGATTGCAAAATTGTAAGAAAAATTCCGGTAAGTTTAAGAGACATGTAGAACTTTTGAAAACATTCAAAAACAATCTAAAACTTGTAAAGATTTCGTTATTTGATGTAGATTTTTAAAGATCTCAAAAAAGAAGCTTTATAAAATTTTTGAAAGTTTTTAGGGAAAAAATTATCTTAAATTTCCTGGAAAATTTGAAAATTATTATGTAGGAATTCAATATTTGAAAATAATTTAAAACTTGAAATTAATTTTAAAAATTGCAGACAAAATCTACATTTTGTAAAGATTACGAACCAAAATTTTGGACTTTTTTTTAAATTTTGAAAGCGAATAAAAGAATTTGTTAAGATTAATGTGAAAATTTAAAATATTTTATTATTTTAAATAAGTAATTCTAAGAGAAAATTTAAAAAAGATTGAAAAACATTTAAAATTATTTCCTAAAATGTCGAAAAATAATATAAAAGATTTAAATGCAATATTTTCGATTTAAGAAGATATTTACAAGTTTTTAAGATATTCAAAAATAATTTGAAATTTCCAAAGATTTAGAAAAATTGTCAAACAATTTCAATAATTCCCAAAAATTTCGAAAAAATGTGTAGACGATCTTAATCAAAAATTTCAATTTATACCAGATTACAAAATTTTAAAAAATTGAGTATGTTTAAGAAATATTTAGGAGTTCAAGATTCGAAAATAATTCAAAAAAATTTTCAACCAAATGTAGATTTTTTAAAGATTTCGAACAAAAAGAAAATATTTCAAAGGATTTGCAAAATTTTAAGAAAATATTTAAAGTCAATTAATTTTTTTTTAATTTCAGGAGAAATCCGAATTATTTTAAAAGGGAATTAGGAACTCTAAAAGTTTTGAAGAGATTTACAACATATTTTAAAATTTGTAAATATTTTTTAATTTTGTTAAGGGTCACCGATTATTATTTTGTTCCATTTCTTCCAGACTTGGAAAAGTCCAGATACATTTTTAAGTAACTCCAATGTTCCCTAATATTTTTTTAAATCCTTTATAATAAAAAACTTTCTTTTAAATTTTCTAATTTTTTTTTTCGACACACCTGAAATCTTCAAGAATATTTTTTAATTTCCTTAAAAATGGTAGGAAAGTTATGCTTACCTAACTTTAAAAACAAACAGATAACACTTATTTTTTTGTCATCAGAACCTAATTTTAGCTTGAACATAAGCGTTCAAAAACTTTTAATAAATAAATAGTTATTCAAAACTATTTTTTTTTATTAAAAATAATTTTTCCCTTCAAACAATTATAGAAAATTATCGGGCCATCAAAAATCGGGATTGACCTAGAATCCATTGTTTCTTTCAAGGCCGTTAAAAATATCTAAACAATTAAAATACATAAAAAATAAGTATGAGGGGATACTGGAGATTTGGCAAGCAGCCTCTGGTTTCTCCCTCATCAGAGAGACAGACCAGAATAAACTCTGGAGACCAACGTGCGTGACTTATTTCTTGTGAGGAAGGTGGTACTTCTTCCCAAGCACCTTATACAGTAATCTCCAGCATTCTTCATTCGACTTTTAAATTTAAACCCAACTCTATTTCTAGCTCTGAAAAAGGAATTAAGAATTAAAATCTCTAACCAAGGACCGAATGAAGCAAACCGATGACTGAATTATTCAATGTACTTTCTTTTACTTGAAAAAAATTTAAATAATTAAATATTAAAATAAAATATTATAATAAAAATAGCTAATTTTTCAATATGAATACCTCATAGAAAGAAAAACTAAAAAATATGGAATTTAAAGAGTATTTAAATCAGTTCTTGCTCGAATCATCTTGTAAATTTGGCTTTGGTTCAAAGATTTTTTCTTCTAATATAACTATTTAAAGTTTTTGGCTAATCGTGCATAGCATCCGAGAAACCTTTTTTGCTTCAAAATTCAACTAATTAGTTCATGCGGACCTACTTCGTTAAAAAAATCTTTTTTTTGTCGATGATTCATCATTTTAGTTGCAAAAAATCTTTTATTTTTGCTCAAAATTTAACCATTTTGTTAATATTTTACTAACATAATTTTTTTAACTACAAAACTAACTTCAGTTGAAAGTTCAACTATTTGGTTAAAAATGTCTGTATTTTGTTTAAACTTTGTTTTTTGTGGTAAAAAGTTAATCTGCCTGGTGACCTAATTCAACTTTTTGGTTGAAAATTCATTTATTTTGTGGAAAAATTAATCTTTGTCGCCATAAAAATTATTTTTTTTTGCTCGAAAATTCATTTCTTTGTCTTTAAAATTAGTTTTTTTATTGAATATTATTTTTTTAGTGAAAATTTAACAATTTCATGCTTGGCTAAAAATGTATCTTCTTCAGTTGAAAATGCAACTATTTGATTAAAAATTCCTGTATTTTATTGAAACTTCATCTTGTGAGGTAGAACATTAATCTTCTTGATGACTAATTCACTTTTTTGGTTGTAAAAAATCATGTATTTTGTAAACAATTTACCTTTTTTCGATGGAAAAATTAATGTTTTTGTTTGAAAATTCATTTACTCGACTTAAATTTTTTTTATTGATAATTATTTTTTTAACTGATAATTAAACTGTTTCTCTATTTTGTTCAAACTTTGTCTT
>JAWWLR010000034.1:57917287-57928631 GCA_035041075.1 Acraspis erinacei
CTTAAATTTTCATACAATTTTTTTAATCTTTGAACTAAATAGTTTTAATTTTAAACAAAAAATAATCATTTTCAACAAAAAATTTCATTTTTAACCAAACACTTTAAATATCTTTTAAACTGTTCAATTTTGAAGCCAAATAGACGAATTGTCTCCAAAGTAGTCGATTTATAAACCCAGAAATATAATTTTTCAACAAAAAAGTTAATTTTCTACCAAATAGATGAATTTTAATAAAATATTTAAATTTTGAGCAAAATTGTGAATCTTTTAAGGCAAAAAGGCGAATTATCAATAAAAAATCTTGAATTTTTAAACCGAAAATATGATTTTTTATCAAAAAGGTAGTTTTCTGCCAAACAGTCCTATTTTCATCAAAATAATTTAGTTTTTTAACGAAATAGTTCATTTTTCAAAGAAAAATATGAATTTTAATCCAAAAATGTGAATTTTTATCGAAAAATATTCATTGTGAATAAAATACATCGAATTTCAACAAAATTGTGGATTTTTAAGCAAAAAATAACGTAAATAAAGTTTAATTTTTTAGCCAAATAATTGCATTTACAACCAAAAATATAAATTTTCATCAGAATATATCAATTTTTAACAAAATTGTGGAATTTTGAAGCCAAAGAGAAGAAATCAATAAAATTTTGTTAATTTTTAACCCAAAAATATGAATTTTCAATCAAATACATCAATTTTCAACAAAAATGTGGAATTTTGAAGCGAAAAGACAAGTTATCTATAAAAAAATTGAATTTTTAACCCGAAAATATGATTTTTAAAAAAAAAGTAAATTTTCTGCCATGCAGTAAAAATTTCCGTGCAACTTTTTTAATTTTTTAACCATACTTTTCAATTCACCACCAAAAATTTGTATTAAAAAAGGTTCATTATTCACTAAATTGTTTAACTGCATATCAAACTGCTGAATTTTTATTACAAAAAGACAATTTTTCTACAAGTAATTTAATTTTTAAGCCTGATCTATGATTTTTGAAGAAAAAAAATCATTTTCTACCAAATACTTAAATTTTCATACAATTTTTTTAATCTTTGAACTAAATAGTTTTAATTTTAAACAAAAAATAATCATTTTCAACACAAAATTTCATTTTTAACCAAACACTTTAACTATCTTTTAAACTGTTCAATTTTGAAGCCAAATAGACGAATTATCTGCAAAGTAGTCGATTTATAAACCCAGAAATATAATTTTTCAACAAAAAAGTTATTTTGCCACCAAAATTGATTTTAAAAGCCAAAAAGACAAAAAAATATGAAGGTTCAACAACGAGGAAAAAACACTAGCATAATCCAAAATTGTTTAAAGATTCTAAATCATGTTAAAATTATGTTTTTTGTTTGAAAATACCAAATTTCAATGTAAAACGCCAACCTAGCCTAAAATTGTTTTAGAATTTATTAATACTCCTCGAAATCTAATGATTTCTTAGTAAAAATTGCAATTTCTGACCAAAAAAAAAACGCTAAATTAATCAAAAATTGTCCAAGCTTGTAAATTCTATTATTTCAAACAGAAGACAATGAATTTTAATTTAACGATTTCAGTTTAGAAGCAGGTATATCAAATTTCGATAACTTAACCTAAAAAGGTTAAAAATTATGAAGCTTTAAAACCTAATAATTTTTTATTTAAAAATACCCATTTCCAGAGTAGCATACTACATAACCTAAAATGGTTGAAAATGAGGAATCCTGATGGTGATTCTTGTTTAAAATTGCTAATTTTCGATGCAAAAAACTAGCATAACCTAAAATTTTTAGAAATTTCAATTCTTTTTCCAAACTTTATATTTTATTTTAAAATAATGATAGATAAGTTGAATGTTTTAATTTAATCTCGCAAGATTATTTGAAAATTGAATCGTCTGTTTTAAATTAATTTATTAGTAACTCTTTTTAATTATTATTTTTATTATTTTTATTTAGTATGACGATGGTCTAACACAAATCGAAATAAAAGACGATGGTTGTGGAATTCCCAAGGAGGATGCACCATTCATGGCTTTGGCTTCTTACACTTCAAAAATAAAAACTTTTGAAGACCTGGGTTAGCAAACAAAAAATTAAATATAGTTTTCTCAATTTTATCTCAGAATATAAAGTTTCAAAGTCGCAAAATTTAAAAGATTTCACAAGAAATAATATTTATCTACAATTTCTGCAATTCATTTTTTTCAGAGGCACTTAATACTTATGGTTTTCGAGGTGAAGCTCTTCAAGCATTGAGTCAAGCAGCCGATGTGACATTATCAACGAAAACCGAAAATGAAGAGGTCGCAACTTTATACACTCTCGATTCCAATGGAAATATTACAAAATCGGAATTTTGTCACAGATCAGTTGGTTTGTATTATTTTAAATATCTAAAAGAAAAATTAAAATAACAATCATCTAAGTTTCCAGTCTTCATTTTTAAATTAAATTGTCATTTTTTAATAGGAACTACCGTACAAGTAAACGGATTATTTAAAAGAATGCCAGTGAGGAGACAAGGTTTACTTAATTCGAGACGAGCCAAACAGGATCTAAAATATTTGGAGAGTCTTCTTAAAAGTTTTGGAATTATCCAACCACCTCTTAGAATTACTTACAGGCGGAATAATCAGATGGTTTTTATAAAACCGAGTGCGAATAGTCTAATTGAATCAATTACAAATGTTTTGGGAAAAGAGCTTGCTTCTATCTTGGAAATGATTGAGGAAAACTCTCCCGAGGTTTGATACATAATTTATTTTTAATTAGAAGCGTTTGAAATGGAAGATTTTGGATAAATAGGTTTTCAGTTGATCAACTGTGAATATAAATTAATTAATAATCTTCAAAATTGAACTGTACTTTAAAGATAAAAAATTGAAAAATAATTTATTTAACAAGATTATTCCTAATCAGTTCACAATTTAAGAATTTCCAGATTTTAACGTTTAAAATTAAGTTGTTTGAAACTTTATTAACTATTTTCAATTTTTAAATAACTTCATAATAATATATTCATAATTAAAGGCTTTATTGAATTTACAATATTAGTTCAAACTAAAATATTCCATTTTCAAACTATTCAGTTGGAAATTTTTTTATTAAAAATAAGCAAATTTGCTTAATATTAAAAATTAATTTAAAATTCGAAATGATTTCAAATAATTGAAATTTCGGTGCAAATATTCCACGGCCTAATTTAAAATAAAATATAGATTTAGGCAGTTTTCGAAATAAAAACTACCTTTATTTTTTATTTTGGAAAATTAATTTTTTGAGAATATTTTAAAAGATTTAGAAATATTGTCAAAAATGAATGTAGAAAATTCTAAGGAATTTTTTTATAATTTGACAGAACTTATTAAAAAATGTTAGAAAAAATTCTAATAATTTTAAAAGATGTTAAGAAGTTCCGAAGAAATTTAAAAAATAATATAAAATTTGAAAAAATGTAAAAAACATAATTTTTAAAGATTTTAAATTAAATTTTGAAGCATTTTAAGGGTTATTATAATTTTCAAAATAAAAATAATTTATCTTGTAATTTAAGACGTGTTTAGTTAAAAAAAGATATATGTAATCGTTCAATTTGTAATGTTTCGAGTTTAAAAAAGCTTTATATTATATAATTTTTAAAAAAATTTATAGATTGATTCTTCAAGTTAGAAATTAAAGAAATTTAAACTTCAATTTAAAAAGTTTAAAATTCCAAAGTTCCACTTTGAATGCCTTAATTTGTAGCTCAGTTTTTGTTACCTGAAATAAAAATTTTTTTAGCTTTAGAGTTCGAATTTTTCAATTTCATTTTTTGAAAATTCAACAGTTTCTTTGCAATTTATCGTTCAGAGTTCATCTTTTTTTAGAATGAAAATTTAATTACTTTGGTGAAAGTTAAATTGTTTGGTTAAAAATTCATAATTATAGTTGAGAATTCATCTCTTTAGTTGAAAAATGAGCTATTTTGTTGCAAAATTTTTAACTAAAAGTTCTTATTATTTAACTTTTGGTTGGAAAATTATATTTCTTAGTCCAAACTTCGTCTTTTTTGGTATAAATTAATCTTCTTGGTTGGAAATTACACTTTTTGAGTTGAAAATGATATTTTTCTAGTTATACATTCATCATGTTAGTTTTAAATTTATCACTTTGTTTTAAAATGTAACTATTTTTACGAAATTTATTTTTTATTTTTGTTGAAAATTATATATTGTTTTTAAATCTGAAAATTATTTCTATTTCAATAGAATGTTCCGTCATTTTAATTGAAAATTTATCTCTTTGATTTAACATGAATATTTTTAACTTAAAATTTAATTATTTAATTTTGGGTTGACAATTTATCTTTTTTAGTTAAAAATTTAAGAATTTGTTGAATATTCGTCTTTTTTAGGTCAAAATTAATCTTATTTGATGAAAATTGAGCTTTTTGGTGAAAAATCAAGTATTCCAGTTCAGGAATTTAGTTAATTAATTTAATTTATATTTAATTTAATTAAAAAAAATTGAACTTAGCTTAATTTTAGTTAAAAATGTATCTTTTTAGTTTAAAATTCAACTATTAGAATTAAAGATTCATCATGTCAGTTGTAAATTAATCGTTTTGGATAAAAAATATAATTTTTTAAACTCATATTTCAACTATTCCATTTTTGGTTGAAAATTCATGTTTTTTGTTCAAAATTCAACTATTTGGGGGGGAAATTATTATTTTTTACCTGAAAAGTGGAAATTAATGTTTTTAGTTTAGACTTCCTCTTCTTGGTGCAAAATAAAAGTACTTGGGATAAAAGTGAAACCCTTTTGTTTGAAAATTCATCTTCTTCATCGAAAAATGAATTTTTTTAGATCAAAATACAACTTTTTCGTTCGAAATTTATCTTTTCAATTGAAAATTCAACTATTTTGTTGAAAATTAATATATTTTGTAGATGAATCGCCTTTTATCTTAGAATATTACTCTTCTTGTTTGAAAAATCATTTTTTTGGTTGAAAATTCCAGTTTAAAAAATATCATTTTAGTTGAAAATTTA
This sequence comes from Acraspis erinacei, assembly GCA_035041075.1. NCBI lineage: Eukaryota > Metazoa > Arthropoda > Insecta > Hymenoptera > Cynipidae > Acraspis > Acraspis erinacei. Next base: position 57,922,324 of record JAWWLR010000034.1, read on the forward strand.
TCTTTTCGGTTTAAAATTCAACAATTTCAGCTGAAGGTTAATCAGTTTGATTAAAAAATTCTATTTTTCAAGTTGAAAATTAAATTATTTAATTTTTGGATGAAAATTTATCTTTTTTTATTCAAAATTCAATTTTTCCGATGAAAATGTGTCTTCTTGCATTAAAAATTCAACTAATTCGTTATAAATTCATACATTTAGTTGAAAAATCGTATTTTTTTGGTGTTAATATTAATTTTTTTGTTTGATAATTACTCTTTTTAGTTCAAAATTCAAGTATATCAGTTAAATATTCGTCATTTTAGTTGAAAATTCCTAACTTTCGTTGAAAATTTATTCGTCTTTTTTGGTAGAAATTAATCATATTGGATGAAAATTGAGCTTTTTGGTAAAAAATCAAGTATTCCAGTTCAGGAATTATCATTTTAGTTAGAAATGTATCTTTTTAGTTTAAAATTAAACTATTTGAGTTAAAGATTCATCATGTCAGTTGTAAATTTTTCGTTTTGGAGCAAAATTATAATTTTTTAAACTCATAATTCAACTATTCCATTTTTGGTTGAAAATTCATCTTTTTAAGTTCAAAATTTAACTATTTGGGGGGAAAATTATTATTTTTTACCTGAAAATTGGACTATTTCATTAGTTAAAAAATTAATTATTTTAGTTGAAAATGTATCTTTTTGGTTTAAAATTCAACAATTTCAGCTGAAGGTTAATAAGTTTGATTAAAAAATTCTATTTTTCAAGTTGAAAATTCAACTAGTTAATTTTTGGTTGAAAATTTATCTTTTTTAGTTCAAAATTCAAGTTTTCGGATAAAAATGTGTCTTCTTTCATTGAAAATTCAACTATATCGTTGTAAATTCATATATTTCGTTGAAAAATCGTATTTTTTGGTATAATATTAAAATTCTTGTTTTAAAATTAATCCTTTTAGTTGAAAATTCAAGTATTCCAGTTAAATATTCATCTTTTTGATTGAAAATAAAACTTCTTGGTAGAAAGTTAAAATCTTGGTAAAAAATAATTTTTTGGCTTGAAATTCATTTATTGCAATTGAAGATTCATCATTTTATTTGAGAATTCATAACTTTCCTTGAAAATTTGTTTTTTATTTGGTAAAAAATTATTTTTTTAAACTTAAATCATTTAATTTTCTGTTGAAACCTGATCTTTTTTATGGTAAAATTCAACTGTTCGGTTTAAAATTTTTCTTGTTTAGTTGAAAATTCAACTATTTTATTTAAAAAATCGTATTTTTTGGTGTAATATTAATCTTTTTGTTAGAAAATTAATCTTTTTAGTTCAAAATTTCAGTATTCCAGTTAAATATTCGTAATTTTAGTTGAAAATTCATCATTTTCCTTGAAAATTTATTCGTCTTTTTTGTTAGCAATTAATCATATTTGATGAAAATTGAGCTTTTTGGTGAAAAATCAAGTATTCCAGTTCAGGAATTATCATTTTAGTTAGAAATGTATCTTTTTAGTTCAAAATTCAACTATTTGAGTTAAAGATTCATCGTGTCAGTTGTAAATTATTCGTTTTGGATTAAAATTATAATTTTTTAAACTCATACTTCAACTATTCCATTTTTGGTTGAAAATTCATCTTTTTTAGTTCAAAATTCAACTATATGGGGAGAAAATTATTACTTTTTACCTGAAAATTGGACTGTTTCATTAGTTAAAAAAATAATTATTTTAGTTGAAAATGTATCTTTTTGGTTTAAAATTCAACTATTCTAGCTGAAGGTTAATCAGTTTGATTAAAATATTATATTTTTCAAATTTGAAAATTCATAACTTTCCTTGAAAATTTGTTTTTTATTTGGTAGAAAATTAATTTTTTAAATTTAAGCCATCAAATTTTCTGTGGAAAACTGCTCTTTTTTACGCCAAAATTCAACTTTTCGGTTTAAAAGTTTTCTTCTTTAGTTGAAAATTCAACTATTTTATTGAAAAATCGAATTTTTTGGTATAATATTAATCTTTTTGTTTAAAATTAATTTTTTGTAGTTCAAAATTCAAGTATTCCAGTTAAATATTCGTAATTTTAGTTTAAAATATATTCTTTTTGTTTGTTAGAAAATTAATTGCTTAAACTAAAAATGTAACCATTCGATTTTTTGTTGAAGAATGACTTAAGAATGTTTTAATTTATTTGAAGACCTGATTTTATTTATCAGCGTTTTTTGACAGGGAAAAATACAATTGATGTTGCCAAAAAAAGGTCTTAAAGACGAATCCTTGATTTTTCGACCAGGACATCAATATATTTTTGTCAACAGTAGAATGCTGACCCACAAGGAATTAGAAAAGGTGCAATTTATTCTAAATTATAGAAAGTTAGAGTAAAGTAATTTAATCAAAACTATTATTTTCTTCTTTTTTTGTTGTTAAAGCTTTTAAACAAGAGAATACAGGAATACTATACGAAAGGAACACCATCCGGGAAGAAATGCTTGTTTTTGCTGAACATAAATGTCGACCCAGCAAATCTCGATATTAATTTAGAGCCGAATAAGACCAAAGGGTTTTTGAAACACGAGGTTGTATTAAAGAAATTTCCTTAAATCATAAATCGTTTAAAAGCTATGGAAAATAATTTTCAATCTTGAATTGTATTTCCAGAAAGAAATAATAGAATTTGTGGACAAAATCTTGATGTCTTTTTATGAATTAGAAGAGTCTTGTGAGGAGAAGAACGATAATCAAAATAGAAATGTTGATCTAAATGAGAGTAGCAAATGTGACGAAAGTGATTATATGAACGAAAGTGATAATATTAAGGAAACTGAATGGCCTGCTTGTAAAAAACGGAAAATTGATCTCAATAGAAAATCACCTGTTGAACTTATTGTTGACGTTCCAAAAGCTAAAATTAATGGAGATTTTGACCGTAAGTATAATCTAAATTTCAAATGGTAATCAAACTTTGCTCAAATAAAATAAAATTCAAGATTCAGAATTATTTTCTTTTTTGTGTTTAGGAGAATACCGAATTCCGGAACGAGAAGCGTTTAAAGAGCCTATCATTGTGGATGTGAGAGGACCAGTTTTGAGTGAATCAGATTCAACCAGTGAAGAGGAGATGAATTTTTATAATAGAAAGAATGAGAAAGTTCCATCGAAAACGTTAGTATTAAACTTCTTTTTAATTTGGTTGAAAATTCAACAATTTTGGTAAAAATTCATTACTTTTTATTGAAAATTTATCTATTTTGATAGAAATTCCAACTTTCTTGATTAAAAAATTATAACTAAAAAACTGAAATATCAAATATTACATTTTACGTTGAGAATAAATTTTGTTGTTGAAAATTCGACTATTTATCTGAAATTGGAACTACTTTTTTAAACCATTCTTTTTGTAGATTCATCATTTTAGTTGAGAAAACTTTTTTTGTTGTTTAATATTTAATTATTTTGTTGAAAACTATTTTTATTTTATGAAAATTGCATTTGTTAAACTGAAAATTTACTCCGTTCCATGTTTGGTTGAAAATTCGGCTTTTTCAGTTGAAAATCAACTTTTTGGTAGAAAATTCCTGTATTTTTGCAAATTTGTCGTTTCTTTTAGAAAATTAATCTTCTTGGTGGCTAATTCATCTTTTTAGTAGAAAATTAATTTTTTTGGCTGAAAATTAATCTTTTTTAGTAGAAAATTAATCTTCTAGTTAAAAATTTATATTTTTTCTTGAAAATGTATTTCTTTGAATAAAAAATAGTTTTTTAAAATTGAAAATAATTTTTCAACTAATAATTTAACTAGTCAATTTTAGTCGAAAATGTAAGTAGATGTAAGAGATTTCTTTAGGTAAAAATTTGTCTTTTGGTAGAAATGAATTAATTCCTTTTTTGAAAAATTAATATTTTTTAGTAGAAAATTAATCTTTTTAGTTGAAAATGTATCTTTTTTGTTGAAAATTCATTACGTTTATTTAAAATTAAAAATTATTTTTTCAACTAATAATTCAACTATTTCATTTTTTTCAAAAATTTAAATATTCTATTTTAAGTTGAAAATTTTTCCGTTTTGTGAGAAATATCCTCATTTTGTTAGAAGAGAATTAATTTCTTTGTTAAAAAATTATGATAATTTGTTTAAAAAATGTATTTCATTTATTTGAAAATTAGTTTTTAACTGGAAATTTAAATATTCTATTTTAAGTTGAAAATGAATGAAAATTTAATCTTTTTTTGTAAATAAAATTAATTTTCTTGATTGAAAATTTATCTATTTGATTCAAAATATGATAATTTGTTTGAAAAATGTATTTCATTTGTTTTAAATTTATTTTTTTTTACTGAAAATTTAAATATTCTCTTTTAAGTTGAAAATGTATCGGTTTTAGGTGAAAATTCATCTTTTTGGTAAAAATAATTAATTTCTCTCTTGAAAATGTATCTTTTTATGCAAAAAATTAATCTTTTTGATCGAAAAGTTATCTGTTTGGTTGAAAATTAAAAAATTTTGTTACAAAAATATTTTATTTGTTTTGAAAATTATTATTTTTTGACTTAAAATGTAAATCTTCATTTTAGGTTGAAAACGTATCAGTTTCGGGGAAAAATTCAACTATTTCGTTGAAAATTCGTCTTTGGTAGAAAAGAATTCAATCCTTTATTGAAAATTTATCTTTCTTTTTTGTAAAAAAAGAATTTTTCTCCTTGACCGAAAATTTATCTTTTTGGTTGAAAATTTAAAAATTTTGTTGAAAAATTATTTTATTTGTTTGAAAATTATTTTTTTTTACTCAATATTTAAATATTCTATTTTAAGTTGAAAATGTATCGGTTTTAGGTGAAAATTCGTCTTTTCGGTAAAAAGAATGAATTTTTGTTTGGAAAATTTAGTTTTTTTGTAAAAAATTAACGTCCTTGATTTAAAATTCATCTAGTTGATTAAAAATATGATAATTTGTTTGAAAAATGTATTTCATTTGTTTTAAAATTTATTTTTTTACTAGAAATTTAAATATTATCTTTTAAGTTGAAAATGTATCGGTTTTAGGTGAAAATTCGTCTTTTTGGTAAAAATAGTTAATTTCTTTGTTGAAAATTTACCTTTTTATGAAAAAATTAATCTTTTTGATCGAAAATTTATCTGTTTGGTTAAAAATTTGGTTAAAAAATTATTTTATTTGTTTTGAAAATTATTATTTTTGTACTTAAAATGTAAATATTTATTTTAATTTGAAAATGTATCAATTTTGAGGAAAAATTCAACTATTTTGTTGAAAATTCGTCATTTAAAAAAAAGGCTCCTTGATCGAAAATTGATCTGTTTGGTTGAATATTTAACAATTTTGTTGAAAAATTATTTTATTTGCTTGAAAATTATTTTTTTTACTGAATATTTAAATATTCTATTTTAAGTTGATAAAGTATCGGTTTCAGGGAAAAATTCAACTTTTTTGTTGAAAATTCGTCTTGGGTAGAAGAGAATTCTTTTTTTTGTTGAAAATTGGTCTTGTTTTTTTGTAAAAAAAAAATTAGTCTCCTTGATTGAAAATTCATATTCTTGGTTGAAGATTTGATAAATTTGTTGAAAATTCGTATTTTTTTATGAAATATTTGTCTGACTAAAAATTTTACTATTATAATTTTGGTTTTAAATTTCTATTTTTTAGCTTAAAATTCATGTATTTTCTTGAAAATTTGTCTCCTTTTGTAGAAAATTAATCTTTTGGGTTAAAAATGCAACTATTTGTTACACATTTTTTTGCTTGAAGTTTCATCATTTTAGTTAAAAATTAACTTCTTTGAATGAAAATTGAACTATTCCAGCCTTTCTGGAAATACGATATTTTTTGGCAGAAATTGAATCTTCTTGGTTGAAAACAGATATTTTTTGTAGAAAAATAAACTATTTCCTTGAAAATATTATTTTATTTGGTTAAAGATCAATTTCTTTGACTGAAAATTTAACTATATTTTGTTAAACATGCATTTTTTGCTTGCAAATTTATTTTCCTAACATTTTATCCTATTTTCGGTTGAAAATTAATCTTTTTTGATACAAATTTAATATTTTAGTTGAAAATTCAAATATTTGGTTTAAAATTAATTTTTTTGGTCCAAGATTCATCATTTTATTTTAAAATTTATTTCTTTGGTCTAAAATTTAAATATTTTTTGTTTGTTGAGCATTTTATCTTTTATTTTTTAGTTAAAAATTCATGGTTTTTTAATGCGTCTTGTTTAGGGTTAAAAATTCAATTATTTTTGTATAAAATTAAGATTTTTTGGTTAAAAGTGAAACTTATTTGTTAAGAATTCATATTTTCGGGCTTGAAACTC
>JAWWLR010000034.1:57964072-57979174 GCA_035041075.1 Acraspis erinacei
ATGTATAAAACAAAAAATGTATATCTGGATGAGGTCTACAACTTTTGTTTGAAACTTTTTTTGAAATTTTGCATATTGCCTGAGATGAACGCAAAAAACCATGATTTTTTATGGTTTTTTCACGGTTTCATCATGAAAATCGACTAGTCGCCAATTTTCACTATCATTTTCGTAATCAGCGCGTCAAAATACGTAAGTATACGTAGTTTGATGGGTTTTGGAGGTGGACCCTAATCGGAAGTTTATCCGATTTTAAGATTTTTTTTTTATTTAGCAGGATATAAAAAAAAAGTCAGAACAAATTTGAATCATGTTAAAAGTTGTTTAGAAGTTCTGAAAAAATTTGAAAAAATAATATAAAATCTGAAAAAATGTGAAACCACATGATTTTCCAAGGTTTAAAATAAAATTTTAAAGCATTTTCAGGATTTTTAAATTATTTAAAGTAAAAATAATTTATCTTATAGTTTAAGTTTAGGACGTGTTCAGTTTATTAAAAAAAATATGTATAATTGTTTACTTTTTAATGTTTCCAGCTTAAGATTGTCTAAAATGATAAAATTTTCAAAAAGATTTAATCATTAATTGATTCTTGAATTTAGAGTATTAAAAATTATAACTTAGATTTATATTTTTGGAACTGAATATGAACTAGCTTCCATTGTATGTATGTAAATTATTGAGCATGTGAATACAACATTTTTGAATGAAAAAACTTTTAAACTTGAATATTGTTAGCTTCAGAATTCGATTTCTTTTTCACTTTATTGAACGAGAAAAATCCTTGCGAACCGGGAAATGATCGAGAATTTTTTTCTTTGATTAAAACTGCCACCCGTACATAATTTTATGGAGATTCATGATTTTTTGTTACTCCCGCAAGGTTTTAAGATAAGAATACTAGTCTGCGATACCATCTGTCGGTTCTAAATATAGGTATAGACACTACAAACACGTTTTGAAATTTATTTGACATTAAAAACTGCATAAAGAACCAGCTGTTTGTCAACAATTGACGTGCGTGAGTGTTCCTCGTATTTTTTCGTGTGAACATAATTAATTATTGAAAATATCCCAGAATTAAACTAACGCTCTTTCAGAGAATTTTTAAAGAAGTTTAAAAAAAATCATTCACTCAAGTCGGGTTTTCGCGTAGAAAGCTTCATTATTTTCATTGAAAATTCATCTCTTTGGGTGAACATTAATTTTTTTAATTAAAAAAATTAATTTTAGGCTAAACCCTTTTTTTAGTGGAAAATTCGTCTTTTTTGGAAATTAATTTTCTTGGTTGGAAATTAATATTTTTGTTGAAAATTCAATTATTCTAGTTAAAAATTCATCATTTCAGTTTAAAATTCATCTTTTTGGTTACAAATTCCACTATTCCAGATGAAAATTCATGACTTTATTTGAAAATTTAAATATTTTTTATTGAAAATTATTATTTTTTAACTAAAAATATAGCTATTCTGATTGAATATTGGATAATTTTATTTTCAAATTCATCTCTTTGGTTGAATATCAACCTTTTCAACTTAAAATTTAATTTTTTAATTTGGACAGTTTATCTTTTTAGTTGAAAATGCATGAATTTGTGGAAGATTCATCTTTTTTCGTAAAAATTAATTTTATTGGTTGAAAATTCATCGTTTTGGTTGAAAAATTAAGTATTCCAGATAAAGATTCATGATTTTATGAGAAAATGTATTGTTTTTGTTGAAAATATATTAATTTGGTTCAAATTTCATTTTTTAAACTAAAATATGAACTATTTTATTGAAAATTCGTCTTTTTTAGCTGAAAATTTATGTGTTTTGTTAATAGTCGTATTTTTTAGTAGAAAATCAATCTGCTTAATTGAAAATGCACATTTTTGTTTGAAAAATACAGTATTCCAGTTAAATATTTAATACTATTAAAATATTTTTTTTCGTATTTGGTTAAAATGGATTATTTTGGTTTAAAATGCTTCTATTCAAGTTGAAGATTCGTCATTTTATTTGAAAATCCATTACATTATTTGCAGTGTAACTATTTTTTTATTTTAAAATGATTATTTTTTGATTAAAAGTGCAGCTATTCCTGTTAAATCTTTCATAATTTTAGTTGAAAATTCATCTGTTTGGTTGAAAATTATTTTTTTAAATTGAAAATCAATCAAAAGAAAACTCATTTTTTAGAAGACTGTTAAATTTTTAAGCCAAAGATATCAATTCTCTACAAATATTTTACATTTTATTTATTTCTACATTTTCAAGATGAAAATACTAATTTTTACAAAAAAAAAATGTAAATATTGATATTTAAACGAAAAAATACGAATTTGCAAAAAATGCTTGAATTCTCAACTAAAACAGATTAATTTTCAAATATTCAGTTGCATTTTACAACAACAACAAATAATTTTCTATAAAAAAGACGATTTTTTAAAAGAAAATACATGAATTTTTAACAAAATGGTGGAATTTTAAATGGTCTAATTGCATTTTAAACCAAAATTATTGATGTTGTACAAAAAAAAACGAATTTTCAATCAAATACATATATTTTCTACCATATAATTCATATTTTAAACAAGAACATTAATCTTGACCAGAAAAGACGAATTTCCATAAAAATACATAAAATGTTAAACAAATATTTGAATATTTTTATTTGATATTTTTCATTTCTAAACATTATTATCTAAGTAGTTGAATTTTTAAACTAAAAGCGATTCATTTTTAACCAAAAATGGTGCAGTTAAATTTTTATTGTGTTTTTTTTACGCCAAAAAGACTATGTTTCTATCAAAAGGTTGATTTTTCAACCCAAAAGTATGAATACTCTACAAAAAAGTTAATTTATAATCAATTAGTTTGATTTTCAGCAAAATATTTAAATTTTAAGTTAAATAAAAATACTTTTTGACAAAAAAATGAATTTTCTAAAAAATTATGAATCTTCAACAACAAAAATGAATTTTTAATAAAGTAGTTTAATAAATTTCAACAACAAAGATTTTTATTTAAAATGAAAAACATTTGGACTTACCCAAGAAAGAAGAACAAAATACTTTAATCCTAAACTAAAACTGATTAATTTTCAACTAAACAGTTGCATTTTATACAAAAAATTTGATTTTCTGCCAAAAAATACGAAATTTCAATAAAATATATAAATTTTCAACCATATAGTTAATTTTTCTACCAAATTGTTTCATTTTAAACCAGCAAATACGAATTTTCTACTAAACAGTTAAATTTTCAACACAAAATGTGAATTTTCAACACAAGCGTTAATTTTCATCCAAAACAGATTATTTTTTAACCGGAAAGTAAGACATTTCTACGAAATAAATCATTTTTCAAACGAAAAAGATGAATGTTCAACAAAATAGTTCAATTTTCAATTGTTAAAAATTTGTTAGTCAAGAAAAAATAAATAAATTTCAGGCAAATTGTTCAATTATTAAGTAAAAAAGATGAATTTTTAACCACCAAGTACAACTTTCCACCAAAAATATTTAGATTTTTTATTTGTTTATATTAATTCAGTTTGCATTTAAGTGGAAAAAATAAGATAAGAAATCAAAAAAATCAAATTGACTGAAGCCAGCGATAAATAGATAGGAATTTTGATATTTTATGGACTAAAGAATAACATTTTTTATAAATATTGAAATTCACTTTTAATACTTGAAGAATTTTATGACACTATTTTGCAAAATTTGTGGCACTAGTTACACTATTTTCTTTCTAAAGTAAATCAAAATTACATATTAATATAAACAATTTTCAAAATGCAATGCCAAATCAAACACATCAAATTTTGTATTTGAAATGGTAATTTTTCGAGCTGGAAAAGGGAAGGAAAAATTTCAAATAAATATTGAAATTCATTTTTAATACTTGAAAAATGTTACGACGCTCTTTCTTTTAAAATTTGTGAAACTATTTACACTATTTTCTTTCTAAAGTAAGGCCATGGTCTGTAATGTTTTATTTAGTTTTCGTTTTAGACCCGGCAATGAATCTTTTATGAGCATTGAAGAAGAGTACAAGTACAAAGATTCTGAAGAAGGAGTAATTTTATTGGAACGCAGACTTTGTATAACACCTTCGTGGTAAGAATATTTTTATAAATAATCGTAAGTTGATTAATTTCAAATTGGGCAGGCTGTGCATTAGTGTGGGCCGAAAATGCAAATATTTTGACTTTCAAAAATCAGCGGGGCCTAAAAGCTTGTCTATGTTACAATATAATAATTATAATATAATATAATATGAGTTTAAAAAAAGTTTCTATTTGATTCAATTTTTCGGGGTATTTCAAGTTATTTTTAAAATCCTGTCCAATATGTAAAAAGTAACATTTAATTATAAGAACTATCTATTTTTAGTAAAAAATATGAATAAAGTCAGCTATAATTGTATCTTTCTTAAAACAATTAAAAATATTCATTTTGTAAATTAACACATTATATTATTTCCTTAGAAAATATTAGAAAATTTCGTTGTTCAATCAAAATACAATTAGAGTCGACTTTATTAATTTTTTAGCGAAAATTTCGACCTTTGTTTAAATTTAATCGCAGATTTAGAAAGAGAACAAAGAAATATATAAAAATTAAAAGGAAAAAATTAAAATATATTTATTAGTTTATGTATATATTGGAACAGTTAAAAAATATGTTCGACAAATTTGAGATATTTATAATATTGCTAAATAATTTTTTTAATTAATTTTTCATTCTGTGGCATTGACATAAGCAATTTGCCCAATTTGAAAATAAATTGCCCATTTTATAAATGTTTAAGTAAACAAAAATTTATAAATAATTTTTTCTACAGTCTAATGATCAATAAGGAGGAATTAACTTCATTTTATACTTGCTCAACAGCCGAATCTGGTAAGTACGAAATTTAGAATTTAGGAATTTAGTCTATTAATCAGGATTGCTAAAAATCAGGGGAATTTTATCGAACGTGAAAAAACGGGAAATGAATTAAAAAACCGGGAATTTACTTCTGATCGTAGAAAAATTCAAGTTTTCATTATTTTAATCATTTTTGTCAATTTAGAAGGAAAAGAAATATTGTTTTTATTTTCCGACCCGGAGTTTCGTTAAAAAAAATATTATTTCACTTGGAATAGGGAATTTTTTCACAGAATTAAAACTGGGATTTAGAAGAAAGGAGTTTAAAAAATCCCTGTTCCAAGGCAAAATTCGTCATAATTTTAAAGTTCCTTCTTCCAAATTTTAGAAAAAGAAAGTACTTCAAGGAGTTTTTAGAGTAGAATTATTATTATTTTTTTTTTACATTTTTCGTTTAAAAGCCAAACTGTTTTGTTAAAACTTAATATTTTTGTTGAAAGATTCATAATTGTAATTGAAAATTCATCTCTTTTTAACAATGTATCTACTTTGTTGAAAATCAAGTTTTCAACTAAAAATTTAACTATTCCAGTATAGAATTTAACTATTTTTCTTAAAATCCTATATTTTCTTTTGTTAAGAATGAGATTTTTAGCGGAAAATTAAACTACATAATTTTTGGTTTAAATATTATCTTTCTTTTTATGAAAATTCAACTATTTGGTTGCAAATGAATATTTTTATTTAAAAATTAAACCATTTTTTAGAAAATTCATGTAATTTGTGGAAAGTTTGTCTTTTTTGTAGAAAATTAATCTTATTGGTTGAAAATTCCTTTTTTTTTGTAGGTATAAAATTCAACTATTCTAGTTGAAGATCCATCATTTTAGTTGAAAATTTATCAGTTTGGTTGACATTTAATTTTTTTAACTGAAAATTGAAACGTTCTACTTTGAGTTGAAAATGAACCATTTCTAATTCAAAATTTAACAATTTGGATGTAAATTTTTCTGTTTTAATTGAAAATTCATTTATTTCACTGAAAATTCGACTTTTTTTTATAGAAAATGATTTTTTTTCTTCGAATGTTAGTCTCATGGTTTAAAAAATTCTTCTTTTTTGTTGAAACTGCAAATATTCCAGTTAAATTTTCATCATATTAGTTGTGCATCTTTTAGATTAGAAATAAATTTACTTGGTTGGAATATAAAGTCTTATGTTGAAAATTATTCTATTGTTGAAGATTAATTAATTCTATGGATGAAAGCGAATTTTTTGCCGAAAATTTAACTATTTTATTGAACACTTGTTGCTTTCTTTTGCTTGGAAATAATTGCTTTCTTAAACTGATAATGAAAATACCGTTCCAGTTGGATATTGCATAATTTTAGTTAAAAATTAATTCTTTTGATTGAACATTAATTTTTTTACTCTAAATTTAATTAGTATTCAATTTTTCAATTTTTGACAACTTATCTTTTTTTTTTAATTTCAACTATTTCAATTGAAGATTCATTGTTTTAGTTAAAACAATTTTTTGTTGTTTAAAATTCGACTATTCCAATTGAAGGTTCATCATTTTAGTTAAGAATTCATCAGTTAAGATGAAAATTCATTTGTTTTACAAAAAATGGAACTATTATATTTTCTGTTGAAAATTGATTTCTTTTCTAATTCAAAATTCAACTATTTTATTGAAAATTTTTATCTTGATTGACTATTCAACTATTTCGTTCAAATTAATGTATTTTATTTAAAAATTGTATTTTTCGGTAGAAAATTTATCTTTTTGTTTGAAAATTAATTTTATGGCTTAAAAATTCACATTTTTTGTTAAAAATTCAAGTATTTCAGTTAAATGTTCATCATTTTAGTGTTTGGTTTAAATAGCAACTATTAGGTTGAAATCTTAAAGATTTTGTTGAAAAGTCTAATTTTTTGATAAAATATTAATCTTTTTCTTTGAGCATTCATATTTTTTTTTATTAAAAATGTATTTCTGTTTTTTAAAAATAATATATTTTGTTTAAATTTCGTCTTTTGTGGTAGAATATTATTCTTCTTAGTCAAAAATTCTCTTTTTTGTTGGAAATTCATTTCTTTATTTGTAAATTTAACACTTGCTAAAAAATTCAAATTTTTAACTGAAAATGTAACTATTCCATTCTTGGTTCAAAATTTATTTATTTTTTATTCAAAAATGCATATATTTTGTTCAAAATTTTTTTGTACGAAATTAATCTTTTTAGTCAGAAATTCACCTAGTTGAATTAAAATAATTTGTTTGGTTGAGGACTCAAATCTTTTGTTGTTAATTCGTCTTTCTTTGTTGAATTCTGAATCTTCGTTTTAAATTAAAATCCTTTTTGTTTGAAACATCAACTATTACATACATTTTTCGTTGAAAATTCATCTTTTTGGTTGGAATCTTACGGATTTTATTGAAAATTCGATTTTTTTTGCAGTGAAATTATCTTCTTGGCTAAAAAATCATATTTTTCTTAAAAATGTATTTTTTGGTTGAAAAATAAACTACTTTGTTGAAAATTCTTTTTTTTATTGTTAGAAAATAATTATATTAAATGAAAAATAAGTATTTCATGTTTGGTTGCAAATTATCTTCTTTAGTTGAAAAATCATATATTTGGTTAAAAAATCGTCTTTGCGGAGGAATGTTATTCTTGGTAAAAAAAAATCTTTTTGGTTGAAAATTGAATTCTTTGTTTGAGTTGAATTGATCTGTTTTGGGTTTAAAAATTAAAACCTTTTTTTGGTTTAAGTATCAACTATTGCATCTTCCGTTGATATGTAATCTTTTTTTATTCAAATTCAATTACTTGGATAAAAGTTTAACTCTTTTGCTAAAAATGTATTTTTTGTTTGAAAATTTCTCATTTTTTGTACAAAATTAATATTTTTTTTGTTTTGAAAATTGAACTATTTAGGTCAAATTTATTTGTTTTTGTCGAAGATTCATTATTTTAGTTTGAGAATTTAAATATTTTGTTTGAAAAATCGTCTTTTTGGGTTGAATTCAACTACTTTTGGTCTATAATTAAAATCTTTCTTCGTTGTAGTTTCGATTTTTACATTTTTCTTTAAGGATTCGTATTTTTTGGTTGCAAGTTTAACTAATTGGTTGAAATTTTAACTCCTTTTTTTTAATGTTTTTTTTTTAATTTATCATGTTTTTGGTTGAAAATTCATCATTTTAAATAGAAATTAATTTCTTGGGTTGACAAATTGAATTATTTTATCTCGTTTAAAACTTGTTTGAGTTGAAAATTGAATTATTTTAGGAGGAAAATCATATTTTTGTTTGAAAATTCTTTTTTGTGTTTAATAAAAATTTTGTTTGTCTAAAAATGTAACTGTTCCATGTTTGGATGAAAAATAATTTATTTTGTTCAAAATTCACCTATCTTGGTAGAAAATTCATATTCTTGGTAGAAAATTTAACTCTGGTTGAAAATAAATTTTTTGTTTGAAGATTGAACTATTAAATCTTCGTTGAGAATTCATTTTTTTTTGGTTGATTCATTATTTCAGTTAAAAATTCATTTCTTTGTTTGAAAATTTGAATTAATTTATCTTATATTCAAAACTTGTCTTATTTGGGTTGAAAATTCGATTTTTGCTTTTAAAATTCATCTATTTTATTGAAAATGCAAAACCTCTAAGTTATTACATATGCAGTTTAGATTTTAATCCTGAAAGAACAATTTCTAACGTCAATGGAAAATAAAAAATTGGTCACAGAAAATGCGAGGGAATTTCGAAATTGGACTTTTGTAGCATTCCTTATTAATGAATTAAATATCGAGGCCTAAAGAAATAAAATCTCATTTTCCAGTTTCGAGTCTTCCCCAGGAAATGCTGCTTATCGACAGACAAACTCTCCGTCAGAGGCTGACAGAAATGGGTGAAACCCCAGGTCCAATCACAAGCTCAACCCATCGAGTTTACCTAAAACGTCTGATGAAACTCGAGGGCAAGAAGGAAAATTTAAAAAATGGACCCTCTCTCGAAATTTCACCAAGAAAGCAGCCCGACACCAGTTTGATTAGATCAAGTCTCCTGTCCCTCGAGTGGCAGAAAGACCTCGAATCATACAAGGCCTGGGAAAATAAAATATTCCTCGAATTCGCAAGACCCGATCCATCTCGAAAATGGCGTGAAGGATTGACAAAAGCCTCCTTCAATTACCTTCTTCTCGATTCGAGAATCACCCGAGATCTTCCAAATCGAGCCGCCAGTCTTTCCCTGCAGGAAAGATGGGAGACTTTTCTCTCGGCTATTTTCTACATTGGAAAAGGCAAGAGATCTAGGCCCTATGCTCACTTGTACGATGCTTTTCATACCTGGGTGTCAAAAGAACCGGTCGACGTCACCAATAAGAAGATGAGAAAGATTCTGGAGATTTGGAATGAGAAGCAGGGTGTCGTTGTTCTGCATGTGTTCCATAACACGATTCCGGTCGAGGCTTACACTCGCGAAGCTGTGATGATTGATGCTCTGGGTGTCGAAAAATTGGGAAATTGCAAGGGTGGAGAATATTATGGAACGGTGGCGACATGGTCGAGTAAGGAGAAATCTGAATTGGGCAAATATTTACTCTACAAGTCTATGGAAATTCTGATGATTGAGGGAGAAAGGCATCTTTTTCCGGAACATTTGTGAGCAATTTCTCACGATCACGAGGCTGATTTTTATCAGTTTGATGTAAATGAATTTTCCTGTTATTTGTAATCGATCTCAGTCGAGAAAGACAATTACGATATTCCGTAAGCTCTGGTCTCGTTTGTAAATATTTTCAAAGACTGATCAAGGTTTGAAAAAAGCAGTCAGAAATATTTTAAGTATTTAAATTTTTATTCATCTAAAAAAAGTTGTAAGAGATATCATATTATTTATAGAATGCACAATTTATTATAATGTGTGTAGGGTGTCTACATACCTGGAAAACATGGAATTTTCAGGGTTTTTTTTATTCTTAGGGTATTTTTTCGAGAATATGCTAGACTTTTTTTTTAATTCGTAATATAAAATTAAATAACAGTGTTTCTTCTTTTCTAAAAGTAGCCTTATATTACTGAATTTGACTATTTTGGTACAAATTCATTTATTTGGTTGAAAATTAAATTTTGTTGATAAAAATTGATATTTTCTGATCGACAATTGAACTGGTTTGAAGAAAATTCGTCTTTTTTTATTTGAAAATACAACAATTTGATTGAAAATTAACTTGTTTGTTAAAAACTAAAACTTTTGGGTTGAAAATTCAAATGTTTTGTAAAAAATTCGTCTTTTTAGCATATAAATTCAAGAATTTGATTTACATTTTTTCTCTTTCTTGCCTGAAAAATTATTCTTTTTTTGGTTGAATTATTTTTTGGTTGAAGATTAATCTCTCTCATTGAAAATTGAACTATTTTGATGGAAATTTGTATCTTTATGTATGAAAATTAATTTTTTTAACTGAAAATTTATTTATTCTATTTTTTTGTTGAAGATCTATATTTTCTAATGAAAATTAAAATGTTTGCTTAAAAATTCAGCTGTTTTTTTAAATTTTAAATTACGATCTTTTTGTATGCAAATTTAACTGCTTGGTTGAAAGTTGAACTACTTTGTAAACAAATCATTTCTAAATTTAAAGTTTCATCATTTTAATTAAAAAAATGTATCACTTTCATTGAAAATTTAAGTTATTTGTTGAAAATTCTTTTTTTTTGCTTTGTTAAAATTTAATTTTTTAAACTGAAAATGGAAGTATTCTCTTTTTGGTGGATAATTTATCTTTTTAGTTGAACATTAAAATTTTTGGTTGAAAATTAATCACTTCGGTTAAAAATTTAACCATTTTGTTGAAAATTCTTTTTTAGCTTGGCCGATAAATAATTTTTTTAACCGAAAATGTATTCAATTTTTGATTGTAAATTTATCTTTCTAGTTGAAAATTCATCACTTTGGTTACAAATTTAACCATTTTGTTGCAACTTTTTTTATCTTTGCCGATAAATAATTAATTAAGAAATTTATTCAATTTTTGATCGTAAATTTATTTTTTTAGTTGAAAATTCATCACTTCGGTTACAAATTTAACCATTTTGTTGAACATTCTTTATCTTTGCTGATAAATATATTTTTTTAACAGAAAATTTAACTATTCAATTTTTGGTTGAAAATTTGTCTTCTTTGTTGAAAATTCAAATTTTTTGTTAAAAAATTCGTCACTTTGATTAAAAATGTAACCATTTCGTTGAAGATTCTTTTTTATCTTGGCGGATAAATAATTTTTATAACTGAAAATTTATCTCTTTAGTTGAAAATTCCTCCTTTTTGGTAAAAAAAATTCTCTTTCTTGACTAGAAAATATTTCTTCGTTGAAAATTCATATTTTTCTGGTTGAATTCAACTATTTTATTTTAAATTAAGATATTTTTTGTTGTTAAAATATCAAGTATTATATTTTTTCGTTGAGAATTGATCTTTTTGGGTTAAGAATCATAATTTTTATTAAAAATTATTCTCTGGTTCAAAATTTATCGATTCTTTGAAAATTTTGATTATTCCATTTGAAACTTATTTTGTTGAAAATTCGTTTTTTGTTATTGTTAAAAATTCATCTTTTCAGCTGATAATTGAGCTATTTTAGCTATTTTTCAACTATATTGTTGAAAATTTTTGTTTTTCTTGGTTGAAAATTGATTTTAAAAATTGAAAATTTATTTGATTTTTAAATATAGAAAGATAAAATAAAAATTTCTTTTGATTATTATTTGAAATCATGGAATTCTGGGAGAAATTTAAGAAATAACTAATTTTCATTAAAAATGGAAGTTAAATTTCCAGTTGAAAAAATTAATGTGTGCGAAAATAAAATGGCAAGAAAATAGTTGAATTATCAAACAAAAAGATTAATAAAAACAAAAAAATAAATATTTAACCCGAAAGAAAAAACTTTTAAGGGCAACAAAAAAATATATTTATGAACGAAAGAAAAACGAATTTTTAACAAATTACTATAATTTTAAATAAAGAAAATAAATTATCAACTGGAATTGTTAAATTTTCAGTTAAAAAATTTTTATTTTTATTTAAAAAAAATGAAAGTTTAACAAAACAGACTTCTTTATATGCAGCTTTATTTATTATGTTTAAAATTCAACTATTTATGTTGAAAATTCATCATATTAGTTGAAATTATAACTATTTCGTTTACTATTTTCTTTATTCAAATTCGTGGACATTTGGCAGATATCAAGAAATGATTAATTATTTTCTTAGTATTTTTTATTTTAAAACTTTCTAAATGAAACATATTAATTGAATCAAAGTTACTTTTTCAAAGGAAAAAAACAGTTATTTAATTTGACATATTAATAGTACTATTTTTACACATTTATTTAAAAACTGAAGAAAAAAAAACATTTTTGTATAATAAAACCATAAAATTGTTTATATGCTCTGACGGGATTGTTTAAAAAAAATGCAAAATACTTTAACGGCTCCGTACCATGAAAAATTAAACCGGGAAAAAACCTGAAATTATCAGTGAATTTTTTTCCACGTTTTGAGTAGACACCCTGCATGTGCAATTGAAACCCTTCTTAGCAAAAGTGTAAATAATTTATAAAGACTGAAAAAGTTATATATTATATCAGGGACTTGAAATGACGACTTGATAAAAAATCAAAGTATACGGAATCATTTTATAAGATATTGGACTTATTTATTGCTTGGAAATCCTCTACATTAGTCGTAAGAAATAGTTTTTAGGAAAGTACTATAACCTGGATGTTTTTTCCCTTTCATTTACAAGTATTTTCTGTCGGGTTTCGTCTTTTTGGCCCTCTTGTCTCTGCTTCTTGGGAACCATCTGTGCTTTGTCGTCTGGGTGATTTTTGCGAGTTCCTCGGCGATTACTGCAGGTGTCGATTGCCTAAAGACTTGGGTAAATTCACCGTATTCTACTTTCAAAGCGGTGGTGTCTTCTTTTTTTGCGGGCAAGGGCTGTGTGCATTCGTAGGGAAAAGGCTGTTCCGGATGCCAACAGACGATAGTGTCCTTGTCAAGGTGAATTACAACTTCTGGCGGAAGTGTACTGTAATTCTTTACTCTGAGGTTGGATGCTACCAACGAGCGTAGCAGAGATAAACCTCGATTCATCTGCAAAAAGCAATTTTTAATTTTGCTTAGGGGCAGTAAATAAATTAATAAAGTATAAACTATTCCTTTCATAAGATATTTAGTGGAAAATTCAACAATTTGATTGAAATTCATTTTCCTTCTTGACTAACAAATGTTGTTTGATTACAAATTTAACTATTTTGTAGAACATTCGTCTTTTTCGTTTGAAAATGCATTTCCTTTTGTAGAAATTTAATATTTTTTGGTTAAATATTACCTGTTTTTGATTTAAAATTAAATTTTTGTAGACAATTAAATTGTTTCCAAGAAAATTCGTTGTTCTTTAAAAAATTGTCATTTTTAGTATAAAATGCATGTATTTTGATGAAAATTCGTTTTTTTAGTACACGAAATTAACGTTTCGGTTGAAAATGTAACTATCTTGTGGAAAATTTATCTATTTTGTTGAAAATTCGTCTTTTTCGTTTGAAAATTCATTTCCTATTGTAGAAATTGATTCTTTTTTGGTTAAACACTAATCTGTTTCGATTAAAAATAAAGTTTTTGTTTGTATTTTGTTGAAAATTCTTCTTTTAAGTAGAAATTTAATCTTTTTTGTTAAAACTTAATCTGTTTTGATTGAAAATGACATTTTTGTTAAAAATGCAATTGTTTTCTAGGTAATTCGTATTTTCGGCTGGAAAATTCCTTTATTTCTTTTAAAATTTGTAATTTTTAGTAGAGAATTCATGTATTTTGTTAAAAATTCGTCTTTTTCGTTTGAAAATTGATTTCCTTTGTAGAAATTCAAACTGTTTATATTAAAGATTAATCTGTTTCGATTAAAAGTGAACTTTTTGTTAAAAATTCAATTGTTTTCTAGGAAATTCGTATTTTTGGCAGGAAAATTTGGCATTTTGTTGAAAATTCGTCTTTTTTAGTAAACAAAATTAATCCCTATGGTTGAAAATGTAACTGTCTTGATGAAAATATATGTATTTTGTTGAAAATTCCTCTTTTTCGTTTGAAAATTAATTTTCTTTTGTAGAAATTCAAACTATTTATATTAAAAATTAATCTGTTTCGATTAAAAATGAACTTCTTGTTTAAAATTCATGTATTTTGTTGGAATGTTTTTCTATTTTAGTAAACAAAATTAATCCTTTTGGTTGAAAATGTAACTATCTTGCTGAAAATTTATATATTTTGTTGAAAATTCGTCTTTTTCGTTCAAAAGTTCATTTCCTATCAGAGAAATTTAATCTTGTTTGGATAAAAATTAATCTGTTTCGATTGAAAATGAAGTTTTTGTTGACGATTCAATTGTTTCCTAGAAATTTTATTTTTTTATTTTTCATTTTTAGTAGAAAATGCATGTATTTTATTGAAAATTCGTCTTTTTTAGTGAACAAAATTACACCTTTTGGTTGAAAATGTAACTATTTTCTTGAAAATTTATGTAATTTGTTGAAAATTCGTCTTTTTCGTTTGAAAATTCATTTCCTTTTGTAGAAATTTAATCTTTTTTGGTTAAAAATTAATATGTTTTGATTGAAAATGAACTTTTTATTTGCCGATTCAATTGCTTAATAGACAATTCGTATTTTTGGCTGAAAATTCCTTTATTTCTTTAAAAAGTTGTACTTTTTGGTAGAAAATGCATGTATTTTATTGAAAATTCGTCTTTTTTAGTGAACAAAATTAATCCTTTTGGTTGAAAATGTAACTATTTTCTTGAAAATTTATGTATTTTGTTGAAAATCCTTCTTTTTCGTTTGAAAGTTCATTTACTTTTGTAGAAATTTCATCTTTTTTTGTTAAAACTTAATCTGTTTTTATTGAAAATGACCTTTTTGTTAAAAATGCAATTGTTTTATAGGAAATTCGTATTTTCGTCTGGAAAATTCCTTTATTTCTTTAAAAAGTTGTACTTTTTAGCAGAAAATGCATGTATTTTATTGAAAATTCGTCTTTTAAATTGAACAAAATTAATCCTTTTGATTGAAAATGTAACTATTTTCTTGAAAATTTATATAATTTGTTGAAAATTCGTCTTTTTCGTTTGAAAATTCATTTCCTTTTGTAGAAATTTAATCTTTTTTGGTTAAAAA
>JAWWLR010000034.1:57984600-58002716 GCA_035041075.1 Acraspis erinacei
TTGTTTGATTACAAATTTTACTATTTTGTAAAACATTCGTCTTTTTCGTTTGAAAATTCATTTTCTTTTGTAAAAATTTAATTTTTTTTGTTAAAAATGAACCTGTTTTCGATTGAAAATTAACTTTTTCTTGATGATTCAATTGTTTCCTAAAAAATTCGTTTTTTTGTTGTTGAAAATTTGTCATTTTTAGTAGAAAATTAATCTCTTTCAGTTGCATTTTCAATTAAAAAATCAATCTGCCACCAGAAGAAAAACAAATTTTCAACAACAACAAAAAATTTCAACTAAAAGCACAAATTTCCAACCAAATTGTTCAACTTTGAACTAAAAACATCTATTATCAACAAAAAATGGAATAGTTCAGTTTTCATTAAAAGAAATTAATTTTCCTCCAAAAGAAAAACAAATCTTCAAACAAAATGAAGAATTTTCAACTAAAATTATTAATATTTAACTTGTTGAATTTTGGACTAAAAGCTAATTTTCAACCAAAAATGGGAGTTTAATTTTCAGTTAAATTAATTAAATTTCCACCACAAGAAAAACAAATTTTCAACCTTCATGATAAATTTTAAAAGAAAAAGGGGAATTTTAAATAAAGATTTAATTTTGAGTTGACTGATTTATTTTCAAATA
Source organism: Acraspis erinacei (assembly GCA_035041075.1). NCBI lineage: Eukaryota > Metazoa > Arthropoda > Insecta > Hymenoptera > Cynipidae > Acraspis > Acraspis erinacei. The sequence goes on from JAWWLR010000034.1 coordinate 57,985,240, forward strand.
TTTAATTAATTCATTTGCAAATAAATCTTTTTAGTTAATTTTTTTTTACAATTAGGAAACGACGATCAATATTTTTTTAAATATTGATTTTGACCAGTACACAAAAAACAATTAACATCAAATTATTTAATAAATTTTATCTGGTCAAAGTCGAACATGACTTAAATTTAAAAATTAAATTGTGCAATGATTTTCATTCATAAAAAATCTGAAGAAAATCAATAGTGCGAATTCTAAGTTATTATGAATTTCAGATCATTAAAAATATAAATAATTTTAGAAAAAATTATAATATTGACAAGACTTTCCGAATAATAACGTATATTGTATAATACAAGATAAAATTCAGTTAAAAATATCTTTTTATACTAAATAAAAGTACACATTTTGTGTAAACGAAAAAAATAAAGAAAATTGGGATATAAATTAATTTCCTTACCTTATTGGTATATTTGATAAAAACTGCTACACGTAGAAGAAATGATTTTTACTAAAAAATCACTGGAAATTAATCTTCGGTCCAGAAATTTAAGGTTAGAAACGACCCGAATTATATTATATTATAGAACAATGACAAGTTAAAGAATCCAGATATTAATCTGCAGAAATAAAGTTCTTTAATTAATCATTTCTCAGAACTTTAAACCTTTTTCGCCTTTGATTGATTATTTACAATTTCGCATCCAGAAGAGATTTTCCTTCCTTCCAATTTTTCCACCATTTTGTAATTCCCCCCCGCCATTCCGCCAATAACGATCATTTTGCGATCATTTACGCACGTCACCACCATGAGGTTGAAGTCATTTACTTTATACGTCTAATTTTAGTGTTTTTAAAACAAGAACTTAGCAATTAAATCTTGTAAAATAATTCAGTAATTTTTTCTAAACTATACCTAAAAGTTTTTGCTATAAAAGTGAATATTTGTAGAAAAATGAGCAAGTTACGCGGGCGTGGAAAACCTAACCTAAAAAATGCGGCTCACACGCGGAAAAATTTAATACTTTTTGTTTCTTTTTTGTAAATTATTTGTTGCTTTGATCATTTTAAAAAAGGGTTTTCTTAAAAATGGGTGACTTCCATTCTCCAATGAAATGTATTTCGCCTAACGCAAGGTAAGTCCATTTGTGTAAAATTATGTCTTCATTATTTAATTTATTTTGAAGAAATTATGTATTTTATATTTTTTTAAATAGTGGCTGTGTTCTGAAAAAATCCGGCAATATGTACCGAAAATTCGGTACAAATAGACCCTTTTTCAGATTCCCGGCTCACAGAAAAGCCTAAGACATTTGGTCATTCGCACCGAAATTTTGGTACATGTAGCCACGGTCAATTGGTCAATTAAACCAAATTTTAAAAATACGGCCTAGAAAAATGTTTAAGCACTCATTTTTGACGATTTAGTACATCTTTTCTTAAACTTTGACCACGTCTAATTTTGAAGGTGATCTAACTTTCCAAGTATAATTCTCTACTAAAAAGAAATTTTGCTTCTATATACAGACACAAAATTCAGAATGCATGAAATGCACACAGTGATGATGAACTAACAGCGAGATCAGCAATTTTGAGTTTAGGTCGTTCTGATCTAAACTTGTGCTGGTTCATGAAAAGCTATGTCATAGTTACTCTGAGTGTGATTTCAATAGATTGAAAATTCGTATTTTATAATAGATCCTTTTCAAAAACAATCTTATAATTTTAAAGATGAAATCTGATAAATATCAATCTGTTTCAGGATTTTAACTCCGAAACCGCAAGTGGAACAAACCTTGGATCTTCGACAAACTCAAACCAAGGCCAAAACCAGTATAACATGGTTTTTCATCAATACCGCTTTATTAGGAATTATCGTCTTCGACATGTACGTTATTCAGGATTGCCACTAGACACTAAAGATACTATTTTCTCGAAATTTTCAACCAATTAGTTAAATTTTTAAGCAAGAAAATGACATACAAAAATTACATCAATTTTTTGCAAAAAAAAATCAATTTCCTACCAAATTGTTAAATTTTCAAGCCAAACAGACGAATTCTGGACAAAAAAAGTTGAATTTTCAACCTGGAAATACTAATTTTCACGAAAAAATGTAATATTTGGTATTTAAAATCAATTTTCAACAGTGCAGTTGAATTTTTAGATAAAACTTGTATTTTTTACCAAAAAATGATTTTTTTAAAGAAGAAAATACATGAAATTTCAACTAAAAAAGATAAATTATAAAAAAAATTGATTAGACAAATTTTCAGTTAAAAAAAAAACTAATTTTTTACACGACAGTTCAATTTTTAACCTGAAAATGCTAATTTTCAATAAAAAAAGTGTTGAATATAACCAAAAAACGAAGTAATTTTTGACCAAATATTTCGATCAACTAAAACAGATTAATTTTGAAAAATAAATTTGCCAAGGGGATTACATTTCTATAAAAAATATGATTTTTAACAAAAGTACATGAATTTTCAACCAAAAATCCAATATTTAAATTTTCAATTAAGATAAAAAATTTTTTCAATAATTATAAAACCAATTTTTTACATGACAGTTGAATTTTCAAGCTGAAAAAATTAATTTAAAAAATTTGATATTTAAATAAAAAAGTTTATAATTTTAAATAAAAAAATAGTTGTATATAACCAAAACAGACGAATCTTTGACCAAATATTTCGATCCTTATCTAAAACAGATGACTTTTGATTGGATTTTAACTTTAAAAAAATGTTTTTCTACTAAATAGTTCAATTTTAAACCAAGGGGATTAATTTTCTAGAAAGAAGACGATCTTTATCAAAAGTACATGAGTTTTCAACCAAAAATCGAACAGTTAGATTTTCAGCAAAAAAAATTAATTTTCAGTAGAAAGAAAAGTAGTTTTTTATCAGTCTGTTGAATTTTCTACCAAGCAGTTGAATTTACAAACCTAAAAATACTAATTTTTACCAAACAAATTAAAAGTGGATATTTAAACAAAAAAAGATTATAATTTTAAATAAAAAAACAGTTGAATATGACCAAAATGATGAATTTTTTACAAAATACTTGAATCCTCAACTAAAACAGTATAATTTTCAGCCATGTAGCTGAATAAAAAATAAATTTAATACTAAAAAAGACGAATTTTTAACAAAATACAAATATTTTTTACATATTATATGAATTTGCAACCAAATAGTTTAATTTTCTACTAAAAAAGATCAATTTTTATCCAAAAATTAAATAGTTAAATACTCATTTTCACCAAAATATTTATTAGTTGATATTTAAACAAAAAGGTGATAATTTTCAATTAAAAACAGTGGCATTTGATTTAAAAAATGACGAATGTTCATCAAAATATTTGTACCAACTAAAAAAATATTAGTTTTCAGCCATATAGTTGCATTCAAAAGATATATATTTTCTACAAAAAAAAACGAATTTTAACTGAATTTTTGAACAATGGGTGTGCGTTCGTTCAAATATTATTTTATTCATTTTTAGTTTATATTTTTTCGTTTCTAAATTCTTTTTTAATAAACAGTTGATTTTTTAAACTAAAAATATCAATTTTTAACAAAAATTGTTATAGTTAAATTTTTATTGAGGAGAATTAATTTTCGATAATAAAAGCGAATTTTCTACAAAATCGTTTAATTTTGTACCAAATAGTTGGATTTTTCAAACCAAAAAGATGAATTTTCTATAAAACATTTCAGTTTTCAATTAAAAAAAGTTAATTTACAACCAAAAAAGTTGAATTTTCTGCAAAATACTTAAATTTTCAACTTAAAAAAATAATTTTTAACCGAAAAAAAAAATTTTTGAACTGAAGTTATGAATCTTCATCCAAAAACAATGAACAGCAAAATCAGCAATTTCCAATCAAATAGCTACATTTTCTACCTAAATTAGTTCTAATTTAGAGCATTGAAAATGATAACATGGGTTTATATTTTTTAACCAAAAATCTTGCAGTTTTCTGGCTGTTAATTTAAAATTGTTTGATTGAAACGTATTTAATGCTTTCATTTTACATATGTAAAATATTGAGCTATTGATTTAAAAAATTTAGAATTAAAAAGTTTCGATTAGTACAAATTAAAAAATTCTTAGTTTTCAGAGTTCGATTTTTTAAATTTCAATCTCCCTGATAAATTGTTGCAAACCGGGAAATTAACCGGACTCCTTTCATTTTTTTTAATCCTTGATAACCTAGAAATCTCCTTGAATTTCTCAGGTTACGAAATAATTCTAAATATCTCAAAAAATGTAAAAGCTTTGATAATATTTAATTAATCATTTTTAGGATTTTAAATAAATACAAAAGAGTTCACAAGGATTTCAGAAGTTTCAAGAATCTCAAATATTTCATCTTTTACATCTATAAAAATCTGTTATTTGATTATTTGTTGTAAAAAAACGAGACCAACCATGATGATTAACCAAAGCGGAGATCAACAATTTCGAGTTTAGATCGTTCTGATCGAAGCTCAAGTTGATTTGTGAAACGCTATGTCATAGTTACTCTGAGTTTTCTCCAATTTTTTTCATTACTTTTCAAAATCAGAAGAAATCCCAGAATTTGAAGAAGAAAAAAACTCAAAAATTTTCAGATCTTACGGTGGTGTGGCCTACAAACCATTTTGTTGGATAGAATGGTGCCTGGCATCAATCTTCGCCTTAAATTCTCTCTACCACATATTTTCATACTCGATTGCAACTTTGAGCATTAAGACAGTAGTGCTTAGTCCCAGACAGAGAAAATTATTGGGCGTTCCAGAAGATGATCCATTTTTCAAAACCGAAAAACCCGCGGCGCCAAAATACCTGGAACCAAGCTCTCCGCTCAATTTGACTTGTATGAATTTGAGCAGACACTCTAGCACTTTAGGATCGCCTGTTATCAACGAGAGCAGTAAGATTTTGTTTATTTACAGAAGAAACAAAGAGAGAAAGAAAGAAAAAAACGAGAATTAAAGTCAAGTTTCTTGAATGATTTTTTCCCCCTACTTTTCTAGAGGATTACTCGTCGTCGAGTCCCTTTTGTAAGTACGGAGCTTCACCGTCGCCTAGGAAATTAATGAGTGCGAATAACAGTTCTCTCAGCAAATCTATGAATACGTCAATGAATTCGAGTTTTGCTGGTGAAGATCTCATTCAGGATGAGTCGGAATTACAAAATTATTTGAAGGAAGTCTCAAACAAGGAGAGGAAGGCCACTCATTCCACAAGTATGGATCAACCTTCGAATCTTTTGAGTTCTTTTTGGTCTCATCCTGCAACAAGAAGTCCTGGTGAAGTTTCGCCGATGCTCAGAAGATGTGCTTATCAACTCGCGCCAACTGTTGGTGAGAGACAGAAAAAAATACTTTAATTTTAAAATATGTTCAAATTAATGTGTAGAATTTTTGGACAAAAAAGCAAAAATCCAAATGAATTACAAAAATTCATTCTCTTTATTTTTTTCTGATTTGATAATAATACAAATAAGAAAGATAAGAAAGTGGATTTTGTTGGTTGCCTTCTCATTTTTATTTCCTTTTTTTTATATTTTTGTCCAAAAAAAGAGAGTTCTTTTCTTTTTTTCAGGAACATTTTTATCTTTTTTCAAATTGTAATAGGAATATTTTTGATGGTGGTTGTGCAAATTTGGTCGTTGGATTCTTCGTTTTATTTTCAGAAATATTTCACAATTAACTCATTTTTATTTATTATTTTATTTATTATTTATTATAATAATCTCATTTAAATTTCTTAAATTTGCATACGTTTAAATTAAAAAAAAAGTATTTTATAATTAAAATCTCTTCATTTCTATTTACAGATAAGTCAAAATCGACGAGTCCTGGAGCTGAGGAAGGACATTCTACGAGAGGATCTTTCGGCGGACCAGACGTTTGGAGGAAATATCGAGTTGATTCTGGAATAGTGAATCAGTGGACTGCAAATCTACGAATGGTAAGATGAACATTTTTGTATCGAATTTTCAGGGCCTTAAACTAAACGGGAAAATCAGGAATTTGGTTCACCAGGAAAAGATCGGGAATTTCCAACAGTTTTTTTTAAATTTATTTATTTGGTTGATGATTCATCATTTTAGTTCAGTTTTTTCAAAATTTACTTATTTAGTTAAAAATTCTGTTTTTTAGTCTACAATTATTAAATAATTAATAATTATTTATTAATCATACATGTTTGGTTCAAAATTTAACTTTTTAATTTAATAATTCAAATATTTGGTTTAAAATTCCTGTATTTTATTGAAAATTTGAATTTAATGGGAGAATATTTAATCTTCTTGATTTTTAAAATTTGAAAATTAGTTTTTTCTTGTTTAGAATTAATTTTTTTTAACGGAACATGTCACTGTTCGATTTTTTGTTCAAGAGTTTATCTTTTTCCATAGAAATTTAATCTTCTTGGTTGACAACTATACTATTTCGTTGAAACTTGACTTTAATTTGGTTGAAAATTATTTTTTTATTGTAAATTTAATTATTCTATTTTTAGTTGAAAACTCGTTTCTTTTTGGCTCAAAATTTATTTATTTAACTGAAAATTAAATTTTTTTAGTTTAAGATTCATCATTTTAGTTGAAAATTGATTTTCACTAATCCATGTTTCTTGTGAAAAATTAATCTTTTGTGATAGAAATATAATCTTTTTTGATAAAAAATTATATGTTTTGTAGAAGAAATTTAACTTTTTCTTTAAGATCTAATATCTTTGGTTGAAAAAAACAACTATTTTGTTGATTTTTTAAAGAAAAAATTCATATTTTTGGTTTGAAATTCATCATTGTGATTAAAAATTAATTTTATTGGTTGAAAATTCGATTCTTTTTAGTTGAACGTTAATTTTTTAAATTTAAGATATAAAAATTCAATTTTTGCTTAAAAATTTATATATAATTTTAGTTTTTGTTTGTAAGTTTATAATTTATATTTGATAATTTATATATTTTATTGAAACTATCTTTTTTTGGTAGAAAATTCAGCTTTTTGGATTTAAAGTTGAATTATTTTGTTGAGAATTTTTTTGTTTGAAAATTGATTATTTTAACTAAACGTTTAATTGTTATATTCTTGGTTGAAAATTTTTGTTTAAAAATTCCACTATTCCAGTTAAACATTCATAACTGTAGTTGAAAATTCATATTTTTGTTTGAAAATGCAACTATTCCAGTTTATCTCGTTAGAAAATTAACGAGGATTCATCTTTTTAAGGTTAAAAATTTTATTATTTAATTGAAAATTCAAATATATTTTTGAAAACTCATATTTTTTATCGAAAATTAAACTGTTATGTTGAAAACTCATCTTTTTGGATAGAAAATTAATCTCTTTTGGTAGAAGTCAGCTTCTTTGCTTAAAAATTAACTTTGGTTACAAATTTAACTGTCTTCAAAAGATTTAGTTTTTTCTTTTGGCTTATAACTGCAACTGTTTTTTGATTCGGTTTAGTATATTTGTTCGAAATTTCGACAATTTTAAGCCATAAATTCAACTCTTTTGAAGAAAATTGATTTCTTTTGGTAGAAAATAAATCTTTTTTGCTTGAAGATTTAACTCTTTACTTGAAATTTTAACTTTCTTGGTAAAGAATGAACTTTTTCATTAAAAATTCATCTGTTTCCGGGCAAAAATTCAACTATTTTGTTAAAATTTCCTTTTTTTCTGTTGAAAATTAATGGCTTTATCTGAATATTTAGCTGTTCCATTTATGATTGAAAATTGATCTTTGTTAGTAGAAATTTAATCTTTTTGATTGAAAATTCATGAATTTTGTTGAATATTTTTCTTTTGATTCGTTGAAGATTGATCTTTTTTGTATTTTTCGTCGAGAATTCATATTTTTTTGGTTGAGAATTCAAATTGCTCAAAAGTTGAAATACTTGGTTAATACTATTTTTTGTTGTTGAGGATTCATCATTTTTAGCTAAAAATTCATTTCTTTGTTTGTTTTTTTTATCAGAATTAATGGTTGTAATTGGAAATTTAAATATTTAATTTGTGTTTGAAAATTCAACTCTTGTTAAAATTTTACATTTATTGGCTGAAAATTTATTTATTTTATAGAAAATTTGTCTTTTCGTACAAAAATTGATATTTTTGGTTAAAAATTAATCTATTTTATTGAAAATTCATATCTTTTGATTGACAAGAAATTTTTTTATTCAAAAATTCTATTTTGTATTGAAAAGTTACCTTTTTTTAAAAAGAAAATGCAACTATTTGTTTGCAAATTCGTATTTTTCGGTTGAAAATTCATCTTCTTGCTTAAAAATTCACCATTTTGGTTGAAAATTTAACTATTTGGTTGAAATCTAATTATTTTTTTTGTTGGAGATTCAGCTGTTTTGATGAATATTTTTTTGTTTTTTGTTTGAAAATTGATCTTCAGTAGAAAAATCAACAATTTATTTCAGAATTCATGTATTTTGGAAAAATACGTGTTTTTTTAGAAGAAAATTAATATTCTTGCTTTAAAATTAATATTTATTTGGTAAATAGTTGCATTTTTATCCAAGAAAGGATGAAATTTATATTAAAACAGATGAATTTTTAATAAAAAGTAACTTTTTTTTAAAGTTGAACTTTCATGCAGGAATTTTTTGGACATTTTTAGCCAAGAAAGATATAATTTTTTACTAAAGCAGGTGAATTTTAAAATAAAAAAGACAAAGTTTAAAAAAAGAGGTTGAATTTTCAACCGAGCAGTTTGCATTTTTATTCAAGAAAGGTGAAATTTCTTCTAAAACAGACGCATTAAAAAAATATTTAAAAACATTTTAAAAATAGTTAAATTTGTATCTAAAAAAGATTTAACTTCACTTTCCAACACCAAAATAAGAATTGTCTTTTTAACAAAAGATTGTTAAATTGTCGACCAAACAGTTGCATTTTTTTTCAAGTAAAATGAAGATTCTACTAAAACAGGTGACTTTTAAATCAAAAAGTCAAATTTTCAACAAAAAAGAAGAGTTGAATTTTCATCCAAAACAAATTTTAATTAACTTTTCAACACAAAAATAGGAATTTTTATACAAAAGTAAATTTTCTAGGAAATAGTTGAACTTTCAATAAAAGAGATGCATTTTTTCCAAGAAAGATGCAATATTTATAGTGAAAAATATGCACTTTTAAAGAAAAAAGACAAATTTAAATAAAGTATTTTCATCCAAAAAAGATTTGTTAATTTTCTCCAAAAAAATTGATTTTTGAATCCAAAAAGGATGACTTGTTAAGAAAATTGTTAAATTTTCAACCAAATAATAAAATTTATAACTAAAGAGACAATCTTCAGGAGACGGTTTTTGCAAATTTGCAGAAACTACCAACATGAGTGAAGAGATGTTACGTAATTGAAGTGTGATTTTGACGTTATTTTCTTAAATTTATGAAAGTTTTACACTATTTTTTATCTCTGAAGTGAGTCCGGGGTATCTGAATCTTATGGCCAAAAATGATTTGATTTTTGAAGCCAGATTTATAGATTTTTTTTCTTCAAAATAATCCATTGGATAGATTTCCTCAATTTTGAATTATTAATTAATTTCGAAATGATTGAAATTACTTGCCACTCTGAAAAATGGTTTTGCTTGTTTTTCTTTTTAGTGGATAAGTAAAACGGTGGTTGAGAGAGTTGCAGTTGAGATAGATAATGTGTGTGCTGCTCTGATTCGTCACGGACTGAGTGACTCTCAACCAGGACACATAGGACTCGATAAACTTAGAAAACTCGCCCAATCTTCCCTAGCATCGGCGATACCAACCCTGCCAACTTTAGTTCCATTTTTGGAAATCTGCAGTAACCAGGATTATTTGGTCAACAGAATCAAAGTGCTTGCCAAGGGAGGATCGATGAGCGAATTCAAGTGGAACGGCGGAGGTACTTATAATGGCAAAGAGTGGGATTGCAGCTTACCAACTGACACTGCAGTAAGTATTTCATTAATTAACTCTGGTCACAGTTCCTTTTTTTTTTACCATTTTCTCCCTATTTTTCTCAAAAATCCCCTATAATTTCTATATTTTTGAGAATTTTCTTCATTCCTCCCTATTTTTCTTTTTTTTAAACTGCGATTAATTTATCAGGAATACTTTTTCCTTACTGTAAGTTGTTTTATTTATAAAATTTTGAAAATTAATTTGGAGAAAGACCGGCAGGGTTCCAGACCCTGAAACCCTGAAAGTCTCCTTGAACTTTTTTTAACCTTGGAAACCTGGAAATTTCCTATTTTCCTCGCATTGTTCACGAGAAATTTGAGTTGCAATTTTTGTCTTTTAAAAAATTTGATTGAAATGCGAGAAGTAATTTAAATATTTTATTCTATTTTGAAAGAATTATCTGGTTTAGAAGACATCTTGCTACTAAAAAGTTTTTTATTTATGAAGATATAACTGATCTTTTACTCATTGCAGAATAAATAAAGAGATTTTTAGGCATTTTTTGTAGACTTTATCAATTAGCCATGGCGATAAAACGAATTTTTCAAGGGTTTCACCACTCGGCTTTTGAGTGTGGACCAGATTACAAAACATTACTAAAGATTAAAAAAAAAAAGTTTCAAAATATTTCAAAGGTTTAAGATAATTAAAAGAATTTTGAACGTTTTACAAACTTTTCACGGATTTAGCGGATTCCAAAGATTTGGAAAAGGGTACAGTACAAATAATTGAATGATTTGAAGAAAAAAAAAATTAAAAAGATTTCACAAAAAAGGTTTAAAAAAAAACTTTCATAAATATTTGAAGAGATTTCAAACATTTCACATATTTTTTAAATGAATTCGAACATTTCCAAAGATTTCTAAGATTTTAAAAACGGATTTCAAAGATTTCAAAGATTTTACACCGATTAAAAATAATTTAATGATTTCAAATGAATCAAAAAAGATTTCAGAAAATAAAAAAGATGTCAGGAAGATTTTACAAATATTTCAAAAATTTCAGAGTTCAAGGATTTTAAAATTTTCAAGGATTTCAAATATTTTACAAAAATTTACAAATATTTCACAGAAATTTTAAGATTTTAAGTACTTCAAGAGATTCCAAAGAATTTACCAAGATTTCAAAGACGACTTATGTTCGCAAAAAATTAAGAATTTGTTTATATATGGTTTTGCTTTCTTTAAAAAAATTTGGCCGATAAAAAATGAAATGGCATCTTTTTTACATCTAAACGATCAGTATCTCGAAAGAGGAAAAATATGTCTCACACTTAATTGAGATACTTTTTTTTCATATCAAATTTAATTTATAATTAATATTTTATTATTCTGTCTAAAAAAAGTCTAAAAAATCTCGTAATCATTGTTGTTAAATACCTGGTTGGCTTTTCTTTACTTTAAGTTGTTTTATCTTGAAATTAACATATTTTGAAATATCAAATCAGGGTGTCTGCTCTACCTGGACGAAATTGTCAGGTAATTTTTATATACCTGGAAATTAATTATTTTTTTAATTGCAACATAGCATTGAATAAAGTTTATTGTTTATTTGTAAAAGTAGCTTTATTTTACTTAATTGAATTATTTGGTTCTAAATTCGTTTTTTTTTACGTTGAAATTTCTTTTTTTTACTTGGAAATTGAATAGTTTGTTCGCAATTTTTCATCTGTCTTGCCTGAAAAATCTTTTTGAGATGAAAATTCAACTCATGTTGAAAAGTGTTTTTTTTTGTCGAATTCAACTGTTTTGGATCAAAAATTAGTCTCTTTTTTGGATTAAATATCATACCTTTGGTTAAAAAATTATTTATTTCTTTGAATATTCCTTTTTATTTTAATGAAACAATATTTTTTTTAGTTGAACATTCAAGTACTTGTTGTAATTTGTTTTTGTTTTTGTTTAAAATCACTTCATTATGTTAGTTGAAAATTCATCTTGGCTAAACGTTAATTTTTTAAATAAATATTTAACTACTGAATTTTTGGTTGGCAATAATTGTTTTTTAGTTGAAAATGCATGTACTTGATAAAAATTAGTTTTTGTTTTTTTTTTTTTTTTTTGGTAGAAATTAATTTTTCTTGTTTGAAACTTAATCTTTTTGGCTTAAAATTCATCTATTCCAGTGGAAGATTTATAATTTTATTTGAAAAAGTATTAGTTTGATTGACCCAATCTTAGCATTTTTAACCAAAAAGATTAAATTTCTATCAATAAAGATGAATTTTTATACAAAAAAGACTTATCTTCAATAAAAGAGTTGAATTTCTTACAAAGTAGATTAGTTTTCCTATCAGAAAACGAACAAATTTTCAACAAAATACATCAATTTTAAACAAAATGGTTAAACTTTGAATTAAAAAAGGTAAATTTCCAACAAACTAATTAGTTTTCGGCTAAACTGTTCAAATGACAAGTGAAAACTACGAATTTTCCTCTAGAAAATATGAGTTTTTCAGCAAAAAATTATTTTATACCAAATAATTGGATTTTTAAACAAAACATTAATTTTCGACATAAAAGTTGCATTTTAAACAACAAAAAAGTTCATCTTCGACCAAATAGATTAATTTTTTAGAAAATGGTTGATTGTTCAAGTAAAATAAATAAATTTTCTATCAAGCAGTTGAATTTTGAATAAAAAAGTTTAAATTTCTAACAAAAGGTAACACAAATTTAAACTAAAAAGACAAATTTTTAACAGCAGTTCAATTTTAAAATCTTAAATATGAATTTTCAAATAAAAGTTATTTTTTCATCAAATAGCTGTATTTTCTTCCAAATTTTTAAATTTTGAACCTAAAAAGACGGATTTTCTATAAAGCAGTTGAATTTTTAAACTCAGTATATGAATTTTCCAGAAAATAGTTAAATCCTTAACCAAAAGAAATTAATTTTTTTACCAAGCAGATGCATTTTTAACCAAAAAAGGTTTTAATTTTTTTAATTTTATAAGGCAGATAAACGAATTTCAACTAAAAAGTTCGTTTTTAGTCACATAGTTTAATTTTCTACCAAACTGTTAAAGTTTCAAGACAAAAATATGAATTTTTCACGAAAAAATTTACCTGAAAAAATCTAGACTACCTGGAATTGCCGGGGAATTTTTTTCCAAGTACAGTACAGTATTTAAAAAATATTTAAACTTTCTTTTCTTTTCCAATATTTTATATAATATAGACACTGCAGAATTAAAAAATCAATAGTTGCATTAATTAATTTTTCTTCATTACTCTGGGATATTGAAAAGAAAAAGTGTTCCTTTTAAAAAATAAATCCCCTATTTTCCGTACAATTGAACTGCGGAACCACTGTAATCCCTAAATGTCAAATAATTAAAAGAATATTACACGATGATGATAAAAAACAGCAAGAGATCAGATATTTCGAGTTCAGATCGTTCTGATCTGAACTCATTCTGATCTGTGATACGCTATGTCATAGTTACTCTGAGTGTGATGAAAATAATAATAATAACTATTCATCTAAAATGCGATTTTTTCCCCTAATTAATAATGGTATCGAATTTTTATTTTAGATCGTAATGCATCTGGTTTCATCGTACATGGGCACGCAGTTGGAAGCTCCTCTGGATCAACCGGATGCTCGGCCTTTCACTTCCCGATATACGGCAAGATCAGGATTGGAATTGCCTAGAAACAAGGGTCCAATAATCGTTTGCCAATCTGTAAATCCTCCCAATTACAGTCTAGCGCTATCTGGCGATTCTTTGGCTACTGATTACGAAGAAATTCCAAGAGTAAGAAACTTTTATTTGCCTAATACACTATCTTTCCCCTATTTCTCCCCCCTTTTTTTAAAGAATTCCTATTTTTCCACTTGTTTTCAAGAAAATTCCCCGTTTTTTCGTTGAAATGCGAACAGATTTTTTTTTAGTTCAACCGTTTTACTGAAAATTCGTCTTTCTTGAATAAAAATCAATCTCCTTTGGTATAAAATTTTGTCTTCTTTGAATATTTAAAATTAAAGAAATTTAACAAAGATTAAAATCAAATTTAAAGTCCTATTTAACGTCCAGTAATCAAATTAATATGCAGAATTCCTGAAAATAAAACCAAGAACCAACGACTAAACTTTGACAACCAACGTAAAATGTTCCTATTGAAATTTGAAAAAGATACCATTTTTCTGAAAAAGAAAAGTAAAAATTATCCTTTTTGAAAAAAATAAATAAAAAAGAGGAAAGAAAAATGAGAAGGGAACCAACCACATTCGCTGCATTCTCTTTTTCATTTCTTTCGTCTTTTTTATTTTTATTATTATCAAATCACAATAAAAAAAACATTTGTAAAAAATAATCACCAAGAATCAAAATCATTTCTCGTTTTTATTTTATTCCAAAAGTGATAATTTTTTTCTTTTGTTTTTTAGGAAAAAATTGTTAGCTTTTTTTTCAAATTTCAATGGGAACTCTTTATGGCGGTTGTCTACGTTAATTTGCAAATATAACTATTTTTTAGATAATTGGTCGTTTTTGATTTTGTTAAAATATCAACTATTATTTTTTTGGTTGATAATTTTCATTTTTTTGGTTGTAAATTGAACTAATTTATTAAAAATTAATTTCCCAATTTTTCGAGACGACTAGAAGCAGCCCTAATTATTGTGTTGAGTTCAACTGTTTTTTATTTAAAATTTAAATATTTTTTGATTTAAAATTGAACTATTTTGTAGAAAATTGGTCATTCCTGATGGAGTTTATTTTATTTTTTTTATATATATAATTAAAATATTTTTTGATCGAAAGAACAACTATTTTTGCTTGAGAATTCATATTTTTTATTTGAAAATTGAACTTTTTTCTAGAAAATTGATCGTTTATAGTCAAGTTCAACTGCTTTTTTATTATTATTGAAAATTAAAATATTTTTGGTTAAGAATTCATATTTTTTGGTTGAAAATTGAACTAGTTTGTTAAAAATTCATTTCCCAATTTTTCGAGACGACTAAAAACAGCCTTAATTATTGTGTTGAAAATTCGTTTTTTATTTGTTGAAAAGTATTTTATAAACTGACGGTTCAACCATTTGAATTCTTGAAATTTGTTCCGTTTTGGTTGAATTAAAAATTTAATTATTTTGTAGAAAATTGGTCATTCTTGGTCGATTTTAACTGTTTTAAATTGAAAATTAAAATGTTTTTGGTCGAAATATCAACTATTATATTTTTGCTTGAGAATTCATAATTTTTATTTGAAAATTGAACTTTTTTCTAGAAAATTGATTGTTTATGGTCCAGTTTTAACTGTGTTTGATTCAATTAAAAATATGTTTGTTCGAAATATCAACTATTATATTTTTGGTTAAGAATTCGTATTTTTTGGTTGAAAATTGAACTAATTTCTTAAAAAATCATTTCCCAATTTTTCGAGACCATTTGAATTGTTGAAAATTCTTCCTCTTTGGTTGAATTCAATTCTTTTTTATTCAAAATTAAAACCTTTTTAGGCTGAAAATTCAAATACTTGGTTGCATGTTGAAATATTTTGTTAAAAATTAATTTTTTGGTCGATGATTTATCTCTATTTAAAAATTTAATTATTTTATTGAAAATTCTTTTGTTTTGTGGAAAATTCATCATTTTTCGCAAAAATTTCATCTTTTTTATTGAAACTGCAACTTTTTAAATAAAAATGAATTTGTTTTTGTTGAGGATTCTACTAGTTTATTAAAATTTCGTCCTTTTTGATCGAATTCGAAATTCTTAATTTTTTAGATATTAACTAACACACGTTTCGTCTAGAAATAATGTTTTTTTTTTGGTTTCAAATTGAATAATGGTTGAAAATAATTTTTTTTTCACTGAATGTTCAACCATTTTAATTGTTGAAAATTATTCCTTCTTTATCAAATTCAACTGTTTTTAATTAAAATAAAATCTTTTTGTTGAATCATCAATTATTATATTTTTCAAGAGAATTCATCTTTTTTGGTTGAGAATCAATTACATGGTTAAAATTTATGTCTATTTTTTGATTGATTTCTGGACGAAAATGTAAAAATGATTTTTTTTAATTTCGTTTCTTTTTGTGTGAAAAATTCATCTTTTGGTAGAAATTAAATTTTTTTTGATTGAAAATTCAACTGGCTGACTAAAAATTAATTTGTTTTGTTTTAATTTTTTGTTTTAATTTTTTGAATTAAATATTCATATCTTTGGAAAAAATTCGATAGTTTTGTTGAAAATTTGTTTTTCATTTGTTGAAATTTTTTTAACTGAAAGCTCAACTGTTTGAATTGTTGAATATTCTTCCTTTTCGATAGAATCCAACTATTTTTTATTTCAAATAAAATCTTTTTGTTGAATTATCAACTTCTATAATTTTCCTTGAGAATTCTTTTTTTTTTAGAATTAATTACTTGGTTAACATTTATTTATTGTTTTTTCAAATTCATTTTTTCTGACAAATTCATTCCTTTAGTAGAAATTTGATCTTTTTGGTTGAAAATTTAACTGTTTGACTACAAATTAAGTTGTTTTGGTTAACAACAAAAATGTTATTCAAGACTTATTTCTTTGATGGAAAAATAAAGTTTGTAATTAAAAATTCAAGTATTTGGTTGAAGGCTCAACAACTTTTGGTTGAAATATCAACTATTGTATTTTTCGTTGAGAACTCTTCTTTTTGGTTTGAAAATTCCTCTTTTTTTGTAAAAAGGTCATATTTCTTAATCGAAAAGGAACTTTTTGTTGAAAAATCATAGAAATTTGAAAAACCAAAAATTTATTTACATTTTTTATTCAAATTTGATTAAAAATGAATGTGCATGTATTTGGTTAAAAATTCAACTATTTTGTGTAAAATTCTTCTCTTCTGCTTGAAAATTGAGCTATTTATTGGAAAATCTTCTTATTTTTTAATTAGCAGTTTTGTTGAAAAATTATCTTTGGTTGGTTGAAAATTAAGTTTTTTTGTTAAAAATTCGTTTTTTATTACTTTAATTTAAAAAAATGACATTTGAATGGTTGCAAATTCTTCCTTTTTTGTTGAATTTAACTGTTTTTTTTTTAAATTAAAATTAATATTTTGTTTGGATCTATTATCAACTGTTAGGTTTTTCCGTTGAGAATTCATCCTTTTTGGTTAAAAATTGAACTACTCTGTTAAAAATTTATTTTTATGATTGAAGATTTATTTATTTGGTTGAAAATTTAAATATTTATTTGAAATTTTTTAAAACTGTTTTATACATTTAAAATTAAAATCTTTTTTGGTTGAGATATCAACTATTATATTTTTCGTTGAATCTTTTTAGATTGAGTATTTATTTTTTTGTAGAAAAGTAATCTTTTTTTCGTTGATAAAGAACTTTTTTTTGTTAAAAATTCAACATTTCTGGTTGAAAATAAAACCTTCCTATGAGAAATTAGTCTCTTTGTTATGAAAATTCGTCGACTTAGTTGAAAACTTTTTTTTTAATTCAAATATTTGGTTGAAAATTAAATTTTGTTTTGAAAATTCATCTTTTCGGATTTCAAAGTCAAACTTTTTTTTAAATTTATATCTTGATAGAAAATATTC
>JAWWLR010000034.1:58033888-58045381 GCA_035041075.1 Acraspis erinacei
ATATCAACATCTTGGTTAAAAATTCAAGTATTCCCGTTTAATATTGATTTGTTTTGTTTATAATTCATATTTTTTATTAAAAAAATTAATTTAACTACGTGGTAGAAAGTTAAACTCTTGTTAAAAATGTATCTATTCCAATTAATGATTCATTATTTCAGTTGAACATTCTTCCCTTTGGTTGGCAATTTATTTCTGTTTTTGGGGCGGAAAATTAAGTTTTTAAACTAAAAACTTAAATTAATCTTTTTTTCTAAATTCAACTATTTCAAATGAAAAATTATCATTTTAGTTGAAAATTGACATTTTTTAGTGAAAATGTAACCACTTCTGTTGATACTTCAACTATTTTATGTAAATTTGTATTTTGGTTAAAAATAATCTTTTTTTTTAATGAAAAAGTAACTGTTCCGGTTGAATATTCCATCATTTTAGTTAAGAATTCATTTCTTCGGTTAAATATTAATTTTTGTAACTAAAAATTTATTTTTTCATTTTTTGTTGTTGTTGAGAGGTTATCTTTTTTGGTTGAAAATTCGTTTTTTTCGAAGAAATTGATCTTTGTTTGTTGAAAATTCAACAATTCCAGTTTAAGATTCATCATTTTAGTGGCGAATTCATCAACATTCGTATTTTTTGGTTGAAATAAATCTTCTTGCTTGTAAATTTATAGTTTCTGTTTAAAATTAAATTATTCCTTTTGGAGATTCATTATTTAAGTTGAAAAGTGGCTAATTTGATTGAAAATTAATATTTTTAAACTGAAAAATCAACAAATTGGTGAAGAATTTGTCTTTTTCCAGTTAAAAATTCATGCATTTTTTGAAAACTCTCCTTTAATATCAACATCTTGGTTAAAAATTCAAGTATTCCCGTTTAATATTGATTTGTTTTGTTTATAATTCATATTTTTTATAAAAAAATTAATTTAACTACGTAGTAGAAAGTTAAACTCTGTTATTAAAAATTTATCTAATCCAATTAATGATTCATTATTTCAGTAGAACATTCTTCCCTTTGCTTGGCAATTTATTTCTGTTTTTTGGGCGGCAAATTAATTTTTTAAACTGAAAATTTAAGAGTTCCATTTTTTTTTAAAGCTGATATTTTTTAATTCAAAATTCAACAATTTGGTTGACAATTTACGCATTTTATTGAAAAAATCGTCCTTTTTGTGCAAAAATTAATCTTTTGGATTGCGAATTCAACTATTCTATTTTACCTCAATATGCTCTACTAAATTTTAAGTATAAGAAGATAAAATAAAGATATGTTTGAATTATTATTCAAGTTCATGGACTTCAGAAACACATTAATTAAATCCCTAAAAACGAAAAAAAAAACATTATTATGAGTCGAATTTATGAGATACCTGGAAAAGTCCTTGAATTTTATGGGTTTTTTCCCAAAATTTAAGTACACACTCGGAATACGTTTATAAATTAAGTTTGTAGGGTTTTTTAAAATTTTCATTTCACTTTACTTACATTGAACTGCAATATTTTTTATTAAATCTTCCGCAAATGCTGTGAATTCTGCGTGTTTATTCATCGTATTGATTTTGGAAATGAGCGCATCACCAAATTGGTCGAATTCTTCCTTTGTATCCGGGATCATCGCATCCAGACCCTTCGTTGTTTCCATTATACCTTAAATACAAGTTTAAGTTAAATAGAAGAAGATTTTTCGATCTGCTCATTGCTTTTTCTTTCGTGTAAACTGGTTAAAATTTATTTAACCAACCAACTTTTTGTTCCACTTTCCATATGAATTTACAGGGTGTAAATCGGACTTCCTTCGAAAATGAAAGATTAATTAACGAAAAAATACTCTTTGTTTGTTTTTTAAAAGCACAAAAAAGCGCTAAAAATCAAATTCATCTATATAATATTGAAGCGCTTGAATAAATTATTTGTAAATTTAAAAAATATATATATATATATATATATATATATATCGTAACACAAATATTACTACATAAATGCGTCAAGTTAAAAAATAGTTAAAAAAATATAGTTATATAATTATAATTATATATAAATTATAATATAATTATATATAAATATAGTTATATCATATATAGGTAGCTAATAGTTTAAAAAAAAGTTAAAAAATTGTTTAACACAATTGAAACAGTTAATGAAAAATTAATAATAATTTGTAAAAAATATTAAAAAGTAAAAACGTTTCAGCTAAAATGTACAAAGTTAAGTAATTTATTAAATAATCAATTTTTATGTTTAAAATCATTTTTAGAATCAGGAATATGTTATCTTTTAAAAATACCACTATTAATAATTAAATATTTACGTTTACGAGTATAATTAAATATTTATTCGGTCAGATACAAATTTTTAAATTTGTTATTGACATGATTTAATTTGACAAGCAAATACTTTTGACAGATTTCAAACAAAATTTTATTTAGCCTGAATATGGAAATTAAAAAGTGATATTTTTTAGAAGAGAAAATATTCCTGTTTACGAGAGCGACCAAAATTGATTATTTAATTAGGTCTATTTTTTAAAGAATTTTTTTATATCACCGACAATGAATTTCCAATGGCATCCAAATTAAAAAAATTAATTTTTTAAAGTAGTTGTCGAAAGAAAAACCATTATTTTGTATGAAAAATTATTATCGGTTTTTGCAATTAAACTTTTTCTTTATGTCGCTTCTTAACAATTTAAAAAAAATGGTTAAATTTAAATAAATCACGGCTTATTCTTTCGGGATAATATTCCCAACAACTCTATTGTGAAAAAAAATTTAAGTAAATAAATAATCTTAGAATACAGCTATTTGTTTAAAAAAAGTTTTCTTTAAAATTACTTTAACGGTTTCAGTCAGAGAATAATTTAAAATCGAAAACTAGAAAGAAGAAATATAATTTTTAACAAATAAAAATGTAATTTTTCTCGCAAACGACGCAAAAATATAAATAGTAATTTATAATTAGAAACAAATGGTCTAAAATAACACGTTTTTTTAGTCCAATAATAATGTGAAGAACAAGTTCAATGATAATATTAAGATTCTAGAGTTTTTAAGTATAGAAAAATAAATATGAATAGTAATTTATAACTAAAAATTGTTGTACTTCCTAACATTTATAAAAGTATACCCCTACCAGTTTTTCATCTAGTGTTGTTTTAACCAATTAGAAAAAATATAAAAGATCGACAAAAATGGACTAAAATAGTATTTATTTAATAAAACTTCAAAATTTTTTATATTTGTTTCTAATTCAATAATAATGGGAAAAATTTCACTTTTCTTGAGAACCACGGTTCCCGAGTTTTAAAGTAAAAAAAATCAACTTTTTGTTTCTAAAATTGAAGAAAGATAATTTTTGAAGATTAGAAATCTGATTTTTTTTCGAAAACGACGCAAAATATTAATAGTAATTTATCATTACAAATTTGTCTTACTTCCTGTAATCCATAAAAGTATACCCCTACCAGATGTTTGTCCAGTATGTTTTAATCAATTTCTTATCAAGAAAAAAAAGTGAAAATAGAAAAAAACCGATAAAAATGGACTAAAATAGCACGTACTTCAACGAATTTAAATATTTAATTTAAGAAAATGTTTTTTTCCAAACGAATAGTATCAATAGTAATTTATAATTACAAATTTCTCTACTTCCTGGAATGTATATAAGTATACCCCCGCCAGATGTTGATCTAGTATGTTTTAACCAATTTTTTAACAACAAAAAACGATAAAAATGGACTAAAATAGCATTCAACATATTATTTTTTTAAATTTTAATAACAATTTAGGTTTCCCGAATTCTAAAGTAGGACAAAATAAATTTTTTGTTTCTAAAATTGAGGAAACCTAATTTTTAAAGATTAAACATCTGATTTTTCTTGAAAACTATGCAAAATACGAGTAGTAATTTATCAATAAAAATGTCTCCACATCCTGAAACCTATAAAAGTACACCCTTACCAGATGTTTATCTAGTATGTTTTAGCCAATTTTTCAACAACAAAAAAGCGATAATAGAAAAAATCGATAAAAATGGACTAAAATCTCAGTTTTTCTTAAACACGACGCAAAATTTTAATAGTTATTTATAATCACAAATTGATCTAGGTCCTGAAATTTAAAAAGTATATCCCTACCAGATGCTTATCTATTAAAAAATAGCATTTACTTCAACGAATTCAAACATTTTATTATTTTTTAATGTTTTTTTTCTACTTGAATGAATTCTAAAGTAAAGACAAAATACATTTTTTGTCTCTAAAATTGAAGAAACATAATTATATAAATAGTAATTTATCATTAAAAATTGATCTACTTCCCGAAATACCTAAAAGTATCCACCTACCAGATGTTTATCTAGTGTGTTTTAACCAATTTTTCAACAACAGAAAAAGCGCAAATATAAAAAATCGATTTGACTAAAATAGCATGTATTTCAACGAATGTAAATATTTTATTCTTTTTTTATTTAGTTCAATAATAATGTTAAGAATACGTTCGATGATAATGTTAGGGTTCCCGAGCTTGAAAGTAAAAAAAATTATTTCTAAAATTGAAGAAACCTATTTGTGTTTAACGATCAAGATTTTAATTTTTCTCGAAAACGACGCAAAATGTAAACAGGAATTTATTATTAGAAATTTCTCTGCTTCCTGAAATCCATCAACGTATACCCCTACCAGATGTGACCAATATTTCTACAACAAAAAAAGCGAAAATATAAAAAAATCGTTAAAAATGGACTAAAATAGCTTTCAACATATTTTTTTTAGTTCAATAACAATGTTAAAAACGTGATTGAAGATAATATTGAGATTCCTGAGCTTTAAAGTAAAGAAAAATACATTTTTATTTTTAAAATTGTAGAAACGTCATTTTCAACGATTAAAAATCTGATTTTTATCGAAAATTAGGATAAAATTTTCTCTATATCCCGAAAAAATAGGAAAAATCTAAAATATCATTTATTTTAACAGTTACTAAATTCTATTTTGGTCGATTTGAAAAAAATTATTTTTTAAAATGCAGAAGATAAAAATCCGGTAAGAGAATATTTTTGTATATTTCAGAAAGTGTAAAATGCTATTCACATTATTACTAAACTAGAAAAAAAATTAAACGAATTTTGTTAAATTAAAGAAAATTATTTTAAAATACACCAAATTAAAATATTCTAAGAGTACATTTTTTTATAAATTTTAGAAGGCTATACACATTCTGCGAAATTTTCATGAAAAAAAAACTTTTACTCAAAAACTGAGTGGCATCCCCGAGGAAACGCAAAAAAAAAAGAAGAGAAATTGGATATGAAAGCACTTTTCTGTTAAACTTAATCAAGACTAGCCCGTTTCACCATAGTGGCAGAAATTATTTAAAAATATAAATAAATCTTTTCCATTTTTCGTAAAAATAAATGACCATATTTTCTCCTTTTTGCGGTGCAAAATTTAGTATTTAGTAAAAATCGCGACTCTTTGAAACAAAGAAAAATTGATTATAAAAGAAGCATTTTTGTTGTGGTAACGAGATACAATTCCAGCAGGAACAGTACAGGAGATTGAAAACGAATGTAAGATGCAAGGTTCATACAAAAACTGATTTGGACACAATGTTTGCGTGAAACAGCAATTTTTATTAATATACAATAACATTATCGGTGAATTTGATTGCGATAATTCGATAAAAAGGAACAAACACTCGCATACATAATCTATCTCTAGTACAGTTCCTGACAGTTATTTTGCTCACGATTAAAACTACTTTACTAATTCGTCTTAATATCTAAACTTGTAAATATTAGTCTTTTGCTTGAAAATCTGCGCTTGTCAGATAAAAAAAACACAGTTATTACACAAAAATGTGACTCGTAATACTGCAAAATTTGCTTGTTCAGTGACGAGAAATAAATATTTGTATATAATTATACAAGCCTTTGCACAGTTGTGCGTACAACGGTTCACTTACTTTGTGTTTTGTAATTGATCCTTTTTTTTTTAATATAAATGACTGTCCAAGCTACATAGAAAACCCGTTGCACTCGAGTAAATTAACTAATTTTTTCTGGACGTATCTTGAAATCTTAAAAGTATTTTATTTTTTTTATTTTTTTTTAGAATCTTTTGACAGTTTCAACGTTGCTTGCAGGGAAAAAATTGCACAGATTTCTTGGGAATTTGTTTACGCGAAAAGAACTTTGCAGTGAAGCTACGAAATTCGTCTACAGTCTAATTCTCTCGAAAATCGACAGTGCCTATATTCTAGGTTATAATTTTTCAAATGATCGCGACAGCAAATTACAAATTAAAATTTGATCAATGAAAGAATGAGAGGCCAGTTTCTTCGTTTCGAGAATATTTATATTAAAAGTGCTTCGATTAAAGCAGGTCGATTTATAGAAAAATTGACGATTTGAGTGACGCCCAAATGAAAATATTCGCTATTTCTGTTCAGTGCTGTCAGTTTTTTTCAGGCTTTTCAGATTTTTCAGGCTTTTCAGATTTTTGAGGCTTACGAGAACTAAAATCTACAAGATTTGACAAACCCAGAGTGTCCATCGCCAATCGTAAGTCGGCCTCTTCCTGCAGCCTCTGCTGTCTCAACTGTTCGGCTCGTTTCTCCTCGGGAGACAAAATCTGTTCCTTCTCCTTACTTTTTTTCTCGGCTTCTTCGCGTGCTTTTTTCTGCAGATTCATTGTTTTCCATTAATTGTTGAAAACAGAGTTTATTTATTACTTGCAATTTAATTTTATTGGGAAAAATAAAAAGGGAATCATTTCTTAAAATGCTGAAAGGCTATTTCTAATAAATTATTCAGTTTTAATTGTACGAACCTCGCGTTCTTCGATCTTATCGGCTAATGTCTTCTTAGGTTTATTTTTAACCTTTGGAGCTTCGGCTGGTTTCTCTACATCTTTTTTTTCCTCTTCAACGTCCTCCCAACTATCCTGTTTTCATCATTTCAAAATTTATGAAAAATTATATTTGGAGAATAAAAAAGGTTTACTTATCACAAATAAAAAGGGTGTTTTTATTTTATTTTTACAGTCACAGACTGGAATTTCTTTTTTATAGAGCTTCTTTAAATTAAATTAAATATTTATTTATTTGGAAGATTTATAAGTCAATTTTACTTGCAGCAGGAAGCCAACATTTTCTTAAAACTTTCAAATTTAAGCAGAAATCTCCAAATTTGGATGCAAATTTTTGACAGTAAATCGATAACTGAAACATGTTACTTTCGTTTAAAGCCAAATGCATCAAATAGTTTTCCTTCTTTCACAAATGTCACATATTGATTCCATTTTATCTGAAACCCGGATTAAAAAACACAGCGCCCAGCTCCGAAATTGCTTATCAAAATGACACTTGTGAATATTTTAGGGCAGAAAATAGCTCGAAAATGCCCAGAGTTTCATGACACATATTGGCACATATTCAAGAAAGTTCTGGCATTTTGGAAAGGGACCATGTGGCATCAACAGGTTAGGCCCAAAAACTGTTAACTCCAGATGGAGAAAAAAAGAAGGGGCCAGGTCACAAAATGATTCTCACCTTAACCTCTTCTTCTTCATCCTCGCCTTCCCATTTATTTGACTTGATAGCGAGATCGATTTTGGCTGCAAAACTGTCCGAATCTGAAAGCATACAAAGGGGAAACAATTGTCCGTCAAACACGAGTTCCAACTTCATCCATTTCTGCGATTGCGAAAAACGAACATTACAAATATTTCCAAGCTTGCTTACCCCATCCTTCCTCCATGATTATGCTTTAATCTCACAAGGCTACAAAATATCCAGAAAAACCATACGTAGAACAAACTACCGAAAAAAACAGATTTTCTAAAAATCCTTCGGGCAGGAAATACGATTTTACTGACTTCTTGGACACTAGGGGTGGGGCCAAGTGGGGTACTCTTCCAGGGTTAGGAAGCTGCATCTAGTTTGAGGTTGTCCACGTAATATATGTAAATAGGGTAAAGAAACAGTAAATAAGGTAATTTTACTACAACCACGAGCTAGCTTAACTTCGTTGAGTACTCAGGGGAAAAAAATGGACGAAATGCATGGGTTTCGGTCCATTTTTCCCCTATTTTGCTAATATCTTTGTAAAAAACTGATTTTTTCTATATAAGTGTATTTGAAAAATAATTTTTAATTGTTAAGAACTATTTAATGACATAATAAAATTAAAGTCATTATTATTTATTACGAAGATAACACAAAAATAAAGTTTTGTCCTTTGGTACATTGTTTTCCCCTCAGCAATCAACCAAGTAGAGGTAGCTGATGATTGCTGAGGTGAAAACAATGAACCAAATGCATGGAACAAAAGTTTATTTTTTTAATATCCTCGTAATAAATAATAATTATTATAATTTTATATTTTCATTGCATAGTTCTTAAATAATAAAAGCTATTTTTTAAATACACTTACATAGAAAAAATTAGTTTTTACGAAGATATTAGCAAAATAGGGAAAAAATGGACCGAATCCCATGCATTTGGTCAATTGTTTGCCCCTCAGTATTCAAGGAAGTGAAGATAGCTGGTGATTGAATTGAAAATACCTAATAATGGAAGAGCTTAGCACTCACCAGACTGCGCAATATGTTAGGGGCCGAGTTCTGCGAAAATTCAAATTTAGTTTATGAAAATTAGCTTTTTTACACAAATTAATAATAAAAGTTTATAATTCATTCGTTAAATAGAGTCAAAGAGTCAGCTATTCCAGTTAAAAAGACAAAATTTAATATTTCAAGTACTTCTAGTTTTTCTTATATATTTTTTAATTTCACGATTATAACATTATTTTTTTTATTTATGGAAAGAACGTTTCATAGTGTACGTGTTTTTAAAAGTTTCCTATTTTTTTACAGCGAAAACTCTGACTGAAAATTTGTGTTTTAATTGTTTTTGTTTTATTTTTGAATAAAAACGTATCTTTTTTATTTGAACAATTGCAAGATTTGTTGAAAATTTGTCCTGTTTCATTGCATTACGGCTTATAATTAAAAACATTTTTGATTGAAATATCAACTATTACAGTTTACGTTGTTTGATCAAGATTCATCTCTTTGGTTTCAAATAAACTATTTTTGATGAAAATATTTTTTTTTGGTTAAAAATTGAATAACTGAAAATTTAACTTGTCTGTTTTTGGTTAAAAATTTTACTAATATTTTTGAAATTCGTTTTTCTCTTCTTGAAAATTGATCTTTTTAGTTGAAAATTCAACTATTTGTTTGAATCTAGACCGTTTTAAGATAATAATTCTTCTTCTTTGCAAATTTATATATTTTGATTAAAAATTCACGTCTTCTATTAAAAATTGAATTACTTTTTTTTAAATACATATTTTCTTAAATTAATTTTTTAGTTGAGAACTCGAAGTTTTGGTATAAAATTAATTTCCTTCTTTAAAAATTCATATTTTTTGGTAGCAAATTGATTAATTTTTGTTGTAAATTTAACTATTTTGTTCAAACCTGCTTTTTTGGTTGAAAATTGTTTTTTTTTAACTGAGAATTGCAGTATTTCATTTGTGGTTACAAATTTTTTCCATTTGTAAATTTATTTATTTCGATGAAAATTTAACTATTTTATTGAAAAGTTTTTGTTCTGTTTTGGTTGAAAATTTAGGTTAGAAACTTGAAATCTGAGTCTTTCAATTAAGATTTGTATTTTTTGTTTATATTCTACTAATTTCTTATTTAATATTAAATTTTCTTGGTTGGAATATCAACCTATTCAATATTTCGTTGAAAATTCATCTTTTTTCATTCAAAGTTATACTACTTTGTTAAGAAGTAATATATTTAGTTGTCGAATCCTTACTTAATTGAAAGTTTATCTTTATGGCTTAAAATTCAACTATTCTATTGAAAAATTTGTTTTCTTTTTTCCTTGAAAATTAATTTATTCAACAGAAAATTTTACTATTTCACTTTTGGTTGAAAATGTTCTCTTTTTTTAATTGAAAATTTATTTCTTTTGTTGCAAAATTATATATATTCTTCGAAATTGAAATTTTTTATCTGAAAAATTCACTATTCAATTTTTGGTTGAAAATTAATGTTTTTAGTTGAAAATTCAACAATGTTTTTGAAAATTCGTTTTTTGTTATTAGAAAAATTACCTATTTAGTTAGAACTTTAAATATTTAGATGCAAATTTAGGCGTTTTGTTGAAAATTGGCCTCTCTGGTAGAAATTTAACCTTCTTTTTTTAAAACTCATCATTTTGATTGAAAATTTAACTATTTTATCTTTGGTTCAAAATTTATCTTTCTTAGTTGAAGACCCTTTCATTTGGTAGAAAAAATATAGAATATTATCCAAACACATACTTTGAATTTCTTTTAGAAAACATTAATGGTATGTTTGTAAAATTCAGAACTACGCAAGGAAAAGTGACTAGTATAATTCTTAAAATATTAAAATTTGCTCTTTAAACTAAATGAGTTACTCCTGTACTTTTTTCTACAAATGAACAATGAACTTTTATTGATAACTTGTATAAGAAAAGCTAACTTTTGATTTATTAAATTTAAATTTTCGCAGAAATCGAATATTATTTTACTTCTATCAACAGATAACTTCACTTCGTTGATTGCTGAGGGGGAAACAATTGAAAACAATGGACCAAATGCATAAGACACGGTCCATTTTTGCCCCTTTTTTGTTAATATCTTCGTAAAAACTCATTTTTTCTATAAAAGTATTTTTGAAAAATAGTTTTTATTTGCTAAAGAATATTTAATGACATAATAAAATGATAGTAATTATTATTAATTACGAAGATATTACAGAAATAACGTTTTGTGCCATACATTTGGTCTATTGTTTTCCCCCTCAGCTTTCAACGAAGTGAAGTTAGCTGCTGGTTGAAGTGAAAATACCTAATTATTTCATTAAATAGTTCTTTAAAAGTAAAACCTATTTTTTAAATTCACTTATATAAAAAAATTACTTTTTACGAGGTTATTAGCAAAATTGGGTAAAAATGGACCGAATCCCAGGCATTTGGTCCACTTTTTATCCCGTCAGTGCTCAACGAAGTGAAGCTGGCACCTTACTAGCTTACCTATAACCAGTTCCAACAACTAAAAAATGCCATTAGTTAAACAGAGATAAAGATATCTCTGTCTCTTTGTAACCAATGGTATTTTTTTATTTCTTGAAAGTTATTATAGGTTCGCTAGTGATGCAGAGTTTGTCGATAAATTTGTCAACGTTTAAAAACAATTATAAATATGTCATTTTTTCTTGCAAATAAATGCGAATGTAATTGAAATTAAACTTAGAGCATTTGATTGTATTAAGTACAATAAACTATGAAAAATCCAAGTGTATATTTGTGAATATAATCAATATTCAGTTTCATGATAGGAATATTATGTATGGGGTCATTCACAAAATACGTGATATGTTTAGGATGGGGGGCGACCGAAGTATCATTCTCTATGTAAAGACTAATGGAAAAAGTATCACGCATGG
>JAWWLR010000034.1:58134345-58150431 GCA_035041075.1 Acraspis erinacei
TAAACTCCTTCCTCATTTCTACGTACTCCTTCCTTTTTGCAAGTCCTTCCTTGCATTTCCTGTACTTCCTTTTCACCTTTCTCTTCATCGTTTTACATTCCCTATCCCAACACGACTTCACCATTCCTTTCCTCTTTCTAAATACCTTCGTCTGCACACACCCTTTTACTTTATCTTTCAGATTCTCCCATATCTCATCAACCGACTCCCCCTTAAAGATTACGTTTCCAAATTGCTCCTGATACTTCTCTATTGCTTCTCTCGTCCATGATATCCTCTCCCCTAATAACCCTTCTTCCCCACTCTGCCTTCCGCCAACCTCCCCCTTTATCCACAAACTTAATGGCGGATGGACCGATTCCACCCTACCTTCAACTGCGAATTTCTCTATCTCCTCCCACTCTTGCATACTCATTACCGTCAAAGTAGGTATTACATTTCGACTCGGGAATCGCTCAGTATGAAGAATACATTTAATTCTGTAATACTACTGGCAACAAATATTTAAATTTAACTTTAAATAGTATTATTTTGACATTAACTTCAAAGTTTGTTACAATTTTTTTTAATTCCCTATGTTTCTTCTTACAGTAATAGCTCATCAGGAATGCTCTGGAACTAACTTCGGAGGTAATTTTCATACCGATCTTTAAATTTTGTTTTGTTTATTTAATAACAAAAATGAAAAAAAATTACTTTTGAAATATACCGGTTTTGAAAATTGCTATGATTCTATAAAAAATACCTAGAAAACTGAAAGAAACTATCCAAAACAGATGTCCAATAGCAATGCAAATGTTAAACATTTATTGAATTTGTTATAAACAAGTAAGTGGATCATAATAGTTTGATGGCAATTGGCGGCAATTGATTCGTAATAAATTTAAACAATTTATGCACAAAAAGAGTTTTTCAGTTGAATTAATAAAAGTTAATAAATAACTTGTTATTTTTAAATCAATTTTTATAAAACAATATCCATATCAGGGATTTTTGTTCGAATAAATAAAGTTTTTTCTATGTAGTACGATCATATATTACTTGGAAATAAAACTTTGTGTCATATTTGGTAAAGAAATAAAATTTAATAATTGTTTAAACTACCTTAATTAACAAATGCATTATATGGCTATTTTTCAGAATTTAAACTTTTTGTTAGTGTGTAATCAAATGTTAATAACACATTTTTAACCTTTTTTGACAGTTCCATAGTGACCAACTGTTTTTATTTTCATTAACCACTTAGTTAAAAAAATTTTCTCGGCTAATGCATTTGTAAACTAAATATTTTGTTCTTGTCTCATATAATTAAAATTAATGAGGAAAATCCGAAATTTTAATCCGTGTGTGTCTACGTTGATTAATTTATTATATAAAGTAAAAATATTGTAGTACAAGATTATCATAACAACGTTTTGAATTTTTTCGAACAATTTAAATTTCGACCGCACAATAAATAATCATAAATTTCATTTTGCGGTCAAATTATGCAAGATTTGAAAAAATAATCTCCACCCTAACGTTTTGAGAGACTATTTTAAACACTTATTAGGAGTTGAAGCAATAGGGCATCACAAATGGGATGTAGAACACGATGCGGTAGAAATTTTAATTAACAAAGTCTGGGTCACTGTGGTTAGGAACATAATTTAGAAGTTAAAAATGCGTAAGTAGACCAGGGATAAACGATATACGTGATGAGAATGTTTTCGTTAAGCTCAAGGAGCTTTAACAAAAGAGAATTCACAATCGCCAAATTACTCTTGCCGATGCTTTGTTTGAAGAGTCTGTGCATAAAGACCAAGCGCGTAGCGCGAGGTAAATACAGTATCGAGCGCGAAGCGCGATATAAATATATTATCAAGCGCGAAGCGCCATAGCCAATGTTCGCGCGCCCTGGGCGCGGTTGAACTTGAGGACCAACGCTTCGGCACTC
The DNA here is from genome assembly GCA_035041075.1 of Acraspis erinacei. Classification (NCBI taxonomy): domain Eukaryota; kingdom Metazoa; phylum Arthropoda; class Insecta; order Hymenoptera; family Cynipidae; genus Acraspis; species Acraspis erinacei. Next base: position 58,136,282 of record JAWWLR010000034.1, read on the forward strand.
ATACAGCACCCTTATCAGGGCAATAAATTTTAATAATAAAAAAATAAAATAAGGAAATAAAGGAGGATATCATCGTGGTTTTGTTACTGTTCCTGTCTGCTTGTGTATTTTAAAACAAAATTTATTTTTTCTTTATTTTTTTTTGCTTTGATGAGTATACGAGCCCCGAAACTTTGGTGTTTATTTTTTACAAATATTTTGTTGTTGTTCTGATTTGATAATAATAAAAATAAAAAATAATAAAGAAATAAAAAAGGGAAGGAAAAGAAGGAAGGAGAAGGTTGATTGCCTTCTCATTATTCGTTCCTCTTGTTTATTTTTAGCCAACGGAGGCAAAGTTTTTTTTTTAGGAAATAATAATTTTTATCTGTTTTTCAAATTTTAATTATTTTTGTCCATAAATTGTTCAAATTTAGTGCGAATTAAGTGACGAATATTCGCCAATCTCCATGAAATTATTTTCATTTAATTCTTTGTCTATAACAAATTCAATAAGTTTTGTAAAATTTGCATTGTTATTGAACATTCTGTTTTGGATAGTTGCTTTCAGTTTTCTAGATATTTTTGATTCAATTAAAGCATTTTTTTAAAATCGATATACTTCAGAAGTGAAATTTTTAATTTTATTTTTGTTGTTAAAAAAAATAAAGAAAAAAATTTTTAAATCGTATATGACCGATCGATGCGAAATTTTACTAGCTTTTATTGAATTCTCTATCGAGAAATAGTTTCCAGTAGGTTAGAGGAAGAAAAAAAAATTATTTATAATGATTTAAATAAATAAATGAACAAAAGCCATTTTTTGTGATTTGCAATAATAACTTGTTTGAAAAACACAGTTTTTATATAAAAAATGAGAGAAATGTATACGTAGTTATTGTTACTTAATATTTTCTGCTGCTTGGCAGCATTATTTAAACAATTTTCATGAACAAATTTACAGTTTTCGTATGCCACAATGAATAGGCTCCATTTTCTTTTGCATAATCGACCAAAAATGTCTTGTGAATGACTCCTTGCTGTCAATTTTTTCAAATTAACAACAGCCTGTAATTTTTTAAACAATATTTATAAACAAATTAGAATTTTTAACATGAACAAATGTAAATGGCACGACACTTCTAAGTTACTCCACAAAAAAACTAATCTTTTCCTACAAAAGTGAGCGAAATGTACATTTGTTTATAAAAATTGTTAAATAATTAACTTTTCTTATCCACTGGCAAAATTGAATAGCAAAGAGTGATTCCAAATAAATTTTATATTTATTTGGCAAGGAAAATGGAGCCTATTCTAGAAAAAATGGTCAGCATATGCATTTAATTATAAAAAATTATTTAAAAAATTAATTTTTTCATCAATTTAAACAAAACTGCCATTTGTTGCTAATTTGAAAAAAAATTACAGCAAAGGGTCAAGACATTTTTGGTCAATTCTGAAAAAAAGAATGCAGCCTTTTCATTGTCACATACGAAAACTGTGTATTTATTTGTAAAAATTGTTTAAATAGTGCTGCCAAGTAGCAGAAAATTTTAAATAATCATAACTAGGTATACATTTCTCTCAAATTCTTTAACAAAAAATTCATTTCAAATAACTTATCATTATGAATCACAAAAAATGACTTTTGTTCATTAATTTGTTTAAATCATGATAAACAACTTTTTTTCTTGCTCTAATATACTGAAAAATATTGCTAGATAGTAATTACAATTACTGAGGCTCTTCTTTAGTCGATTCGAAGATCTTACAAAAAAATTTACATCTGAAAAGTTTGGATAAAATTTTTTTTATTTTGTTGTTAAATAAAAAATTGAGTTAAGCCAAATCGAAATTCTCGCACAGACTCGATATATCCGAAAGCTTTACTGTCATTAAAAAAGTCCATTTCCATGGAAAATTGGGTTGTAGAAAACTTTAGAGTTCCTCTACAAAATTTATTTTAAAAATTCCCTACCTTTCATGTTACAGCAACAATTGGTCAGTCCAGCACGTCGGGCCGTCAAGGTAATTGAAAAACTAAAGTACAATCTAAAACAAATAGTATTGTTAATTTGTATAAAAAATGAAGAATTATTGAAATTTCGAAGTAAAATTGAAAACTCAAGTTTTCGAAAATAATTCATACAATTGCAATTTAGTATAATTTATTAGTTCTGCGATAGTAAATTTATTAATTTTTAAGATATGAAACATATTTTCCTAAATGGTCACGAAAATTAGGGACATCGTCACCAAAGCGCCCCAAACCAGAAAAGGGTGATTTGCTCGAATGTGAAATTGGACATCAAGGACATTTCTTAACAGGAATATTCGACGGAAGTAATTTTTATGAAATAAACGAACAAGGAAATTTGGGTAAGTAAATAACTTAAACAGCCCTTATGAAATTAAATATTTTTCAGAGCTGTACTTATTAATCGATTAGTAGTCAAAATCACGAAGTGATTGATCAATATCTGACTTCGAAAAATTTAATTTCGATTTTATTTATATTTCCCTTGTAAAATGCCCATAGTAGATTATCATTCTGTGAATTTATCGCTCAATTGCTAATTAAACAAAATTTTTCACTATTTCAGTAATGTCAAATAAGATCCTACCTTTACCTCGTGATCGATTGATTCATCGAAACTATCACATTGCAACATGTGACATACCAGAACATTTCGTGGAAGCCGATGCCCTTACTGAGCACCGTTGCCGTAACTACAGATACGATAAACATTTGTATCCATATACATGGTAGTTAAAATAATAAAATGTATTATTTCCAAATGCATAATAAAAATGAAATTATTTTTACATCAAAATATATCTGGTTTTCATCTCTACTTTCCATACTTAAGCAAACGAAACTAGATATTCTATGAGTACCTGAAGGAGTCAGTTTGATTATGAATGAAAGAGCGAAGAAGCATCTGTGAGATCGAGCATATGTGTCTCTCAGATTGTTGTGTGTTAGAAGGAATTACAATAAAAATAGAGTGGTTTGCTTATGCTTAGAAAAGGGCCTATTTATTACAAATACTACACACAATGAACCTCATTTCTTGCCTACTATAACCTAATCTCAGAGGCTTTCAAACATCGTATCTTTGATTTATTAGGCACTTCACTCATTCCTTAGTTGAAAAAATTTGATTTTCAATGCAAAAAGATGAATTTCGTCAACCAAAAAGGATGATTTTTTAACAAAATTGTTGAATTCTCTACCAAATACTTGCATTTTATCATGAAAAGATGAAATTTGTGCTCAATCAGATAAATTTTTGTTAAAAAATTATCCTTTTTATAAATTTAAACGTTTATCCAGAAACGATTTAAGTTGATTTTTCAACGCCAAAATGGAAATTTTAAACAAAAAGTACACGTTCTACCATATATTTAAATTTTCAACAAAGTGGTAGAATTTTTAACGAAAAAGTATCAGTTCTTAACAAAATAGTAAAATCTTCAACCCAATTAATATATTTTTATCCAAGAAAGTTTAGATTTCTCAAAAAGCAGATAAACTAAAAAAAAAAAAGAAATAAAAAAAATAATATAAAAGTAGACTTTTCAATGAAAAAGAATTGAATTTAAACCAAAAAAAAGAACTCTCTACCAATAGATGTAAATCCAAAAGGACTAATTTTTTTATTAAAAAAAGGTCTAAAAAACAGTAAAATCATCGAAACAAATAATACTGTTTTTTAAAAAATAATTCAATTTTTCATAAAATTATTAATGGCTTTAATGGCTCAAATATGTATATTTTGTTTAGACTATTAAGGCAACTAGAAAAAATAAAATTTATTTCTTCAATTGAAAAAATCATTGCAATTTTCTAAGTGTTTTTTTTTTTTTTTGAATGAAATGTTTGCGGCAACCCCGCCATATTTTTCTCTAATATTCTTCAATTCAATGAAATAACACAATATTTTGTGGAATTCGATCAAAGGATTACATAATTAAAAATTAAAAAACGCGGATTTAATTTTTTGAAATTTAGTGAATTAGTGAGTTTCTAAAAAATTTTAAATGTTGTTAAATGGCTTGACTTATAGGAAAGTTATAACAAGGTCGTTATTCGATTCCTAGAATACAGATTTGGGGTCCAAAATTCATAAATTCCCAAATTTCAGTGAAAATTTTGAAAATTTGATCAAATTAGTATATTTCTATGAAAATAAAAAAGGAGGGGATTTTTCAGTATCAAAATACGAATTTTGGTTACAAATTCAACAATTCAAAAAAGGCAAGCCATCTTTTGGAAATATTATTTAATTGATAGATTTACAATTTTTCGTGAAAGTCAGTAAAGATTGTATTTCAAGAAACAGAATACGTATTCGTCGTCAACACTGAAAACTTTAACACAATTTTTCAAACATTTACTTAAGTGGAAAATTTCTATGAAATTTGCTTAAATAAAGTAAAATCTTTATCACCAAATTATGGATATATTAAGATTATTAAGTTTGTCAAAATGAAATATTTTTTTTTCCAACGATAAATTGAAAAAAATTATGCTCTAGCAATATAAAAAGAAAAAAAAAATAATTAGGAAAAGGGGCAGGTTGTTTTTGGTTTAATTTTTTCTTTTTCTCCCTTTCTTTTTTCGTCGTTTGTTATGTATTCTTCTCTAGTGAGCCAAAAAGAAAGTATTTTGAAAAAATAATTTTTTCCAATTCTTTATTTTTTCATGCTCTGATTACATTTCATATTATAGATTATAAAGTAGTTATTTCGATCATAAATAAAATTATTTAAACAAGGACACCTAACTCCTGATGCTTTCCAATCTACTGAGTTTGCTTTTAAATATTTTAAGATTTCTTTTAATCGATTGTTTTTATATTTTTTCTATTCCTATTTGGGAAATCTACTTAAAGTAAATTAAATTAAATTTAAATATATTAAGTGACCAGAAATTAGTAGAAAACGGCAATTTATACAGTGGAAAGCTATAAAATGTTTTATAAAAATTGAGAAAATTATTTAGGGCAGTATAAGGATGTTAATCAAAATATTCTTTAGGAAGGCATTCGTGATGAATAAAAAAGTATAATTATAGATAATTGTGCAATATTTTCAGCTTAAATGAAAGAATTTGAAGGAAAAATTGTGGAACATTTCAATAGGCTTAGTTACCTGGTTTTGGGTCACACTTTTTCATTTACAATGAGAACGTTTTTAAAAGTTCTTGTTTCAAAATTTAAAGACAGGATTTATTTAGATACCTAATATATTTCACCTTACTTTAATGTCACTTTAATGTCACTTCAATGTCACTTTAATGTCACTTCAATGTCACTTTAACAAAACTTTAATGTCACTTTAATGTAACATGAACAAAACTTTAATATCATTTTAATGTCACCTTATTGTCTCTTTAACGGCACTTTAAAGTCACTTTAACGGAACTTTAACAGCACTTTAATTTGACTTTAAAGGAACTTTAACGGCACTTTAATATCCCTTTGGCGACATCTTAATTTCATTTTGACGGTACTTTAGTGTCACTTGGACGTCACTTTAATATAAATTTAACGGCCCTTAAATATCACTTCAATGATACTTTAATTGCAGTTTAACGAAACTTGAAGGTCACTTTAACGGCACTTGAATGTCACTTTATTGTCACTTAAAGTTTACTTTAATTCCACTTTGAAGGTACTTTAATTCCACTTTGAAGGTACTTTAATGTCACCTTAATTTCAATTTAACTGCACTTTAATGTCACTATACCGGAACTTTAACAGGACTTTATTATAACTTTAAAGGTACTTTAACAGAAATTTAACGTCGCGTTAATGGAAATTTAACGGCTCTTTAATGCCACTTTAACGACATTTTAATGTCACTTTGACGTTACTTTATCACTTTAACGGCACTTTAGTTTCACTTTGACGGTACTTTAATGTCACCTTATTATCACTCTAACGGCCCTTTAATGTCACCTTATTGTCACTTTAACGGCAGTTTAATATCACTGAAACGTTACATTAATGGCGTTGACGGTACTTTAATGTCACCTTATTGTCAGTTTACCTGCACTTTAATGTCACTTTAACGGAACTTTAACGGCACTTTAATATAATTTTAGCGAAATTTTAACGGCAATTGAATTTAACTTTAACGGCACTTTAATTTAACTTTGACGACATCTTAATTTCATTTTTACGGTACTTTAATTTCACTTGGGCGTCACTTTAATATAAATTCAACGGCCCTTAAATGTCACTTCAATGAAACTTTAACTTCAGTTTAACGAAACTTGAAGGTCACTTTAACGGCACTTGAATGTCACTTTATTGTAACTTAAACGTTACTTTAATTCCACTTTGACGGTACTTTAATGTCACCTTAATTTCAATTTAACTGCACTTTAATGTCACTTTACTGGAACTTTAACAGGACTTTATTGTAACTTTAAAGCTACTTTAACAGCAATTTAACGTCGCTTTAATGGAAATTTAACTGCTCTTTAATGTCACTTTAACGACATTTTAATGTAATTTTGATGGTACTTTAGTGTCACTTTAATGTCAGTTAAGCGTTACTTTAATGTCACTTACACGTTACTTTAATTCCATTTAAACCTTACTTTAATGTCACTTTGATGGTACTTTAATGTCACCTTATCGTCACTTTAATGACACTTTAATATGACTTTAACGGAACTTTAACGGCACTTTAATGTCAATTGAACGACATTTTAATGTCACTTTGACGTTACTTTATCACAATAATGGCACTTTAGTTTCAATTTGACGGTACTTTAATGTCACCTTATTATCACTCTGACGGCCCTTTAATGTCACCTTATTGTCACTTTAACGGCACTTTAATATCACTGAAACGTTACATTAATGGCGTTGACGGTACTTTAAGTTTACTGGCACTTTAATGTCACTTTAATGGAACTTTAATATAATTTTAGCTGAATTTGAACGGCAATTGAATTTAACTTTAATGGCCCTTTAATTTAACTTTGACGGTAATTTAATGTCATCTTATTTTCACTTTAACATCACTTTAATTTCACATTATTGTCACTTAACCGGCACTTTAAGTCCACTTTAACTGCACTTTACTGTCACTTAAAAGGAACTTTATGGAACTTTATTGCCTTTTTAACGACATTTTAATGTCACTTTTACGGTACTTTAGTGTCACTTTGGTGTTAATTTAATATAAATTTAACGGCCCTTGAATGTCACTTAAAAGTCACTTTAATGCCAGCTTAAATGCACTTTATTGTCACTTTAAGAGAACTTTACGGCACTTTAATGGCCCTTTAACGACATTTTAATGTCACTTTGACGGTACTTTAGTGTCACTTTGGTTTCAACTAAATATAAATTTAACGGCCCATGAATGTCGGCACTTTAATGTACCTTTAATGTCACCTTAATTTCACTTTTTAAAAAAATCCCTTAACTTAGAGTGTGGCCAAGAAAATATATTTTTGAAAAATTCAAAGCATAAATGTTTTTGCAATTGCCGAAAGGCCTTCCAACGATTTTCCGTGATTCAAAATTTTCTTTTTCAATTTCAGCACACATAATAAAGAAATAAATTATATAAAAATTATCAAATATAAAATACAAAAAAAAATATTTGTTAACTTCAAAGAAGTTTCGCAATCAAGAAACTAGTGGTTATGATGAAAAAAATTAAAGTAACCACAAATGGATACGTAATTAAATTAGGAAACCTCAAACCAATGTATAAGCCGGAGGTCATTTTTAATTTATAGACCACTTTTGGTATTTATTGTTGAAAATTAATTCGAGAATTCTCCTTTCGTAACTGTTGCCCTCCCTAGACAAATATTTACTTTACCAAAATTAAAATTAAATATATTATCGGAAATAAGCACGAGTATTGTGACCAGCCCGTCTAATTTCTTTAATCTCTTTTTTTTCTTCACCCGCGTGAAAAAGGTTCAATGGGTGAAACATGGCTCCACAATGGCTAAAGCACGGGTCAGAGCAAATTAGCCTGCTTTCAAAATGAAAATCTGTGGTTTGCCAATATTCTACACATCTGTAAATACTAATTTCGAGTTTTCAAAAGAAAAAATCATTTTTTTAAAAACATACTTTGTTTAAAACCAGTTTTTAATAACAAAATATATTTTTGTGTTAATTTGAATTGCAGAATTGTATTCTATGGAAAATTTCGCACCAAAAACAAATGTCTTTCGATATCTTTTGAGCATTTCTTCATCTTTAAATCAGCTGCTGAAATCGCGAAATCCCAATTTGCACCTGTGTACGGTACATGGGTGCTGGAATGAACTGTACGGTGAGAGGGTTACATTTTCTTTTTAAAAAAGGACATACGACACAGATTTATTTGAAAACAATTTTATTCAGCCTACTTACAAAATAGTGAGATATTAGTTGAACATTTTTTTTGAGTCAAATCGCATATTTTTAGAAACTATTTCTAAAAAATATATATACACACACTGAAAGTAAAAATTATTGCACAATTTTTCATAATCCGAGGATTTCGAATTTTAAGTGTTTAAAGTATTTTTTTAAACTACACTGTAACCTGGATTCCCGTAAACTGAATTTGTGTGTTACTATAATTAATGGCCACCTTTGCGTTATGCTTCCAGATTCAACTGCATGGTTCATTAGGCGCTTTATTTTTGCTTTCGGAGCCCCTGGATTTGTGTAGACTGCCACTGCGGGTGATGCCTGAAACCTTTCATAAACCCAGGTTCCAGTGTTTAATTCACAGAAAAATAAAAAATTTGAAATAAAACAAGTTTAGTCATTTCCAAGTTAGGTTTACCATTAATTACTATCAAGATGCAAGTCCTTTTTTATCATTTCAGCTGTAACGAACATCATTTCATCTTTAGTTTTCATGTAGTTGTCTATTGCTCTCTGCCTCATTTCTTGCCAAGCATAAAGATCCCGATAAATTGGTCTGATGTATCCCATGCTACCAATTTTTGATACGAAATCCAGAGCTTCTGACACTTTCTCTTCCCATCGAGATTTCAGAGCCAGACGAATCCATATGGATCTGAATATGAGAGGAATATTTATTCTAAACCCTAAAATCTAATTATATATATATAATAATCTTCAAAGAATAACCGAAAATTTCACCCATTTATGTGCCCTCGAATTCGGACTTGTAATCTATACTTAAAGTTACCTTATTATGAGACATTAATCTTCTGAAAGTTTCAGATTAGTCTGAATTTTTTTCAAGATAAGAGGAACCAAAGTTTTCTCTTTGCTTTACCTGTCAGTGGATTATTTGATTCTTTCCAGGTGGATTATTCCTAATTTATAACTGATAGCGAAAAATGTTCAAGACAAAAGTTCAATCACTAATTCATAAATGATTAATGGTGACCTTTCTTTGACCTTGAAAATTGAGATCAAAGTCAATTAGATACAAAATAAACATTGCAACTTATATGTTGATTTTTGACCCTAAAAATGTTTTTCGGGGTTTAGTTGGCTGACGCATGAAGAATTTCATCTAATCTGCACTAGCAATTTATAGGTCACTTTAATCATCCACCACGATTTAGGTTGGGCCTTTAAATTGGTTGTTTAACCTTTATGTGTAACACTTTTCGCTATTATTCATAGATTTGAAATAACTGACCTGCAAAAATTTTAACAATCTACCTGCAGACAGGACAAGGCGAAAAATTTGTTCCCTTAAATCTCGAAAACAAGAAGTCAGACGAACCTAAAACTTACAGAGGACTGATAAACTAACTTTTAGTATAGATTGGAAGCCCGAATTAGAGAGCGCACAAATGGGCGAATTCAGACTGATTTTTGTAGTCACTCTTCATTCATTCGCTTTGTCCAGATTGAATTATACAATTATGTTTCCACTTGAAATTGTTGGGACTGAACGGAATTACTTTAGTTTAAATTGGAATATTAATTTCTTATCATGTTAGATCGACAGAACAATATTTTTGATCTGGTTTAATATAATTTAAAATTAGATGCAGTGTTGGGGAAGTTCCCGAAACATGTTATAGAGATAAACAAACGGGTTCAAAATTACTGAATCCTTTAACTTGACTGATAAAATTGATAAAAAAGGCCAATTGATTATTGCAACATATTTTATGAGAGCAACCGAAGTGTTAGCTCGTCGAATATTCGTTACGTTTTTATTTATGGATCAGAATTAAAAGGTTTGTATTTACACATCTTTATAATGAAAGAATTATTAATTGGTAGAATTCACAATAAAAAATTATGCAAGTTTCAAGTGTAAAAATTAAAAAAGCTGTACTTTTTACGATTCATTGGAGAAATTTCTTCAATTTAGAAGATTCAAAATTAAGAACTTTATTTCTAATCCTTAAACTGTTCAAAATTCTATGAATTTAAATTATGAACATTGAAAACTAAACAATTTAATGAATTTTCAATGGTAAAAATCTTCAAAATGGATCAATATCGAAAGTGAAAGACGTGCGTAAGAATGAGAATGTCCCTTTTAGACGAAAAAGGTGTGGATCACTGGACAATGAGGGTACGTGGGTTAGCTTTCGCAGGTGATAAGGTTGTTTATCGCAGAGACAATTAAGACTTGTCAAGAATGTTAGGCAAACTGAATACAATAATGAAGAGCATGAGCCTCGGCATTAACGTAAACAAAACAAAAATTTTGGTGTTTGGCGGAAAGAGTGAGAAAACAGTATGTAACATTATCCTAAACGATAAGAAAATAGAACAACTGGATAAGTACGTACACCTTGGTAGCCTATTCATAAGTGACGGAAAGATATATGAAGAGTTAGGTAGGCGCATAAACAAGGGTTTATCAAGGTAAAGCAAATGGCCACGTAAACAGAGGCAGGCTACTGAAAAATGGATAGAATGTTTGAGAGATCTTAATTCGAAGAAATATAAGGAGTCATAGAAGCACAAGAGCTTGCAAGAGAAAATGCACGGGCGTGAAGGAAGCTAGAGAGGTATGCCAGAACAGAAAATTGTGGAATAAATGACACCTGAAACAAAAGATCGTGGATCCTAATGGACGCGAGTGGCTTTACATGATGACTTTGTGAGACTCTTCACATGGGGTAATCACTAGAGAGATTGATCAGTAACCTTGTTCGGACCCATGTTGCGAACCGAAAATGTTTAAATAAACAACACAGGAATTCTAGACAGAATTAAAAAAATCTATACCCCCTTCCCTACATTACTTCCTTCCTCACCCAGTGTGTCACATTTATACTCGGACATGAAAATTACCTAATGGTATAATAATTGTATTTTATAATACTTTAAATTGAAAAATAAACGTGTAAAAAGCCTGAATTTTTTTCTAGTATTAAATCGACACCTTCATGCTATTTACTGTCCAATCTGGGGTTGGCTGTCTAAACTCCAATCTCGTTTTGCGCTGACCCATAGCGCCACGTACGCGTAGCGGCGTGAGGTGCCATCATAAAACAAGTTTGAAGAGCTTAGACTGCTAATTCAATATTGGAGAGTATATCATGGGTGTACAGAAATTAAAACAATAATTTAATCGAAATTTTTAAAAGTCGATGGCTTACTTTATTGCAGAATTTTTGAGAGAATCAAACTCATAAATCTCTTGCATGTTTTGCAGCTTCTTAATTGGGAGCACAGTATCATCTTCAAACAATATTCTTATGAATTGTGTTCTTTGATTAGGTGTTAGATTCTTAATGTCCGATTTCGCAAAAGTCGAGGCAGTATTTTCGTCCCAGGAAATCCATCGTTTAGCGAGATTGGAGCAAGCATTCAACAAATCGGTATTATAATTTGGTATTACAGGAGGCATGCCCGGTTTGTTTAGCCAAGCGTCCCAATCTACTGAATCCAGAAGCTACAAAATGATCGCAAATTTAATAAATGATTAAAAAATTTCAATTTCTTATTATAATTTTAGGGCTCAGACTCATGCCACTATTGACACTATTTCATACTTTTTTTTAGATAATGCAGGGTTCACCAATGGTTGATCCAGGAGTGGGGTGCGGGCATCCGCCCCCCAGATTTAGGGCATCAAATAAAAAAAATTTAATTTGTATATCAGGCCCATAAAGTACTATTGACACTATTGTTTAGCTCTGAAGTGAGTTGGAGCCCTGTAAGTTTTCTATTTTTATATAAGATTTTTTATAAAACACGAACCTCCGTTTTGTTTGAGAAGTATTTATACAAGTAATCCTTCCAGTCTGATGTTACAATACTCTGGTACTTAAAAGTCTCAAAGTAACTTCTCAAAAAGGGTTCAAATTCTTTGGGACCGTCAAGAAGTTCTTCTAAGTAATAAAGGAAAGTGTGGCCCTTCATGTAAGGAACGATGGAAAATGCGTCGTCTGGATCGACGCCATCCAAATTCACAACCAACTTTGTGAATTCAGGTCTCATGGATTTAAGCTATCAAAGATAAAGATTGATTAATACATTTTTTCACGAAGTTAGCGGCGGACTGAGCTACATCCTCTATCAGGGTGAAACGAAAATTTAAAAAATTACTTTTAGGGATACTGAAATACATAGAGGGACGCTTAATGAAAGGGGCGTGGGTTTGGCGTTTATCCGGTATAAACACGCTTCTGTATAAAGTTTCTTTCAAAAAATTGAAATTAGGCTTACATTATCTTTGAGTTTTGAGAGACCCATTAAGGCACTAAATTGTCTAACTTTTTCGCCAAACATCCTCCCATCGATTTTGAATTGAATGAACGTAGTGAATCCTTCATTTAACCAAAAATGTTCGAAATTCGCGTTTGTCACCAAATTTCCAGTCCAGCTGTGCGAAATTTCGTGAGCAATTGCAGTGGCTAATGAACGATCACCAGCGAGTAAAGTTGAGGTCAAAAATGTCAAACAAGGATTCTCCATTCCACCATAGGCAAAACTAGGAGGGAGAACTAGTAGATCGTAGACACCTAATTAAAAAAAGAAGTTTCAGTATTAGCGGTTATCCACAAAATTACGTAATGCTTTTAACGTACCAAATAGTGCAAAGATGTAAGATGAGCATTATCAAAAGCGGACAGTTTACGGCTTGTCCACCCACCTGCTTCAGGGCGACATCGCACACACGGCTTGGTCCTTGCGGACTCCCCGTGGTGACTACAATCAGTCCACCACCACCAGGGCACTGTCACCCCTCCAGTCTTTTCCTTACTTGGGGAAGCCTATATTCATAAAATAATTGATACTCGACTGCCGGAACGGAAAAGAAATATTTTTGAACTTTTACTACATTTGAAAGTTTGTATAGGTCGAGAACAATTTTCCTTTTACGCTTTTCAGGATTTCCATTCGGCTGTCAGTCCAAATTTATTTTTGTTGATTACAACCAATTGCGTTTTTAATGATTTACCGACTATCCTGTCCTATGGACATTTTACTTCTTCTAGTTTAAGACTAGCAGCTCCTAAAAGACGAGTTGGTATCTTTAAAAAATGGCTCCCTTACTCTTATCTAATTTGAAAGGAAATAATAGAGAAAAATATTTTTTGATGAACGCAAAATCCGTTTATTTTGTACAATTTTAACATTTTTTTCAATGAAAAAACTACTTAACGTAAAATGATAAAACTCATACTATCACATTGCCTGTCTGCTACAAAATTATTTCACGGATATAGGTTTTGTTTCCATACAGATAAAGACTAGAGGGGTAAAAGTGCGCTGGAGGGCGGAGACTATCTGTCATAACGACAGGGGGCGCACAAGAGTCAGGATGTACATACGATTTCGTCCCGAAACTGTACGCATAACAAAATTCACAAGAATTTTTGAGCCCATAGAAAAAATGGTAATTTTTCAAAAGTAATAATAGATTCCATAGCAAGGAGATCACCGTTTTTTCATGACGAGTGTAATTTTTTCTGAACGAGTGGTAGGCTCGGGCCTTGGGCACTCGCCTACCACTCATTCCGAAAATATTGCTCGAGCCATACCGACTGTTCTGCTCCATGGCATGTACTGTATTTTTTTTTTTGGTAGAGACGCGCAAAATGGAAAGCGTGTTCTGCCGTTGGTGGATTGAGCGTGCTCTCTCTTTTCAAGTCGGAGAATCAAGTGCATGTAAAGGCGCTAAGAAGGACATGTGGCACTTCCCCATTCTTAATGTTTATGACACTTACATTTTAGAAC
>JAWWLR010000034.1:58150531-58176214 GCA_035041075.1 Acraspis erinacei
CCAGTAAATGTCCGGCGGGGGCACTGCAGTTTTCCACAAGACACATAAGTGTGTCGTCAAATTATAAGGCACACAAAAATGTACTATACATAAAGGGGCGTTGTTCCTATGTGAGGAGGATTAAGATTCTGCATGTATTAAATAAATAGACTGCCAAGAATAGTCAAGATACTTATTTATTACGATTTTTTGCAGACATCATTGGATTCCTTAAAAATGCACTTCATTTCAAAGGGGTAGGAAGTCTCGACGTGCCACGGTATGTCAGATCCATCAATATTGTGAAAGGCTAAAGTTAGTTTCTAATTAGTCTCTAACCGTCTCCTAAAAGGCACTTGACACTGGTATGTACTCTGTACGTTCATATCCGGGTTCTCTCCGGAATTTGGAACAGAAATTAAATATTGTCAAGGACCAAAATTAGTTTCTAACTGGTCTGTAACCGGCTTCTAAAAGGCACTTGACACGTGTGTGCTGTAGTCGGTCCAAACCGTGGTCTATCCGGCGATCTAAAACAAAAATCAAATATTTGCGAGGACCGAAACTAGTTTCTAACTGGTCTCTAACAGGCTTCTAGAAAGCACTTGGCCATCGTGTGTGCTCTAACCGTTCCTAACCGTGTACTATCCGTAGATCGAAAACAGAAATCAAATATTTTGAAAGGCCGAAGTTAGTTTCTAACTGTTCCTTAACCGGCTGCTAAAAGCCCCTTGACACTTTGCTGTAAACGGTACTAACCGGGTACCATCCGACGATTGGAAACAGAAATCAAATATTGTTAGACCGAAGCTTAGTTTTAGTTTAGAAGACTCTATTTGGTTCTTAAAGGAATCTGACACTGGTGTGTGCTCCAGCCTGTCCTAGCCCGGGTTCGAACACAAATCAAATATTTTCGAAGATCGAAGTTAGAAATTAACTGGTCTCTAGCCGGCTTCTAAAAGACACTTGACACTCGGTGCTTTAACCGGTCCTAACCGGGGACTATCCCGAGATAGTCCGGTTAGGAATAGGGTACTAATATTGCAGGATGCCGGATAGAAACTAGTTATGGGCCGGTTACAACCAGACGACAAAATCCGTTTAGAAACGCGTCAGAGACGGTAAAGAACCAGGTACGAATATTATGAGGACCCAGTTACAAGCCGATTAGGTGACGGTTAGAACCCTGCGACCATTTCCGGTTAGAGACCGCAAAGGGCCAGTTCAGATACCGGTAAGAATATTATGATGACGCAGTTACAAACCAATTTAGTGACGGTTACAACCCGGGGATAAAATTAGGATAGGGGCCTATTAAGAACCCGTTAGGAATCGGGTGCAAATATTACAGGATGAGGATAGGAACCGGTTAGGTTCCGGTTCCAACCCAGGGACAACACCCGGATAGAGACTAGTTATGGACTGTTAGAAGCCACTTTTAACCGGTTGCTAACCGGATTCTATCCGACATTTTAAGCAAGGCAGATAGTCCGAAAAATTCCAAAAAAACCACACGACACACACATACGTTAGGCGCTTATCACTAACAACAATAACGTTTGTATTGACGCCCGCTGGAGCCCTCGGGGGACATTTACTAGTGCTTCGTACCCAAAACTGTGTTCCGCGAAAATGCATAAAGGCTTGGGAGCCTGGTGCTTAGGTGATACACGTGTCACAAGTTTCGTCGATAAATTGCGTGAAGAGCGTTTCTGGTAGAATATCAACGAATAACAGGTTATATTACAGTTATATCTATTTTTCGGCTTTCATTCCATGCACCAGAACGCCCGAATTTCCGAATGGCCGTAACACCGGAGTGGCTGTAACCCGGCATGACCGGAACATCAATCACAGTGCACATTTGACAAGAAGGAACTTTTTCGTATTTTCGAAGGTGCTCTGTGATCGGTTTTCCGGTCCGCGGAACGTTTCTGATTGGGTAACCCCTCATTCCGAACAGTCGGAGATCCGGCCGTTCTTGTGCATGAACTGAAGGCCTTATTCAACATAACTTATTCTGCTTGCTGCATATGTTTAAAGGTAATTTTTGCAGTATATAAAATACCAAAGAAGCAAACCATGATATTTTTCTATCTTTAGATGTTTTTATATTCATAAAAAGCCCACGAAATACAGGTTCCTAGAAGTAATTAAATTACCAAATTATTGCTTTTTCATGTTATTAATACTTATAGAAATATGATATACAATAATGTAGAACTCGAAATGAGAAATCATTGACTGTTGACTGGTCAGAGCTGCCCCCTTCACTTACTCTAACTACTGTCAAGATGCAAGTCCTTTTTTATTATTTCAGCTGTAACCAACATCATCTGATCTTTAGTTGTCATGTAATTGTCTATTGCTCTCTGCCTCATTTCTTGCCAAGCATAAAGATCCTGATAAATTGGTCTGATGTATCCCATGTTACCAATTTTCGATACGAAATCCAGAGCTTCTGCTACTTTCTCTTCCCATTTAGATTTCAGAGCCAGACGAATCCACATGGATCTGAATATAAGAGGAATATTTAATCTAAAATTAATCTAAATTAATAAATCTAAAATCTATATAAAATTCAGATTTGTACGCTTGAGGCTCGAAAACGGCCACAAGGTTTGTACAGATCAACATGAAAATGTACACGCAAAGATTAGGAACTAAAGATGGTTCCTATGGCAACCTGAATCGCTAATTGATAATAGTTTTTGTTCAATAAATTATTGAAAATAACATCGAATGTCTGAATGTTTTTTAAGAGCATCTTCTTACGATATAAAATCCCACATTAACTTAATAATTTTTTCTTTGCTATTAATTCCAGCTAGGATAAAATCTGATATTTAAATGAAAGTTAAAGATCACTGTACATCTATTTTAATATTTATTTTAATTTATGATTATTGAAACTGAGTGACGTATTCAATATTATACAAAGTGTCAGACAAGGATGCATTATGTCCTCATGGCTGTTCCTTATTTAAATGAATAAGTTTCTAAGAATGGCTCTCTTCGAAAAAGAAGGTGTGGATCTCGGCAAAGTGAGGGTATATGGGTTCGCGTTCGCCGATGATAAGGTTGCTATGGCAGAGTCAATCGAAGACTTTCAAAGAATTTTAAGAAAACTGAATACAAGTATTAAGAATATGGGCCTTTGTGAAGCTCTTCACATGGGGTGATCGCTAAATAGATTGATCAGCAGCCTTGGTCGGACTTATGTTGGGGACTGAACAAGTTTAAGTAATCAACACGGGAATTCTAGATAAGTTGAGCTTTTACCTCCAGCATGACAGGATTCTTACGCAATTGCAAGGAAAGGGTGCTAAAAATGGAGTTTTTCAATGTTTTCGAATATAAAACAAGTCGGAAATGTCTACATCTATCAATTTCTTATGTAAAACAATAAAGCCTATATCCCAAACCCACAAACTCCATATCCACAAACCCTAAATCCGTAAACCCCAAACACACACACCCCAAACCCATAATCCCCAAACACACATACCCCAAATCAATACATCTCGAACCCTTACATTCCAGGTCCACCAACCTCAAGTAATGCAAAAACTCCAAATCTACAGACTCCGAAACCTTACACCCCAAAACCACGAACCTCAAGCTCTCCACAAAACGCAAATCCAAACACCTCAAACCCTTACACCCCAAATGCACCAACATCAACCTCTTCACAAACCCCAAACCTGCAAACCTTAAACCCATTCATTTTAAATCTATACACCTCAAACCTACACACCCCAAATCTAAACAACCCAAACTCACCTACTTCAAGTCCATGAAACCCAAACCTCCATACTCCAACCTCACACACCCGAAACCCACCAACCCCAAACCCTAGAGCCCTAAATTTATTTACCCTGAACCCACAAATCACAAGACCACAAACACCGACCTACACACCCCCAAATCACACAAACTGAACCGACACAACCCTAACCCTCAAACCCTAAACCTTTAAATTCCAAGCTCACCAATCTCAAAGCTACAAACTGCATACTCACACACCTAAAAACCACACAGCCTACATCTAAAAACACCAAACCCTTACACCCCAACCCCAAATATCCCAAACTCACCAACACGAAACCCACGAATCCCAAGCCTACAATCCCACAAACTCCAAGCCTAAATTAAGACCCTCAAAAAACCCCAAGCTTAAGCCCAGAAGTCTCAAGCCAAAAAAGCGTATGCCTTCAAAGCTTCTCTTATCTGTATTACTCTTGTTGAATTTATTGAATATACAGTATTAGTTTTCTGTCTTAAAAGGGAATCTATGTATATGAAAATATTTTGTTTCCTCAGTAAATCGCCTGAGTTGATCGTTATTTGCTTTATATCGTCCATAGTGACAGGTAAACGTCAGTCTCTTGTTCTCTGTGCTGTCAGGGAGCTAGCAATTTTATTTCCCCGATGATATGAAAATCATTTTTCTCTTATCTGCATTATTATTTTTGAATTGATTAAAAATACAGTATTAGTTTTCTGTCGTAAAATTGAAGCTATGTACATAAAAATATTTTGTCTCCACAGTGTATCGCCTGAGTTGATCGTTAATTGTTTGATCGTCCATGGTTAAACTTAAACGACAGTTTCTTGTTCGCTATCCTGTGAGTCAGTTTATCCAGTGGGTACAAAATTTGGATACGCCTTTAACATTGTTACGACATCTTTACTACAACTTTACGACATCCTATGTCCATGTCGCTACGTTGTCTTTCCGAGATCGAAAAGACATCGTCAGATCATACGACATCTTTACGATATCAGAAAGACACCTTAAGACACCTTAAGACACCTTTTGACTTCGTACTTATAATAATGTCTGACAGTGGGTGTAAAGCTGGAGATACTTTTTGTGCTGTCTGTGAGTGTTACATCAGGAAGGAGAATCGAAGAAGTATCAATGCTAGAACAAAAGAATCTTATGGAAAATGTTTCAATATATCAAAAGAAAATTTAGAGAATGATTAGACTCCAAAGATTATATGTTTTAATTCAAAAGCATATATTTGTTCGGAGAAAACCTGAAAATCACAAAACAGATGGCTATTTCTGTTTGTGTAAAACAACTTGTTACAATTCAAAAAATTTGAATACTATCGAATATCCAAAAGTGTCTTTAGTAACGTTTCCTTTACCAGTTTCCGAACATGAAGTTAGTTCAAATCCTGAGAATAATTTAACAAGTGGTGATGAAATACGAGAACCTGCAAATAGCTCTCAGAAAATATTTTTCTAAAGAAAATAATTAAGTTTATTGTAATGATGTAAAAAATTTGATTGGTGAATGTAAATGTATAAATTCCAATGCAGAAGATTGACGACTTTTTCTAGATTCATCTACAAGAAGTTTCAAAGCAATTTTGTTACATAATGCAAATGTATACGCTCCTATTCTAGTAGCACATTCCACGGTCCTAAAAGAAGAATATGAAAGTTTGGAATTTGTTTAAAAAAAATTGAAATACGATGAACATAACTGGTTAGTGTTCGTTGAGAAAATGGTCTCCGATTTTAAAAATATGAACTACTTAATGAAATTAAAATTACACTTTTTAGATTCACATATTGAATACTTTCCTCAAAATTTGGGCGACTTTAGGGAGGAACAGAGTGAAAGAATGCATCAAGACTTGAAAGACGTTGAGAGAGACGGCAAGGAGTTTGGGATGAACCCATGTTGATTATTCCTGGGTTCGGCAAAAAGGGAGTATATTAGTTACAATGTCAACGAATTTACTTTATGTCACAGGTTTTTCGGGTTTGTGGGTTTGTGGTTTATAGGTTTGGGATTTGTGGGTTTAGGGTTTGTGGGTTAGTAGGTTTGGGGTTTTTGGGTTTTAGGTATAAGCTTTGTTGTTTTAAATAAGAATTTGGTAGATGTCGAAATTTCTGACTTGTTCTATATACGAAAACATTGAAAAACTCCATTTTCATCACGTTTTCTATAATTGCGCAAAAGTCTTGACGTGCTAGCGGTAAAATCTCAAGGGATTCGAATTGAGCACCCCAAAATACGTATAGGAGACGTATGTTGATCCCCCGAAATTTTTTTTAAATTTGTGGTCCTGTGTAATTGTATTTAATCCTTTAAATTGAGAGAAAAACTTGCAACAAGCGTGCATTTTTTGCTAGTATTAAGTCAGTACCTCCATGATATATACTCTCCAACCTGGGGTTGTCAGTCTAAACTTCAATCTTATTTTACGCTGACCCGTAGCGCCACGTACGTGTAGCGGCGTAAGCTGCCAACACAAAACGAGTTTGGAGAGTTTAGACTGCTAATCCCAGATTGGAGAGTATAGTATGGAGGTACCGAAATATTAAATAAATAATTTAATCATTTGAAATGTTTAAAAGCCGGTGGCTTACTTTGTTGCATAATTCTTGACAGAATCGAACTCATAATTGTCTTGCATTTTTTCCAGCTTCTTAATTGAAAGCGCAGTATCATCTTCAAACAATACTCTTAGGAATTCTGTTCTTTGATTGGCTGTTAGATTCTCAATGTCTGATTTTTCGAAGCTAAAGGCAGTATTTTCGTCCCAGGAAACCCATCGTTTAGCGAGATTCGTGCAAGCATTCAACAAATCGGTATTATAATTTGGAATAACAGGAGGCACGCCTGGCTTGTTTAACCAAGTATCCCAATCTACTGAATCCAGAAGCTGCAAAATCATCGCAAATTTAATAAATAATCGAGACTTTTCAATTTCTTATTATAATTTATCTGTTTTTATCGGGGTGTCTACTTAAAACCTGGAAAAAGATGCCCTGACAATTATAAATAATGTTTTCTCAGTTTTTCTTTAAATATATAAATATGTCAAAATAATACTATTAATATGTAAAATTAAATAACTGTTTTTTCACTTGGAAAACTAACTTTGATTTAATTATTATGATTAATTGAGAAAGGTTTAAAATAAAAAATACTAATAAAACAATTAATAATTTATTAAATTTGTCCTAGAAGTCTGAGAATTTGAATGATAGTAAAAATAAATTTTTATTTAACTTTCTATCCTTAAAATTCAGTTTAAAAATTTAAGTATCAAACAAGCTAAAAAAGGATTTTTTAAGAAAGTAGTCTACTAACATAGATGAAATTTCAACAAAAATTGAATGGTTAAATTTTCAGTTGAAAGAATTAATTACCAACAGAAAAATAAACGGATTTTCAAAGAATAGATCAATTTTCAACCAAACAGAAGAATTTTAAATTAAAATGATGAATTTTGATCCAAAAAGATTAATTTTAAACGAAAAATATAATATTTGATATTTTAAACAAAAAAATCTTAATTTCAAATAAATCAGTTTGAATTGAGCCAAAAAAGTACGAATTTTCAACTAAGAAATATTTTTCAATCAAAAAATGAATAATTTATAATAAAAAAAAAACGAATTTTCAATTAAAATAGTTAAATTTTCAACCACGTGATACTTTTTTAATTAAAATGATGAAAATTTAAATTAAAATTTTTTTTAACAGTTAAAGAGGAGAAATTTCAATCAAACTGTTGAATTTTGAAGCAAACATTTCAATTTTCATTAAAAAATATAAGTTTTCTACCAAAAAAAAAAAACAATTAAATATTCAATCAAAAAAGTAAAGCTTTTGACAAAATAACTGAATTCTCAACAAAAACAGATAATTTTTAACCAAACCGTTGCGTTTTTAACTAAAAAAGATTAAATTTGGACTGAAACAAATTAATTTTTAAATGAAATACGAAGTTTCATCAAAGAAGTTTAATTTTCTACCAAGAAAGATTTTTCAGGCAAAAAATAGAAAAAATGTAAATCAAATAGTAGAATTTTCAAGCTAAAAATACGAATTTTTAACCAAAAAGTACAATTTTCAAACCAAAAAATTTAAGTTTTTAACATAAAAGTTCAAAACAGTTAAATTCTCGACCAGAAAATATCAATTCTTAAGCAACTTTCAACAAAGTAGTTGAATTTTCAAACAAGAAATAAAAAATTTTAAGAACAAACGTATAAGTTGATGTCAATCGAAAAAGATCATAATAAAAAAGACAGATAAATTCAATTAAAAAATACGAATTTAGGCAAAAAATAGATTTTTCAGTCAATAAAGAGAAGAAATTTCAATTAAATTTGTTGAATTTTAAGGAAAACATTAAATTTTGACAAAATGCACGGATCTTCAAGCAAATATTTAAATTTTCATTAAAAAATATAAATATTCTACCAAAAAATAGAATAATTAAATTTTCAGTTAAAAAAATTTAATTTTCAAATACGAATTTTTCACAAAAAAGTTGAATTTTCAACGAAAATTTTTTATTTTTTAACAAAAAGTTTCATTTTCAAGCAAATAGTTGATTTTCTTACAAAAACAGTTGGATTTCCAACCAAATTGTTATATTTTCGAATCAAAAAGACGAATTTGCTTCGAAAAAGTTAAATTCTCGACCAGAAAATATCAATTTTTAAGAAAAAATTTTATTTTCAACCAAAGAAATAAATTTCTATCAAGATAGTTAAATTTTCAGCCCAAAAAGAACAATTTTCAACAGAACAATTAAATCTAGTAATATAAGGCTACTTTTACAAAAGAGGAAAAATTCTTATTTAATTATATATTACGATTGAAAAAAAAAGTAAGCATATTTTCGAGAAAATTCCCTGACATTAAACAATTTCCTTGACAATTCGAGATTTTCCAGGTGAGTAGACATCCTGTTTATATAATAATTTTGAACCGAAGTGATGAATTTCCAAACTAACATGATGAATCCCCAACAGAAATGGTTAAATTTTAAACAAAATACATTCATTTCCATCTAAAGAAGATAAATTCTCAACCAAAAATAGAATACTCACATTTGCAGTTTAAAAAATTAATTTTTAACGAAAAATAACGAATTTTCAACAAAATGGTTAAATTTTCAACCAAGGTGATACATTTTTAATTAAAATGAGGAAAATTTAAATAAAACAATTAATTTTTTACAAAGTGGTTCAACTTTTAACCAAGTAGTTGAATTTTCAACCAAAAAATATCTTAATTAACTTTTTTTTAATAGTTAGGGAGAAGAAATAAAATTAAACTGTTGAATTTTTAAGCAAACATTTCAATTTTCATTTTAAAATATAATTTTTCTACCAAATATAGAAGAATTAAATTTTCAGTTAAAAAAATTAATTTTTATATAAAAAGATACCGATTTCCATCAAAGTAGTTCAATCCTCAATGAAGGGGATGAATTTTTAACTAAAATTATAAATATTCAATAAAAAAAGGAGAGCTTTTGACAAAATATTTGAATCCTCAACAAAAACAGATCATTTTTAACCAAACCGTTGCGTTTTTAACTGAAAAAGATTAAATATAGACTGAAACAAATTAATTTTTGAATTAAATACGAAGTTTCATCAAAAAAGGTTAATTTTCTACCAAGAAAGATTTTTCAGGCAAAACAGAGAAAAAATGTAAATCAAAGAGTAGAATTTTTAAGCTAAAAATACGAATTTTTTACAAAACAGTTGAATTTTCAAACCAAAAAATTGATGTTCTTGACATAAAAGTTCAAAACAGTTAAATTCTCGACCAGAAAATATAAATTTTTTACCTAAAATTTGTTTTTCAACCAAAGAAATAAATTTCTTCCAAAATAGATAAATGTTTAACCCAAAAAGACAAATTTTAAATAGAATAGTTAAATTATCAACCAAAGTGATAAATTTTTTATTTAAAGAATGAAACTAAACCAAAAAAAGTTAATTTTTTACAAAGTAGTTCAACTTTCAACGAAGTAGTTGAATTTTCAAACAAAAAATAAAAAATGTTAACAAAAGACGTATAACTTGATATTTCAATAAAAAAAGATCCTAATAAAAAACAGTTAAATTCAAACAAAAAATAAGAATTTTGAACCAAAAATAGATTTTTCAGTCAATAGAGAGAAGAAATTTCAATTAATTTCTTGAATGTTTAAGGAAAACATTAAATTTTTAATAAAATGCACGGATCTTCAAGCAAACATTTGAATTTTAATTTAAAAATATAACTTTTCTACCAAAAAATAGAATAATTAAATTTTCAGTTACAAAAATTTAATTTGCATATAAAAAGATACGAATTTGCAAGAAAGAGAAAAAGTATAAATCAAATTGTTGAATTTCCAAGCTTAAAATACGAATTGTTCACAAAAAAGTTGAATTTTAAACGAAATTTTTTTTTTTAACAAAAAATGCCATTTTCAAGCAAATAGTTGATTTTCTTACAAAAACTGTTGGATTTCCAACCAAATTGTTATATTTTCGAATAAAAAAGAAGAATTTGCTTCAAAACAGTTAAATTACCGATCAAAAAATATCAGCCTTTAATCAAAGATTTGATGTTCAACCAAAGAAATAAATTTCTACCAAAATAGATCAATGTTTAACCCAAAAAGACAAATTTTCAACAGAATAGTTTAATTTTCAACCAAAGCGATACATTTTTTATTTAAATGATGAAACTTTAAACAACAAAAATTAATTTGTTACGAAGTAGTTTAATTTTCAACCAAGTAGTTGAATTTTTAACCAAAAAAGATGAATTCTCAACAATAAATGTATAAGTTGATATTTCAACCAAAATAAATCATAATTAAAAATGTTTAAAAACAGTCCATTTCAACCAAAAAATAGAAATTTTCAAACAAGAACAGATTTTTCAGTCAAGAGAGAAAAAAATTTTAATAAAATTTGTTGAATTTTTAAGGAAAACATTAAATCTTTAACACAAGGCACGGATCTTCAAGCAAACATTTGAATTTCCAATTAAAAATATAAAGTTTCAACCAAAAAATAGAATAATTAAATTTTCAGTCAAAAAACTTAGTTTTCACATAAAAAGATATGAATTTTCAAGAAAGAGATAAAATTTTTATTCAATTGTTGAATTTTCAAGCTTAAAATACGATTTTTTCACAAAAAGTTGAATTTTCAATGAAATTTTTAATTTTTTTAACCAAAAATTTCATTTTCAAGCAAATAGTTGATTTTCTTACGAAAACAGTTGGATTTCCAAGCAAATTATTATATTTTTGAATAAAAAAGACGAATATTCTTCCAAACAGTTAAGTTTTCTACCAGAAAATATCAATACTCAACAAAAAATTTGATTTTCAACCAAATGAATGATTTTCTACCAAAATAGTTAAATTTTCAGCCCAAAAAGAACAATTTTCAACAGCACAATTAAATTAAGCATATTCTCGAGAATATTTCCTGACATTAAAAAATTCCCTTGACAATTCGAGGTTTTCCAGGTGAGCAGACACCCTGTTTATATAATAATTTTAAAAAAAAACGAGAACCTGGGTCTTGTTTGAGAAGTATTTATACAAGTAATCCTTCCAGTCCGATGTTACAATACTCTTGTACTTAAAAGTATCAAAGTAACTCCTCAAAAAGGGTTCAAATTCTTTAGGACCTCCGAGAAGTTCTTCCAAGTAATAGAGCAAAGTTTGGCCCTTCATGTACGGAACGCTGGAAAATGCGTCGTCTGGATCGACTCCATCCAAATTTACAACCAACTTTGTGAATTCAGGATTCATAGATTTAAGCTAAAAAAGGAGGAAGATTGATTAGTCAGGGCGTCTGCCCGATTGATGACTTTAAATTCCCCGGAAATTCGTGGTTTTCTCACGATCAATTAAAAAGATTTCAAAGGATTTTTAAAGATTTCAAGAGATTTCTATACATTTAAAAAGATATTTTGATTTCGAACAGGGAATTTTGGAGAAGAATTATAATTTTGAGTTGAATCTGATAATTTTTGACCATTAGAATTATAGTTCTGATTTGGAACAGAGACTTTGGTAAAAGTATTATAATTCGAAACTTGAACAGGGTTTCTTAAAATCCTTTTTTCTCAATCAGAATTAAAATTGTTTTCCAAGAATTTCAACAAAAATTTAATTTTTAATCAAGAAGATTAATTTGTCAAAAAAAGGGGAATTTTTTTCTTAAATACATAAATTTTCAACTAAATCAGATCAATTTTCAACCAAACAGTCGAATTTTTTTTTTAAACTGATTGGGAAAAAAGAATGATTCAAATATGTCTTTTTTTAATTATCTTTTTATAAATCAGAATTAAAAAAAGTTTTTCCCAAATTTTCCATTCCGTGTCAAAAATTCCCTGTTCCAAATTTTCTTTATAATTTATGTATTTATTCCCTGCCCATACGCAAAATTATAATTTTTAAAGAAAATTTCCTATACTAAGTCACAATTAAATTTATTTCTAAAATACCCTATACCGATTCAAAATTATACTTATTTGAAAAATTTTCTATTATAATTCATAAATATAGCGGTTCCAAGTCAAAATTATAATTCTTTATGAAAGTTGCTGTTCCAAAGTAAAAAATTATCATTCATTCCGGAAATTAAAAAAAAATTAATTTCTTTATTCCCTGTCCAAAATTCCCTGTTAAAAAAGAGAATTATATTTATTTACAAATTTTTTTATTATAATTCAGAAATATAGTAGCTTGATTTTTCCAAAAATCGGAAGAGGAGAGTTTCAAATGTTAGCAAATTTTTATTTCCAAAAACCAGAATTTTTTGATTAAAAAAAAAGTTTGTTGTAAATTCTTTTTTATAAATCATAATTAAAGTTATTTTTCCAAATTTCCCGCCCGATGTCAAAAAATACCTTTTCGAAAACAAAATTATAATTTTTTACGAAGCAAGTCAAATGTATAAATATTGACAGGAATTTGTTTACGTTTAATTTATTCTTTCCTCGTCTAAACTCAGAATTACAATTCTTTTAGAAAATTTCCTCCACCAAATCACAACTAAACTCATTTAAAAATGCCCTGTTCCAAATCAAAATTATATTTATTTACAAAATATGGGTGGCAAATAGGCGGACTATTTCAAAGATAAAAAAATTGCAAAATAAATGAATTTTCAAATAAAATTAATGAATCTTTAACTGGAATGATTAAACTTTAAACCAAAAAGATGAATTTTTAAACAATTAGATTAATTTTCAAACAAAAAGGTTAATTTTCTACCAAAAAATAAAATTTTTCAGCACAATACATGATTAGATACATTTTTAGTTTAAAACATTAATTTTCAACTAAAATGGTGAATTTTTGAACTGGATAGTTAAATTTTAAACCAGAGAGGGATGAGTTTTCAATTAAAATAATGAATCTTCAACTGAAATAGTTAAAGCTTTAAAAAAAATCATTTTGACTAAAAACGATCATTTGATATAAATTTCCAACCAAAAATTGAATAATTAAATTTTTAGAAAAAATAAATAAATTTCAAACAAAACTGTTAAATTTTCGACAAAAAAATTTCCAACCTAGAAGATGACTTTTCAGCTAAAATGATAAATATGCAACTGTTATACTGATAATTTTAACAAAAAAGAAGAATTGTTAAACAAGGAAATTAACTTTTAAAGAAGATCATTTTCTAAACAAAAATAGATTTTTTTGACAAAATACGTGAACTTTCAATGAAATAGTTGAATTTTAGATTAAAAAAGACAACTTTTCAGCCAAACTGTTGAATTTTTAACTAGAAAAAATCAATTTTCAACCAAAAATGTAACAGTTAAATTTTCTGTTGGAGAGATTAATTTTCAACAAAACTAATGCATTTGTAACTAAAATATTGATTCTTCAACTGGAATAGGAATATTATACTGGAATATTCTACCTACCGAAAAGATGAATTTTTAATTATAAAGATTAATTTTCTACAAAAAAGACGAATTTTCTACAAAGTAAATAAATTTTTAAACAACTATTTTGATTTTAAAATAAAAAATATTAATTTTCGACAAAAAATATTTGAAAATTTAATTCTTAATTATAAAAAAAAAACTATTTTCAGCAAAATAGTTAAATTTTCGACTGGAATAGTTTATATTTTAATCCAAAAAGATGATATTTATAATAAACAAAGAATTTTAAAACCAAAGACGAATTTTTAAAAAATAAGGATTTTTTACTCATGAAAGAAATAAAGATTTATCAAACCAAAATATGATTTTTGAGCAAAAATATTAATTTTAAAGGAAACTGATACATTTTTACCTAACAAACATGAAATTTTCAACCAATAAAATTATTTTTTTTTACTAAAAAGGAGCATTTTCAAATACAAATTTTAAACAAAAAAAAGACTTTTCGAAAACACAGTTAAATTTTCAATCAAAGGTATAAGCATTCAAACACAAATTATATTTTTAACAATGTAGTTTAACTTTTACCGAAGTAGTGTAATTATCAATTAAAAAAGATTAATTTTCATTTTCTGTTTAAAAAGATTTCAATTGAATTTTTACCATAAAAATATGAATTTTTAAGCAAGAAATAAATTTCTACGAAAAAATTAAGTTTCAATCCTAAAGCACGAATTTTTTTTCAAACGAAAATGATGAAAATACAACAAAATATTTGAATTCTCTATCAAATAGTTGCATTTTTAATTTTATCGAAGAATGATTAAATTTGTACTAAAAACAATGGATTTTTAATAAAAAACTGCACATTTTTTTTTACAGTTGAACTTTCAACTAGAAAAGAGTCAGTCGTTTTTCAAAAAAAAAAAAAAACATAAATTTTAAACAAAAAGTCAATTTACTATGAAATAGTTCAATTTTCAACAAAACAGTGGAATTCTAGACTAAAAAGTATGTCTTTTTAACAAAACTGTTTAATGGTCAGCCAAAAATTTGCATTTTTATTCAATAAAGACATAATTTCACCTAAAATAGCTGAATTTTTAATTAAAAAAAAAAAATTCCCAAAAAATTGTGAATTTTCACCCAGAAAAGATTTCAGTTCTTTTTTCAACATCAAAATATTAAATTTAAACAAAAAATCTGACTTTTTTAAACGACTTAATTTAATCAAAAAGTATGACTTTTCAACAAAATTGTTGAATTTCCTACTAAATATTTGCATTTTTATCCCAGAAAGATGTGATTTCTGCTAAAGCTGGTAAATTTAAAAATCAAAAAGACAAATTTTCAAAAAAAAGGTTGAATTTTACATCGAAGAATAGAATTTTTATTCAAGAAAGATTACATTTCTCCTAAAACAGATGAATTAAAAGAATTTTAAGTTAAATTAGTATCTAAAGAAGATTCCAGTTTCAGAAAAAATAGTTTTCACCCAAAAAAGATTTCAGTTGACTTTTCAGAAAAAAATATGAATCTTAAACAAAAGTTTAAAGTTCTATAAAAATATCTACATTTTTAACCAAAAAAGACGAATTTTTAACAATATAGTTGAATTTCTAACCAAAAGGGATTTCTTCTGAGAAAAAATATTGGTAAATTTGCAACCAAATAATAAAATTTATAACTAAAATAATAATCATCAGGAGAAAGTTTAATTCTTTGAGAACAAAAATTCCTTTATCAAAGTCAAAATTCTAATTATTTACGAAAATTACCTCTTCTAAAATCCAAATTACAATTCTTTAAAAAATGCCCTGTTCAAAAGTCAAAGTTACAATTCATTATGGAAATTCTCGGCCCCAACTGTTAAAATTATATTTCTTTACCAAAATCTCCTGTCCCAACTCAGAATTAAAAATCTTTTAGATTTTTTGTTTTCATCAAGTTTCACCCATTTTTGTCACTGATTCCAATTTCCTATAATTTTCCGATTTCCCAACAAAGATTCGTAGTAATTAAAAAAAAATCGAAATTAGACTTACAGCATCCTTGAGTTCTGAGAGCCCCATCAGGGCACTAAATTGCCTAACTTTTTCACCAAACATCCTGCCATCTATTTTGAATTCAATGAACATGGTGAATCCTTCGTTTAGCCAAAAGTGCTCGAAGTTCGCGTTCGTCACCAAATTTCCAGTCCAGCTGTGCGAAATTTCGTGAGCAATTACACTGGCTAATGAACGATCACCGGCGAGTAAAGCTGGCGTCACAAAAGTTAAACAAGGATTTTCCATGCCACCATAGGCAAAACTGGGAGGGAGAACCAGCAGATCGTAGACACCTATATTATTTAAAAACGCCTCTTTATTTTCTATTTTTTTATATTTTACATTTTTTTATATTCTCATTTTAAATAAGAAAGTGGTTCAATTTTCAAAGAAGTTGTTGCGAATTTTCAACAACAAGAAAAATATAAATTCATAATAAAGAATGTAATAGTTGTTATTTTAACGAAATAAGTTTTTTCATTTTTAGTCAATGACATTTAAATTGAATAAAAACAAAAAAGTATTTTCAACAAAATACTTAAATACTCAACAAAGAAAGACTTGTTATGCTTTCGACAAAAAAATTTCCAAGTTACAAAATGACTTTTCAGCTAAAATAATAAATATTTAACTGGAATACTGACAATTTTAACCCAAAAGAAGAATTTTTAAACAAGGAAATCAACTTTTAAAGAAGATCATTTTCTAAACAAAAATTGATTTTTTAACAAAATACGTGAACTTTAAATGAAATAGTTGAATAAAAATTTCAAGACAGAAAAAATACCTAGAAAATGTAAAAATTTTAGCCAAGAGTATACATTTTCAATCAAGAAGATTAATTCTTTAGAAAGAAATACGAATTTTTAACAAAACACATACATTTATAACCAAATATTTGAATGGTACATCGAGAATATTAATAATTTACCGAAAATAACGAATCTTGACGGAATTACCTAGATTTTTCCACCAAATAGTTTAATTTTTAAGCTAAAAAGAGCAGTTAAAATATGAAATAGTTAAATTTTCAATTTAGAAAAACTAATCTTCTACAAAACTGTCGATTTTTCTATCAAGCAGTTGACTTTTCAACCCACAAATATGAAATTTCAAGAAAAAAGTTAATTTTTAATGAAATAGTTCAATTTTAAGCTGAAAAATAATAATTTTTAAACCAAAAAACGAAATTTTCAACAAAATACATGAACACTTAACTAAAAATTTGAATTTTCAAGCAAGAAGATTAATTTTCTACCAAAAAAGACGAATTTTCAACCAAATAGTTTAATTTCGAAACTATAGTAATCAGTTTTTAACCAAACACATAATAGTTATATTTTTATTTGAAAAAATTTATTTTGTACTAAATAGTTGAATTTTCAAGAAAAAGAGACCAATTTTCGATACAAAACAGTTGCATTTTCAAGCTGAAAATATAAAGATTCGAGATAAAAGGTCATTTTCAAACAAATACTTGAATTTCAAGTTTTAAAAAATTATCTTTTAACCCAAAAAGGAAAAAAGACGAATTTTCAACAAAATATTTGAATTTTTAATCTAAAAATATTTCCGTTTAAGCAACAATGAAACAGAATTTTTTTATTGAAAAGCATCAATTATAATTATTTTATAGAAATAGTTTTTATTATTATTTATTTAATTATTTTTATTAAATAGTTCAACTTTCAACCAAATAGTTGAATTTTTAGTCTAATAAAAGATTAGTTTGTAACCAAAAATGAAATAGTTAAATTTTCATTTAAAAACTATAATTTTTAATTTAGAAAAACGAATTTTTAACAAAACAGTGGAATTTGAAATCCAAAATATAAATTTTCAAACCCAAAAATTAAATTTTCAAATAAATTGTTTAATTTTCGAGGCGTATTTTCTACAAAAAGTTGAATAGCCAACCAAACAAATGAATTTTTAATAAAGTAATTCATCTTTCAACCAAGGAGTGGAATTTTCAACCTGAATGGATGAATTTACAATGAAAAATATAATAATTGATATTGAAAAAAAAAGATTTTAATAACAACATTTATTTTCTACCAAAAAAGACGAATTTTCAACCGAGAAGATTAAGTTTCTACCAGAAACGACCAATTTTCAACTAAATAGTCGATTATTTATTCTAAAAAAGATTACTAGATTGAAAAAAATCATTTTTAATTTAGAAAAGCAAATTTTTGGCAAAACAGACTAATTTGCAACCCGATAATATGAATTTTCAACAACAATAAATTGAATTATCGTTCTCATAATTCAATTTTCTACCTTTTTTTACTGAATTTTGAAGACAAAAAGGCGAGTTCTCAACAGAAAAGTTAATTTTCAACGTAACCGTTGGAGTTTTAATTAAAATTCTGATTCTTCGATCAAAAAATGAACTTTTAATAAATTTCAGTGTGGCCATTTTAATCGAAGAAAAAATTCCCGGTTCGAACTCTAAAGCTAACCACTTTTCCATTCGGATTAATAAAAATGAACTTGAAATTAAAGCACCCAAGATGGAACTCTTAAATTTTAAACTTTTAAAATTGAAGTTTTTTTATGCCCTTAATTGAAAAATCAGTCAATAATTTTTTTAAATTATAATATTATCACAAATTTCAATCTAGAAACATGAAAACTTGAACGATTAAATTTTTTAAGCTGAACAATTTTTACATTAGAAATTACATTATTTGAATTATAAATAGTTTGGATATCCTTAAAATGCTTCAAAATCTGATTTCAAAGTCTTGAAAAATTCTATATGTTGTTTCAAGTTATTATTAAAAGTTTGTCATAACTTTTAAATATCTTTTAAACTGATTCGAAGTTCGAATAATTTTTCAAAATAAATAATTATTTTCTATTTTCCTAGTAATCTTAAGAAAACGTTTTTATTCGTTTGATGCCTTTCATAATTCTTTAAAAAAAACCTATAAATTTTTTATTCAAAATCTACAAAAATCTACTTTTTATGTTTAATTAGGCAATTTCAAGTTTTAAATTAATTTTGAATCTTTTCTACAAATAATAAGTGTTAAATTGTTATGTATACGTCAAATTTAACCAAATTCGCTTGGAAAATAAATATTTCTTAAAAAGAATAATTAAATTGTATACTTAAAAGTTTAAAAGGACATTGAAATTTTAACAATTCAGGGCTTGTCTATTTCAAACAATTCAGTTACAAATTATTTACATTTTTTACGAAATTCTTAAATTTTGAACGGATTTAGAATCCTCTTTACAAATCAATTATTGTTCTCTTTTGCATACTTCAACTACAGTTCAATTTTTAAAATAAGTAATTTATATTTACAGCAGATCAAGTAAAAAAATTGTAATTTCAAAATGTACGCTTAAAAATAAAAATTTTAAATGTAAAATTTTGTAAACAGAATGATATCATAATTAAAGAATAAATAAAAATTCAAATAATTATTTTTAAAAATGATTAAAATCAACCATGGACAGATTTTTCTTTTAATATTTTAAAAATTCTGTTAACAAGTGTGTATAAATATGTTTTTTAATTCTTACCCCAAACGTAGGGACCGCAAATTTCTTCAGCAGTCAGAAGCATAGTGTCAGTTTCCGCAAATTCGTAAGCACTTTGCTCAATTAATTCTTTCTCCGCCCAAACCGAGGATCTGGGTCCGACTCGTTTCGAAACCAAACTACCAACTGCAATTGCTATTAGATACGAAGGAATTGGAACTGGTTGATAGAATTTGCTCATTTTTGAAAATTGATCTACATCTTCGGTTCCATTGTGCAGAGCTGACATTAACACTGTGGCCCAGATTGGTGCTTTAATCTTTATTCAGAAATAATTTTAATTACAAATAAGATTTTTGTATAATTTAAATATATAAATAATAAAAATTCATTCACCTCAGCGCTGTATGTTGTTTTTAAACCTGGCGTGTCCTGACATGGTACCATCGACCGGGCATGAATTGCCTGATAAAAATAAATCCATTCATAATATTTAAAGGATATTGAATTGATTAAAAAATTATCAGACATCACAGTGAGTTCCCTTTTCCCTCTATTTTTATCAAAATTAGTTGTTCAAGAATTATAAGAAATTCGCAGCTATTAAATAAAAAAATTATTAATAGTTTAGAAGAAAAATCGTCGATGATTTGCGCAAAAAATTGAAAATTCAATTAATTATTGAAAATATTATAACAGGGTGCTTATTAAAAATAATGTCCCTCTTTTTTATAGGAATTTAATTAATATTACAAGATATTCTTAAATATTTTAACACGATATATTAAATAAATAATTAAATAATGCTAAAAACGTAATTAATCATTTCTCGAATTTGTCTCTAAATTACATGAATTTGAATAAAAATTCAAACACATTTTTATTTTATCGACTTATCCTTAAAATTCAGTGCATATTTAGGGAAAATAGTGTAAGTACTATATTAAAAATTAACTTGAACCGCTTCAAATTACTAACTTTGCACGTAGAAATTTGGAATTTCAAAAAGATACATGAATTTTTAAACAAATAGTTGAATTTTCAACCAAAAGGATTCATTTTCTACCAAAAAGATCAATTTTGAAATAAAAAATATCACTTTTCAACCAAAAATGGAATAGTTAAATTTTCAGTTAAAAAAATTATTCTTACACAAAAAAAAACAGATTTATTTTTTAAACAAATTTAATTTAACCATTAACGAAATATTTTTATTTTCAACCAAAAAGATGAATTATTACTAAAATTATCAATAATTAATTGCAAATTTTCAAGCCAGAAAGACGATTTTTAAATTAAATATATAAATTTTTAACAAAAAAGTTGAATTTTCAATTAAAGAAGGCCCACTTTAAACTAAACAGTTAAATTTTCCACCAAACTAATGAACTTTCAATTAAAATGATCAATATTTATCTCGAATAAATGAATTTTAAACAAAAAGATGAATTTTTCAAAAAAGATTTCAATTTTGAACAAAGTACTTTTATTTTTAACAAAAACGATGAATTTTCAACAATTTTAGACCATGTAAACAAATAAATTAAAGTCAATATTAAAAAACGAATGATTAAATTTTCAGTTAAAAAATGCATTTTTAACCAAAGCTACGAATTATTAACTAAAATAATGATTCGTCAACTGAAATAGTTGAATTTGCAACCAAAAACATGAATTTTGAAATAAATTGATGAGCCTTTAACTAGAATCATTAAATTTCCCGTAAAAATAATTATTTTCAGCCCAAAAGATTGATTTATAACAAAAGGTCACAATTTTCAACCAAACATAATTTTTCAAACAAATATTAAATTGTTATTTTTTAAGTAGGAAAATTAATTTTCAATGACAAAAAAAAACAAGAAACAAATTTTCAACAAAATAGTTCAAGTTGCACTTGGAATAAACTTAATAAAATGAACTTTCAGTCAAAAAATTGATTTCAAACAAAGGAGCGTGTTATTCCATTTAATACTGCAATTATAAAAAAATAACTACGCTCTTGAAAAAATTCCCTGACAAATCCAGGTTTTCCAGGTTTTCCAGGTAGGGTAGACGCGCTGCATAAATATTTTATGTTACTGCTTTTCGCTGGAAATAAGTCTTTTTTAAAAAAGATTTTCAATTTAAAATCATTAAGTTTCGAAGAAGACTTAAATTTCTGATAATTTAAAGTTGCGTTAACTTTTTTCACTAGAAATTAGTATTTTTAAACAAAAATCACCAATATATCCAATTTTTGAAAGTTTCAGTTTATGCCAACGCTTTAATCCGGAAATAAGTATTTTATTCAAAAAATTGTTAGATTTTAGAATTTAAATTTTTTCCATACTTTACATTTTTCGGCTTTGTTAGCGCTTTTTCACCGAAAATTGACATTTTAAAATAAAAATCATTAGATTTTAAAGGTTTTATAATTTTTCAACAATTTCAGGTTAAGCTAGCGGTTTACACCGGAAACTGATATTTAACAAATAATTAAGTTCCAATCAAATTCGCAACTATTTGACAATTTCAGGTTATATTCACGTTTTTAAAAGGAAATCTGTTGTTTTCGTAAAAAAATTATTAGATTTAAATCCAGTGGATATTTTTGCTGGTATTTATAATTGAAGAAAATTTATATTTCAAACCTTTTAAAAATCATTCACAACATTCATAACAATGTCAGGTTATGTTGGCGTTTTAAAACGAAAATCCGCATTTTCAGTAAAAAAATGTTCAGATTTCAAAGATTAAATTTTTGGTACAACTCTTGGTTAAGTTATCGGTGATTTATCATTTTATTTAAAAATTCACTTGAACTATTCCATTTCTTCGCAGAAAATGTACCTTTCTTAATATAAATGTAATATTTTTCGTTGAAAAATGTTCTGTAGAAAATTAAACTATTCTATTTTGTTGACAAGAACTCATTTCCTTGGTTGAAAAAAATATCTTGAGATAAAACTTCGTTTTTTTATATAGAAAATTTATCTTTTGGGTTGAAAATTCTACTATTTGGTCAAAAATTGATATTTTTTTGTTCAAAATTCATCACTGTGATTATAAATTAATTTCTTTGGCCGCAAATTCGTTTCTTTTTAGTTAAAAATTATTGTTTAACTCAAGATGTCACTATTTCATTTGTCTACTATTATATTTTTGGTTCAGAATTCATCTCGTTTGGTTAAAAAATTTTAGTATTTGGTTGAAATTTTATTATTTTGTTGAAAATAAAACTATTTGGTTAATGAGTCATCTCTTTTGATCAGAAATTCAACTACTTGGTCTAAAGTTGAGTTAGTTTATTAATATTTTTTTTTGGTCTTGGATTAATCCCTTTGAAAGAAAAATTAAACATTCCATTTTTAAGAAATTAATCTTCTAGGTTAAAAAAATTATCCTTTGTGATGAACTCTTTTGCTCAAAATTCATTTCTTTTGTTCAAGAAGTAACTATTTTGCTAAAAATTCGTTTTTTTTAGTTGAGCATTAATTTTTTAACTAAAAATGTAACTGACCCATTTTTCGTCGGAAATTAATCTTCTTAATTGAAAATTCATCATTTCGGGTTATAGATGCAACTATTTGGATTCACATTAACCAGTTTCTGCGAGCATTCAACTATTTGATAAATAATTAAACTTTTTGGTTGAAAATTTAATTTTTTGTTGAAATTTAATTTTTTGGTAAAAAATGTCTTTGTTAAAAACCAGCATATTTTCGGACTGAAAAATCAACCATTTTGTAGATCTTTTTTTGACATTTTAAATTCAACAAGAAAAATGAATTTTCAACAAAAGTTCAACATTCAAACCAAAAGTTGGTTGTTTAACGAAGAAGATGTATTTTCTAAACATGGAGTAGTTAAACTTTCAGACAAAGAAATGCATAATGATTTTTGAAAAATGGCGTGGTTGCAAATGATTTTAATAGAATTTCAAAGATTTTAAGCAATTTTCGCGGGATTTCAGAATGTTTTAAAAGATTTTGAAGAATTAACAAATTTTACGGTATTTAACAAGATTCCATATTTTAAGGAATTCAGAACGATTTCCGCAGACCACAAATGATTTTGAGAGATTTAAAGGGATTTTAAGATATTTTAAAATATTTTAAAATAAGTAACGGGATTTCAAAAGATTTTAAAGGATTTCAAGAGTTATCAAAGGATTTTCCCAAACTTTGAAAGATTTCATTGGTTTTTAATAGTATTTAAAAGATTTCAAGATTGGAATGGATTTTTTAAGATTTCTTCGGATTTCGAAATATTATAAAGATTTTAAAGGATTTTAAAAGATTAAGCGAAATTTCAAAAGATTTCCAAATATTATAAAGGATTTTAAACGAATTTCGAGAAATTTTAATGGATTTTATATTATTTGAAGGGATTCGGAAAGATTATCATGGATTTGAAGGTATTCAATGAATTTTATAGGTTTTTCAAACTTTTTAAGGAATCTCGCAATATTTTCAAATACTTTGCTGAATTTTAATAATTTTTATCGTTTTTTTTAGATTTTTCAGAAATGTTCACTACTTATGAGTGATTTTTTACCTCAATCGGTTTGAAGGAATTTCAGAATATTATATACGATATAATTGTAGAATTTAAAGGATTTTTTAGAATATGTTCTCATAATTTAAAATTTTGTAGAGATTTACAAAATTTCTAGAAGAATTCACGGGATTTCAAAGTATTTTTCAGATTTAAAAAAGTCCCAAGTTACGAGTATTTAAATTTTGATATCCATTTTCCAAAAAAGCACTAAATTGTTCTTTAAAATTTTTTTAGTTTTTTTAATCCAATTTAGATATTTGAATTTTATTTTAAAATCCCGTGAGTCTTACTAGCGTTTTTAAAAATTTGTACAAAATTTTGCAAAAAGTTCAAAATTATAAAAATATCAGATTTTCTTGAAAATATAGAAAGTTATTTGCATAAGCGTGAATCATTTTTGTGAATAGAAGAAGTTTTTTTCACACAAAATCTGGAATTCTTCTACAAAAAATGATGTTATAACTTGTATTATTTACGAACAAAATTAGAAAATTATATTTTCCAGAAGACAAAAATTCTCTTGATAACAAAATTGGTTTAATAAAAATTGGTTTGATAAAAATGTTCAAATGGCTCCCTTATGATGCCGAATTTTTTTCAAAATATTGCAAAAAATAAAAAAGGTATGAGCTTAAAAAATTTTATCTAAAAATTTGTCTAACAAGGCTGTATCAAATTTAAAGAAAGTATCAGGTTTATGCGGGTTAAACCATTTTTGTAGCCTAAAGAATTTTTTTCCATAAAAAATAATTTTAAAACTCTTATCGTAAGCGATGCAAAATATCACAAAAGAGTAGGAGCAATTTTTGGTACAACTTTTCTAGATATTAATTAATTAATTTCTGATATTAAGTTTTGTCCACTGCTAGTAAAATTATTTTAATGAGAAAAAAAATTGCCTTGGCCCGGATTCGAAACGTGAACGCCACTACTCACGAGTAGAGCGTTTAATCCATTACATTTCCAATCTGAACCGAGGCAGATTTTTTCTCGATTCTGCACAAAATAATTTGACCAGTAATCGGACAAATTTAATACCAGAAATTAAATAATATCCAATATTGATAAAAAACAAAACATTTATAACAAAAATTGCAAATTGGATGATTTTTTATTTTGAATTTCTTTCGTTCTGCGTAAGCAACAGCCACGTGAGCATTGACAGTGCACTATTCAAGCAGGTACTATGTGAGTATATGGTCACGGTATTTGGCCACCCCTTTTGCCTGGAATGATTGTAATCCATCTATCCGACTCGATGCCGATACATCAAACCCAGGAACTCGTCCCTTCGCACTGATTTTATTTCGCTCCAGTTCCCCTTTCTCATTCCGCAACCCTCTTTCATTCCGAGTTTTTTGTTTTACCTGTCAGAATTTATCAGCATCCTTTTCAGGATTCGAAAGAACAATAAATAAGATTCTTTTTCTTTATTTATTTAAGATTGAAATTAAATCTACTTTTTCATGAATAATTTAAGTTAAAGAAATCATAGCATAAAAAAAGATTCACAATTCAAAATTAGATTTCTTACCTACTTCCTTTTCGGCTCATTATATACAAGTACATAAAAAAGGAAAAAAGAGAAGGAAAAACTAAAAAGTCAATAAAGAACAACCACTCACTTTTTCCTTATTCTTTCTGTTTTTTTACACAAAAATTGTTACAAGTTACTAAGTTACTGAAAAGTTTCGTTTTTTGTAACTTTTAGGGTATTTTTGCTACTGTTTAAAAAATTAAATTTTAATGTAACTTATTTACAATGTTTGCAGTAACTTAGAACTTTAATTTTAGTTACTTTGAAGTTACTTTTGATATTTTCTATATTTACCTCCTATTAAAAAAGGTTTATGGGCAAGTTATGGGTAGAAAATTAATCTACTTTGGCTGAGGATTTAGAATTTCGTCTTTTTTGGT